>JAVIAB010000047.1:15541106-16141106 GCA_032433765.1 Megaustenia siamemsis | reverse complement strand
ACAGACTGTAATGATGTTAGGAGATCAGTTAGTCATCGGATTATCCCCGTTGCACATCAAACAACAGACTGTAATGATGTTAGGAGATCAGTTAGTCATCGGATTATCCCCGTTGCACATCAAACAACAGACTGTAATGATGTTAGGAGATCAGTTAGTCATCGGATTATCCCCGTTGCACATCAAACAACAGACTGTAATGATGTTAGGAGATCAGTTAGTCATCGGATTATCCCCGTTGCACATCAAACAACAGACTGTAATGATGTTAGGAGATCAGTTAGTCATCGGATTATCCCCGTTGCACATCAAACAACAGACTGTAAGACCTCCCTGCAATGTGAATTTCAAAATTATGAATCCCTCCTGACTAACATGAACCTCCGGGAGTCACCCCGAGTACTGCAAAGTCATGAACGAAACTCCATTTCGCCTTTCACCATTAGCGTATGGCCGTTTTAGGGATATACAATCAGCCATTGTGATGACGTAGCACACACAACAATGGCTCCGCCCATAAAATCTCGATTACTCTAATAAATGCAGCCAACAATGCACGAAAAGATGATGCAAAATCTCTAAAGTGAAAACTTCAGAAGAATTAATATGCTGGACAACAACTACTGATGTCAGCTTTGAGAGTTTTCCTCTCTAATGATGCCTCACGTTGAGAGTTTTCCTCTCTAATGATGCCTCTCGTTGAGAGTTTTCCTCTCTAATGATGCCTCACATTGAGAGTTTTCCTCTCTAATGATGCCTCACATGTTTATCTGTAACTGTTTTTTTGTAATAAGTTAGCAAAGTTGTTCCATTCATTTCTGTAAACCCTCTATAATTGTTAGTCTCATATAAAACCAGTACTACAAACCAGAAATGAGATACAAGTTGAAGGTCATCATCCCTTCCTTAGGAAAATTGAAATATGAAGTAAAAATAAAAGTAGAACCCCTGTCACGTCAAGTCGCATTTAGGGAATATGGTGTTAGTTAGTGACCATAATTTTTATAGACCTTCGGCACATGATTTTTGGGATAATATGATCTAGATCTATATCACGCCTGTGCAGCTTTACTTAGCCATTTAAGGCTGGGTGAACCCAGAAGCCGTTGATCAGGATCTCTCTCTCTGCGATCAGGGCTCAATCAGAGTAGTATTCCAGACTCCCACATGAAGTCAGCTGTCAGGCTAAGTGTGTTGATCGCCCCCACAGACAGAACATCACAAGTAGAGTTCGCCAGATCCACTCTGATTGAACACTCGTTAATACGTCGCACTGTGTTCTGCGCCAGTGACCCAGTGCATCTGATTTCAGCCAGCATTTTATTCGGGTTTGCTTTCCCTAGCCTTTGATTGTCCCCAATCTTCCTGCAAGGCAGCAGGTTGTCTTTTCTGTAGGGGGATTCTGCCCTTAGATGGTCGACCCTCCCTGGTTTACGAGCACCATCTGCCCGAGTCACTAGAGGTGACTAACACATACATGCTCACACAAAGATGTAAGATGTGACTAACACAGACATGCACACAGCGATACGAGGCATGACTAACACTGACACACATCAAGATATATGACACATGACTAACATAAACATGTACATAAAGATATGAGATATAACTGACATAGACATGCACACACAAAGATATGACACTTGCCTAACATAGACATGCACACAAAGATAAGAGATATGACTAACATAGATATGCACACACAAAGACATGAGATGGGACTAACATAGCCATGCACACACAAGGATATGAGATATGACTAACATAAACATGCACACAAAAATATGAGATATCACTAACCCAGACATGCACACACAAAGATATGACATATGACAAACACTGGTGCACACTAAGATATGAGATATAACTAAACACAGACACACATAAAGATATGAGACATGATTAACACGGACGCACCAAGATATGAGATATGACTAACATGACACACACCAAGATATGAGCCATGGCCAGCACACACAAGCCAAGATATGAGCCATGGCTAGCACAGAAACACATCAAGATATGAGCCATGGTTTCACGGAAAAACACCAAGAAATGAACCATGTCTAGCACAGAAACACATTAAAGTGTCCATATGCTTCCACATTTACATATACATAACATATTTATATATGATCAGGATCAAACCCGACCTCTTGTCCTTTGTAGTCCAGTTCACTAACCACTGAGCTATCGCGGCTCCCAAAATTGAAATATGGTCTTTGTTAATTTCTTCATATAAATTGTTTATTTGATTTGTAATCTTTTCAGATAGTATTTTATTTGTATCGAACCAAACAGTTAAATATGAAGTTCTAATATTAGAATCAATTTTCAAATATATTTATCATGACAAGCTGCCAAATGTAAGAACTCAATGTTGTAGCAGTGATGCAGTACACTATATCCAATGTAGTTGTTACACTATAGAACAGGAACATAGAGCTTAAGTTATAGAGTTAAGTTTAAGATGGTTCTTGTTGTGTTAACAGTTAGCACTGCTTGTGCTAGCCAGATGCTTGAGATGGCTTGGGTGGAAGGTGGGGAGGGGGGGTGTGCTTTGGTCGCCTAGTTGGGAAAACCACCCGATTTGGCTACCAACGTTCAGACAACCCTTGTTCAATTCCCGCTGGAATCAGTGTGAATTGTACTCGTGGTTGGAAAAAAAATATACCCCTGCGGTCGACCCAGCTGCTGGCAGAAATTGTACCAGGGTATTACTCTGGGAAGGTGATGAGTGCCACCTCACATTATGAGTTTTGATGCTTGAAGCGACACTACCCAGAAGTCTCCAAACACTTCTGGATAGGCGGCCAAGCACATATGGGTGAAAACTTGCGTGCTAAGATACCAATTCAAGTCTCGTACTTGACCTTTACCTTTAACCTTTGAGATGGTAATCAAATCATCTGATCAATAGAATTCTATTCTATTTTATTTAATTCTTTCTGTTTATTTATTGTCCTTTCAAGCTGATGATGGTACGTAAGGCAAAATTCTAGACTCTCCATGTCTGATGCACAGCTATTTTCATTTAAAAGTGGCACTTTAATTCTAATCTTGGAAATTTTGCGCTGTTTGTTGATGAAGATGTCCATAGTCTAGTGCATCTCACTCATTCTTAAAATTGATATATTTTATAGAAGTAGCTGCAGTGTATAACTCCACACATGCAAAACTTAACATATTTTAGTTAAAGTAAATATTTATATAGAGGCCGATCCAGAGAGACACTGAGAAGAACATTGATCAAAGAGGCAAGAGCAGCAGGAATTGGCTCCCTCAATGAGCTAGAGTTGCTTGCACAGAACAAAGACAAATGGCGAGATTTGATAAAATATCTTTAGAAGGATTGAAAACTGCTAAAATAAAAGTTTAGATAAGAGAAGGAGTATCTGGGTCTATGCCCTATGGGCCAGCTACGGCTCCAAAGATTAATAGATAGATAGATAGATAGAAATATTTATGAACAATAATTTTTTGTACTAGAATAATGCTTGTAACTAGAAGAACAAAGGTTAGCAAATCTTGGAGTTTCGGAGAATGCAATATTGAATTTTTAACCACAATACTTGTCCAAATTTGAGATATAGCTTCTTCTAATAACTTTGAATGTTTAATAGAAGAAGTATATGTGTTTTATCTTCATGAAGGATAAGTGAATCAACTAAAGTATCAGTGACAAAAAGCTGTGGACGATCTTTGCTAATAAAATTAATTAGACACACATACAAGTATGCATGCACACACTTACACACAATCAACTTTTTGAAAAAAAAGTTTGGTCATAACTTTTTATAGAAAAGGTGATGTTGATGTTTCATCCAGACTCTAATTATAGATTTTTGTTTGATCAAATTAGATTAAGCACCAAGGATTTGGAGAGCCATGTTAGAGCAGTGAACTGGCCTGCTGAGGCCATGGAGGCTGAGTATGATCCTCATCACAGGCTGCTTGAATCTTCCAGCCATACATGGGGACTGAAATTTTATTTGGAAAAGACAGCATTGTTGTAATGCTGACCACATTACCAAATAATGTGCAATACACCATTAGAAATAATGGGTTTTTCTTTCTTTTTCTCCTTTCTTTCATTCCTTATATTTCTCCTTTATTTCGTTCTTCCTTTCTACCTTTTCTTTTATACGTTTATACATTTACATAATTTATCATTTTCTCTTCTTCAGTTCTATTACCGCTGTTTAACAAAGCAGTCCACACTGTCCATTTGTGCACCCATTAGGGAAGCGTTTCTCTAATTGTGGTTAACTGCCCCCCTCCCCCAAGGGTCTGTGGTGCCATTAAATGGGGTCCATGAAGGCTTAAAGAATAGTGTGATATTTTGTAGCTAAATGGAAACAGAGAATGAATGAATGAAAGCCTGGGGGTCAGCAACTACAAAACATGTTTTAATGTGGGTTCATGTTAAAGTAAAGTTTAAGAGCCGCTGCTCAACAAGAACAAAAAGTCCATGCCTGTGTCTGGTTTTCAATTTCTCAATTCTTCATTAAGTTGTCTCTATCTTTCCCTCCAGTGCCTACTCTGTAGCATATCATGTGATTATTACTGAATCTCTCCAGAGTACATGACCTATTCAGCTGCAGCATCTACCGTTCGTTATCAGCGTGCTTTTTCACTTGGTTCCATCTCTTAAGCAAATCTTGGTTGACTGTTTTATTTTTATTCCAAATTAGTGGGCAGTTTGTAGAAATGAAAAAAATATAAAGAAAAAAATGGTACTGTTAAAGCTTTACGTGACAAGTGTATGAGACACAAATAAGATCACTTGTTATGTGAAGCTTTAACCATACGGTTTTTTTCTATATATTTTTGTTCATTCCTCCTTATTAGCTTTACTGCAGCTTCACATTTTTATGCATTTCTTTGCTTTGACCTTACTGGGCAGTTTGTAATTTTAAAACTTAGAACTCACACAATAACTAATGCCATGTCCATCCAATAAACATGTTCAAATGGTAACTAGTTTATAATTTATATATATATATATATATATAGTAGCTTGCCCTTGCTGTAGTTTTCCATTTTTCATAGATTCTCTTTTATTCCCATCTGATTTTTTAATCAGATCAAAATTCGCTGCTGTTTTGGATGATTATCATCCGTCCCTTCCTCTCCCTTATGCATATATATATATATATATAACACAAAAAAGATAGAAGAATGATTAAAGGTGGACTGAGCTAACATATAAGAGTGATTAAAGGTGGACTGAGCTAACATAGAAGAGTGATTAAAGGTGGACTGAGCTAACATAGAAGAGTGATTAAAGGTGAACTGAACTAACATAGAAGATTGAATAAAAGTGGACCGAGCTAACATATAAGATTAATTAAAAGTGGACTGAGCTAACATAGAAGAGTGATTAAAGGTGGACTGAGCTAACATAGAAGAGTGATTAAAGGTGGACTGAGCTAACATAGAAGATTGAATAAAAGTGGACCGAGCTAACATATAAGATTGATTAAAAGTGGACTGAGCTAACATAGAAGAGTGATTAAAGGTGGACTGAAGTAACATAGAAGAGTGATTAAAGGTGGACTGAGCTAACATAGAAGAGTGATTAAAAGTGGACTGAGCTAACATAGAAGATTGAATAAAGGTGGACTGAGCTAACATAGAAGATTGATTAAAAGTGGACTGAGCTAACATAGAAGATTAATTTAAGTCAATAATAATTGTATTCTAATATTTAAGAATGATTGAATTATTATAACTGGTCAACTGATTTGATCAAAAGGGTGACCTCTTCATTGATATTGATAATATAGTTTGCTGATTTTGCTGTTGGAATGATATGATAGCCAACAGACTATTAAGCTTGACTGATCTAATAATACAATTTGACTTACATATCAATTATATAGAGGAACATTTATGAATATATGAATTCAGAATATGTATATTTTAGTAACAAATGTTTAAAAAATATTTCAGAAGATGTATTTGTCTCAAACTCATTTTTTTTCATGATCTCTTAACACAAGTGTTGTCACTTTCCAAGTTTTACAGTAATAGCTTATATATTCTACAGCAGTGCACTGTGTTCTTTCTCTGATATATATGTGTCACAGAGAATACCAGTATTCATATTTTTTATTGGCTGATCTGTGATCTCTGTCTGGTTGTGAAACTTTACATTGATCTGTTGTTCAATATAGACATCACCAACATTTGTTGAAAATTGTTTACCTGATTGTGAACAACCTTACAAACGAAAAAAAGTCTCAAATGAAATGTTTATTTTAATTTTAAATGTTCAGGTTTTTAACAGTTGTACATGCTTTTTATTGACTGTAGTTGTTAAATAAAATAAACAAGTTGTTCATTGTTTGTTTATTTGTTTTGTTTGTTTGTGTAAATATTCCAAGAGCTACAAGGTGGAACATTTATTTCCTGGGACCTCCGAAGTGTAGTATGTTGCAATCATTCAACTTCCGGTCAGTATGGCGGATAGGCGGCAAAGAACCGTTGAGGCACTGTTTGAAAAGTGTTCCTTGTTGCAGTTTTCTCATATGCCAAGTCCGGCTTGCTGCTGGAGCTACTGAGTTTAGTGCTCTGTGCACACCGTGAGCTGTGTGTTTCATCCAGATGGTTTTTCTTTATTCAGATTGCTTATGATGAATGATGATATTGTATGATGGACATCTCAGCTGTGTTCACTTTCGGTGCTAATGCATCTTATGTCGTTTGACGTGTGCAGTGTTTGCTATTATGGGGACTGCAGCTGCCATTCTTTGTTTGGATATTCGATGAGATGTTAATTCGGTTGATTCCAGTAGTACGGCCGTTTCAGCAATTATGGATTTTCATTCATTTGCAATGATGCTGGCACCTTTGAATAACTATAACCATAACTATAACTACAACTATAACTATAATCATTTAACAAAGCCTTTCAAACCCTGCTTGGAGCAAAGGCTACAGTGTCCCATGGTCTCTCAGTCCATCCCTGTTCCTGGATATTTTTTACAAATTTTCTTCCAGTCAAGGTTTGTGTCCTTAAAGGCTTTTATGATTTCACATCTTCGAGTATACATGGGTAACACCACACCTCCTTCGTGTCTACATGGGTAACACCACACCTCCTTTGTGTATACATGGGTAACACCACACCTCCTTCGTGTATACATGGGTAACACCACACCTCCTTCATGTATACATGGGTAACACCACACCTCCTTCGTGTATACATGGGTAACACCACACCTCCTTCGTGTATACATGGGTAACACCACACCTCCTTCGTGTATACATGGGTAACACCACACCTCCTTCACATAGTCTCTGTATCTTTATCTGGTATTTTCCAAAGATGGAAGTGTCTGCCTTATTCTGTAGGTCCTCGAATGTTACGCCTGGAGCTTCCTGACAACTCGATTGGACTGCTTCAAATCCACAAGACCTGAGATGAGGTTAAATACTTTCATCTCTGAACCAGCACTCTTTATTAAAGATCAGCCACTTTTATTATTTTTCACTAATTATAGAATTAAGAAAAAAGTAACACAATCTTGTCACACAATAGATTTGATTCAGATATTGCCTCGGAAGTTTCCCTATTTAATCATATTTATTTATTATTATTTGTCTCCAGTATATAACCACTGGAAGCTACTATTCATGAAGTTTCGTCCAATAAATGTTTGTCTGCAACACAAGTATTCAGCCCTACTGGGAGATACTTGCCTTAATAGGAAAGTACAGAAATTCAATTTATTTCCGATCTGTGATCGTAACCCTATGCTATAGTCATGGGAATGCCTTCGTGTAAGACACTGCTCACAATAGCTAATTTTTTATTAGCTGAGTGGCAGTGTACCAAGCGTTCGGCTTCTCGTGGCAAGGTGCAGTGCCATGGAGTACGGGTTCGATCCTGCTTCGGACCATATATTGTTCTTTGTTTTTTTCTGTTGTTGTTTATTTGTCATTTTTTCCGAGTGCTAACACATACCTTTTCCTTCTATTATTCCCTTATTGCCTCGGAAGTTTCCCTATTTAATCATATTTATTTATTATTATTTGTCTCCAATAGATTTGATTGTTTCATTTTGCAAACCTTCCATATTTTTTTAAAGGCTAAAGTTGTAAATCAGCCAAAAAAAGTTGTAGAAATGGAAGAAAGACCTACATGTTCATTTCCCCCCCCCCCCCCCCCCCCCCCCCCCCCCCCCCCCCCCCCCCCCGATTCTGGTGTGTCTGTTTGATCTTGGGTTTTTTTTTATCTTTTTGACAAGGAACAATCAGTTCAGTTATTCTAGACCACCAATGTCATTGACAAATTTAATGAAACCTATTTTTTTAAAATTATGTGTGTTCATGTAGCATGGTTTGTTGGCCTTGATGTATTTATAGTCTGTTTAAAATGTTGGTTTGTTATGATTTAATTGGCACTTATATAAACAGATCTATTTTTGCACTTCTGCTGACATGTTTTAAATAAGAAGAGATAGAGAAAGCCACACAAATGGTCTGTTTTCCCTTACAAATTATAGTTAGGCTTACAGATCTAATTTTTAGAAAAATCCTTACACAGTAAGGGAAACCAGTACAATATGAAAAGTATGATATTGACTCTTCCACAAGTAGTATATCATTATTTCAACATCACTAGACCTCATGTCAGTTGTCATGTACTCAAGGATTTGTGTTTATAACAAAGTGGGTTATGCCATGAGTGTTTTTTTTTTTACTCCTCTCCTCACTTATCCAATGACTTGGTGAGTCAGAGAGACTTCGTGTATGCAATTCTTCCACTTTTCCCTGTCTCTCAATTTAGCAAAGTTGATACCCATCTATTTATGTTGTCATTCCATTTCTTTTCTTATCTGTCTTTGTGTTTAAAAATGGGCACCAGCAATTTTTCTAGGAAGTTAAGGAGGCCAGGCGTGATACCGACCATATCATCCCAAAAATGTGACCTGGTCATGGAAAAATATGGTCACTAACACCATTTACCCGTACATCTAGCAAAGCTGGGAAGGGAACCTTCATAGAACTCTATAGGACTCAAATCACCAACATATCCCAGTGTGAAGCAAAGCCAGCCACACACTAACTAAACAGCACCCACAATGCTCCAGATCAGATGCACTAACACTGTATCACCAGCAAAGACCTTGATGAGAGGAAAGGTAATCCAGACTCCCAAAAAATGTCATGCTGAAGTCCAAAGGTACAGTCATCTCAATTTGTTGTAAATCACAACATAACACATCCACATATATTAACATCCTTTAACTCTTTCTATACGGAAGCATTTTATCAATGTAACGGAAGAGATTTCAGAGACAAACTTTTTCATGATTTTAAGAATCAATCTACATATTTATATTTATCTCACATGTACAACATTATATTATGTTGTATTATATTTTAATTTTTAGACAATTGAAAAAGGCATTAGATTTCACCAATACCAAGATGATACAAGACATAAAAAAATAATATGGTCTGATGATAGTTTGCACTAATCAAATTGAGAGTGACGCACTATGTGACGAAACGTACGCGGTTGAAATCAGGATGGCGCACAGTGCGGCGAAACGTACGAAAAGAGTTAAGGGGAGGCAATAAGAGCGAATCATTGAGTGAATGCAGAAAAGAAGAAGTAGATGTTGATATCCCCTACACTTAATCGTGGTATGGCTTTGTGAAAGGTCTGCTACTGGAGAAATAATAACAAAATTGTATTGAGCAGCTCAACAACAAGTCAATCAACAACAAATCAATGTGGAATGCTCCTTGTAAAACACAAAGAATAACAGGCAAAATGTCCATAAGTGGCAGAGTTGCCAGGACCTAAGACCATCCAGTTCACTTTATAGAGCAGGTTGAAGAGTTACTGGAGAAACTGTCAAACATTCCCTCTCACTCCAATAAAACCTGGGTGAAGGTCATATTGTTATCATATTCAATCATTTTAGGTCAAACTATTGATTAGGAAAGACCTGTAAAAACATTTAACAAATCACACCTGTATGTTGTTGACATAACACACCTTAGATATCGTTTAGGAAATAGCCATATGACATATTATAGTCCCTTGATTCTATTTATAGGTTCATACTTCAGGATTGTGATGTTCACAAATACTGCCATGTCAGATTGCAAATCTTCCTTGCATTTTAATCAGCATTTTACTTCTGACGAAGTCCCTAGAGTCTAGGGACTGAATTTTGAGTGTTAACATCATCAAGCGCTATACATTTTTATTTCTCAATATGACGATCATCATTTTCGGGAGGATGTGAACTTCCATGGTATATGGTGGATAGGCGGCAGGAACCATTGAAGGCTTTGTCTGAAGGGTATTCCTTGTTGCAGTTTCCTCATATTCCAAGTCCGGCTTGTTGCAGGAGCTACTGAGTTAAGTGCTCTGTGCACACTGTGAGCTGTGTGTTTCATCTGTTTTGATCATGTTTCGATGTCCCAATTGTTTACGATGAAGGATGATATCATATGACAGGGAACAGTTGACTGTGTTCACTTTCTGCGCGGTTTCGCCTTATGTCTTTTGGCGTGTGCTGAGACTGCTACGATGGGGACTACAGTTACCTTTCTTTGTTTGGGAGATGAGATATTAATTTGGATGATTCCACTGGCACGGGTGGTTGAGCAATTATGGATTTTGATTCATTTGCAGTGATACCGAGGCCTTCCATAACCAATAACCAATAAATCTTCCTTTCATTCATATGTTGGTACACACAGTTTCTCCTTGATGAGAGGAAAGATAATCTCGCTCTTATTGCCTCCCCTTAATACACCCTCGTTACATTTCAGGTGTACAAATGAAGCTCTTTGTGTCTGCTCTGAATATTTATTTGTCTGACATGATCAAGTTGTACAAATAAACATACAGCTTAACAATGACAAAAATTTTCAAATAATAATACTGGTTATGGTTAAAGCTGGAGAGGTTATGCTTTGGACAAGGAGGCATAGAAAACTTGTGCAGCAAATGGGATGAAAAGGTTAATCATGGTGATGTTGGATTTGTTCAGAATGAGGTTCAAGATGATGTTGGATTTGTTCAGAATGAGGTTCATGGTGATGTTGGATTTTTAGAATGGGGTTCATGGTGATGTTGGATTTGTTCAGAATGAGGTTCAAGATGATGTTGGATTTGTTCAGAATGAGGTTCATGGTGATGTTGGATTTGTTCAGAATGAGGTTCATGTTGATGTTGGATTTTTAGAATGGGGTTCATGGTGATGTTGGATTTGTTCAGAATGAGGTTCATGATGGTGTTGGATTTGTTCAGAATGAGGTTCATGATGGTGTTGGATTTGTTCAGAATGAGGTTCATGGTGATGTTGAATATGTTCAGAATTAAGACATGTACTTGCTATGCTCCATGTGGAGTTGAGAGACTAATGAATATGGTGAGATTATTTAGACTGAGGATAATCAAGTCTGTGATGGACAGATTTGGATGAAAGACAGACCTAAGTGACAGACAAAATCTGTGTGGATAGACAGACAAGATAATCAATGGATCAGCTTGAAAAACAGACTTGAAAGAAAGACAGACCTGAGTGACAAACAAAACCAGAGTGACAGATGAAAAAGTACCATATAATGACAGTTTACTGTGACACACAAACAAGCTATATACTTGACACAGCCTACAGGTGTTGTGGAGCCTCAGTGGCTGAGTGGTTAGTGCATTCACTTTCTGTCCAGAAGGGTCTGGATTCAATCCCCAGCAGTAGCGGATTTGTTTTTTTCGGACCAACAAGGCTCCTAAAAAATAAGTATCTGAGATTTTTCTGAGAAGTAAAGGTGGCTGGTGTGATACCAACCACATTACCCAATAATGTGCAGTGGTCTTAGAAAAATATAGTCACTAACACCATGTTCCTCAAACGCCTAGCAAGACGTGGAGGGAACCTTTGGCGTTACTTACAGGTGTTGTGGAAGTAACTATGACTTAAACTTAAAAAAAAAAAAAAAAAAAAAAAAAAAAAAAAAAAAAAACATGGGAATTCAGAAATTAAGATCAAACCTGAATGACAGATCAGACATTTGAAGCAGCACACTCATTAATTTTTGATAATCTGAACACTTAAAATGATAAAAATATTTCAAATATTTAGTATATGATCAGTAATCAATATTAAACATTTCAAATTATCAAATATTGCAACAGATTCCTATTTTTTATTTATGAAAATAGAAACATACGACTGTCAATCAATTTGTAACACGTGCCAAAGACTAACAATAAGGTCACTTAGCTGTGAGTTGTTCTTTCTTTCTTTTTTTTTTGAAAAAAAAAATTTGGTCTTTTTAAACATTTTAACATTAAAATTTGGTCTTTTATTTTTTAGACATTTCATTAAAAGTCGGTCTTATCCTAATAGCAGCACTACAATTTTATCTTATTTTTCTTATCATTTATTATATTATCATTTGTTCGTATCATTCATGTCTAGAACATTAATTTTTCTTATTAGGAACACCAAAATCTGGTCTTGTCTTGCTTATCTTGAATGTGGAAATCATGTTTTTATCTTTCTCACTTACAACATTAAGATCTGATAATGTTTTTCTTATCTTTCTCTTTTAAAAACATTGTGAATTTAAATTTTTTATTTAGGTAAAATCTGGTCTGGTCTTTCTTATCCAGAACATTATGTTCTTATCATGTCTCCGGTGCTGGTTTCATCTTTGTTATCTAGATCCTAAGAGCTGCTCTTATCTTTGTTATCTAGGTCCCTCTTCAGCTTGGCTAGAGCCATTAGCCGCTTATCTCTCCATTGTCGTCTGGTTTGGATGTCCTCAACAGGTCCAGCAAGCTCCCCTATGGAATCATGGATGGTCTGTAGGGTGGGACCTTCCATTAGCAGTGGTGGACCAAAGCTCTGCTGAATGCCCAGAATCATATCTCGATATCTCTCTCCATAACTGATCAGACCTGAAACACAACAGCTGACATTTATAAATGGTCAAATACTGAATACATCAGCTATATATAGTTAAATATAATAATAATCGAAATAACAACTGGAGGTCATAATTTAAATAATCTAAGGTGTGCTGATGATACAGCCTTAATTGCTAAGAGTGAAAATGAGTTAGAAGAAAAGTTAGACATTGTAGTGAAGGAAAACAAAAGTAAAGGACTCAACCTTAAAAGCAAAAAGATACAAATAATGGTAGCAACAAATAAAAAGAAATCACCGCAATGCACAATAAAGACAAGTGGAACAATATTAAAACAGGTAAATTAATTTAAATATCTGGGAACAATGTTAACTTCAGATTGTAGATGTACAACAGAGGTGAGAAGCAGAATGGCTCAGGTAAAGGCAGCCTTCCATAAAATGAGGAAGATACTGTGAAGAAATGAGGAAGATCCAGTTTTTACAATAGAAACAAGAAAAAGAGTTTTCAAATTTTTAATGTAGAGCCAGTCTTAACATATGGATGTGAATCATGGACAAATAGGACATCAGACAAGAAAATCACTGGATGCTCTAGAAATGTGGTTTTACAGAATATGGAGAATACCTTGGACAGCTAAGAAGAGTAATGAAAACGTTCTGAAAGGATTGCCCCCAATGCACAGACCTTAGAAGGACAATGTGGTCCACACCCACCTCCCTGGAAGAGAAACTATATGGGGCAATCAAATCACTTAAACTGACAACTGACTTCATAAGACAGTCTGGAATCCTACTCTGATTGAGACTTGATCGCAGAGAGAGAGAGAGAAATGTTCTGAAAGAGGCAAAAGCAATGAGAGAGCTCATTTCCAATATTAGGAAGAAACGGTCATAATTTTTTGGGCATGTAATGAGAAGAGAACAGCTGGAATATATTGTAACAAACTGGGACAATTGAGGGATGAAGAGATAGAGGGAAGCAAAGAAAAAAATAACAGACAGCTTAAGAGAATGGCTTGACAGAAGGTCAACAACAGAAATGATAAATAACTGATGAAATCGAAAGTTGTGGAGAGACATGATCACCTATGCCAGAAGGCATGGTTACTTGACGATGATGATGATATAGTCTAAACTTCAAACACATCAGCTGACATTTATATATTTATAAATATGGAATACACTGACTATAAATGATAATCAAGATGGCCACCTAGGCAATCAGGTTCAGGGGTGGTGGCATTTTTGCTGTAGTGTTTTTTCAAATGATTCTTTCTGATTTGGATTTTCATTTGCAGAGACAGTGGTAATCCAGTCACAATCACCTGATCACAAAGTCATTGTGCTACAGGCGATGACTGTTGATTGAAGTGGAACAGTACTAGGTACCAGTTCTGCCCTGGGATAAGACGTGTGATCTGTGTTCACAGCTGCACTATAGTTGGATCAAGTGTTTTACAAAAGAGGGGGCCTGACTTCATTTATTGGATCAGTGTTTCTTGGAGCATGTTCACTGATTATGAAGTCTACTTGGTGCCATTGAATGAAGATTGTGCTGCCAGTGACAACCATGACAGTGACTCAGCAGTGTGTATCATGAGCTGCCCACCTTTTTTTTTCAAAATTCAACATGTTCAGTAGAACAGTATGAATGATAATGATGAACACTGTGTTAGCTGCTGGAACAGGGATGTAGCATATGTGGTGGGAATGTCCCACCTGAAGTGATGTCAGTCTATTTCAAGGTGTAAAAGATTAAACTTGTAAAACAGCTGCCAGTTATAAAAGGTCAGACCAGGAAAACACTTGATATGCACAACTGAAGAAGTCAGGAATCTATCAACAAGCATAACTAATCAAACCTGGAAAACATAAGACGACGTATATTGTTAACCTGGAAAACATGGCATGCGGGCGGGCGGCGGCCAGGCAGGACGGACGGGCAGTACAGACAGACAGAGCAGATGAGCAGGACGGATGGGCAGGACGAATGGACAGGACAGATGGATGTATAGACAGGCAGGCAGACAGAGGGGCAGAATGGATGGACAGGACAGTTGGACGGACAGATGTTCTTCCTGTCTGCCTGTCCGTCCAACTGTCCTGTCCATCCATCCTGCCCCTCTGTCTGCCTGCCTGTCTAGATAGATAGGAAGGACAGACAAGACAGATCTTTCTGATGAATTTGGTTAACAGTCCCTGATGTGATTAATGTAGTCCCTTTTGGCTGGTGGATATCTCTCAATACTTCAACTTCAATTGTGTAGGGTACATGATGCTGTCTGTGGTACTTGTGTGTTACGTTTCAAGTGACAGTTTGTTAATAACTCAATAACTATACATCAACAAAATATATACAATGAGACATAACCCACCTTCAGCATTGAGATAACCTGTTTCAAAGGGCCCCATGAAAGCATATCTCATGCCCAGACCTTGCGACATAATGGTATCACAGTCTTGAGGGCTGACCACTCCTTGCTGTCACAAAAATTAATGCAGAAATGACCAAAATAATCGTCTTATTTGTGTAAACAAAAACAAAAAATTATAATTACAGCATCTGTCCCATTTATGTGGGACTTGAAAATGAAGGCCACATGTCCAGTACAGTCGCCACAAGATGTTCAGGTTCAGTCTTATATTTTGCTCCCCCCCCCTCCCAAAACCAAATGACAAAACATTTTTTTGTGACCTACCATGGATTGAAGTGAAATAACACCAGAGCTAAAACTAAGAGTAGCAAAATATTATATCTTCTCAACATTCTTGTATGGTGCAGAAACATGGACATTAGACAAGTAATCAGAACAGAAAATTGAAGCCTTTGAAACGTTGATAAATAGAAGAATAGGTAGAATTGGATGGAAAGAAAAGAAAACAATGAAGTCTTAAAACAACTAAAAATGAAAAGAGAACTACTAAACACAATTCAAACAAGACAAATGAGATTTTTGGGGCATGAGACACAACAGCTTACTAAAAGTAATCTTTGAAGGAAAAATACAAGGTAAAAGAAGCAGAGGCAGATCAAGACTAACGTGAACGAGTAATATCAAAAGATGGACAAGTCAGCCTATGACAACCTGCATTATCAAAGCAAGAAACAGAATGGAGTTGTGCTCCATGTTAGCCAACCTTCGATGCAGAGATGGCACTCAGTGAATGTATAAACCATGGATTGAAAGCACCAACATCATCTTGCTTAAAAAGCAAAAATGGTTTATAATCCCTTTGACTGATTACCCAGTCTTCTCTTATTTGTATGGTTCTTGATCTCTCCAACGCCACTATACATCTCATAAAGCTCTGAGTGTCTTTCATCACCCATCTATCTATTCTGGATGAGATATTCAATCACATCAAAAGAGTTTATCCCTGCCAACTCTGCTTCTCCTACCAGTATATCACCAGGTTTTCTTTTTCTGTATCCTGATGTTTCCTAGAGAACAGTCTGTTGTGAGATTCTCTCGTCTCTTCTCAGCATATGTCTATCTTCTTTTCCTAATTGTAGATGAGATTGTTGGTTGCATGGCCATTTCTTTTATCTCTATAGAAGTCTTGAATTCATTCCATTGTACGCAGAGTGTCTTTCAGGCATTTGTTTCTACCAAACTTGAAATACATTTTTTTAAAAAGAAACCAAAAGTAAAAACCTAGTCTGCTCTGGTGATCTCTGTTGACCTTTCAAGCCATAGACGGCCCAAAAATGTGCACACTGATCATCCCAGTAGCTTACTAGTTGTGCACTCACACCAAGCTCACAGGTTATCAATCCTACATTTTGTCATTTTGTGCCTAATTATTCCAGTTTTAGCTCACAACTATTTAACTTTATTTTCATTTTTCTCAACATTCACATGACACACATGTCCACATGTGATTGGCAAGCCATTCTTGTGACCAGCTACAACATTATTGATGACTTTATAAATCCCCCCACACACACACACACACACAATGACTGTTTTATGGGTTTTTTTTTTAAGGCTCACACGTTCAGATTGTACTCACATTCAACAAATAATTTTTATTTGGTTGGCAGGTCATTCTTGTGACCAGCTACAACATTATTGATGACTTTATCTATCTATCTATTGACCTTTCAAGCTGTAGCTGACCCATAGGGCGTAGACCAAGATGCTCCTTCTCTTATCTGAATTTTTGTTCTAGCAGTTTTCAATTCTTTTAAAGATATTTTATCAAATCTCGTCATTTGTCTCTGTTCTGTGCAAGCAGCTCTATCTCATTGAGGGAGCCAATTCCTGCTGCTTTTGCCTCTCTCATCAATGTTCTTCTCAGTGTCTCTCTGGGTATTCCTCTTTTCCTCTTACCTGTTGTGTCCCACATGAGGGCTTGCTTTGCTATTCAGTTATTATCTCTTCTCATCACATGTCCAACATATGTCCATTGACTTTTCTTTATTTCTGAAATATTTTACTGCAAGGAAAAGAAGCCATTGATAATTAACTCAAATATAAGTACCTCCAACACAAAATTCATCATGGCTTTATTCTTTCTCATGTTCCACCTGCATTTGACGGCTGCTTGGATTAATTTTAAAGTGCCGTTTTAGTTAAATGCTGAAATTGTGTCAAATTTAAGAGTAAAGATTCCCAGGGTGACGTGTGGTACATTCCACTGAATGTTAAAATAAAATTGGTATTTTGTGGAAGTGGAAATACGTGTATGTGTGATATTTTTGTAGAATAATTGCGATGCTTATAATAAATAATTCCAACGATTGGCAAGTCCGAGACTTCTGGTTTACAATATTCAATTTTTAAACCGCCAATTTATTATAAAGTTTAAGATATGAATTATTTTAATCAACCAGAAGCATACTAGAAGCATATACATTTTATATTTCTGTCAAGAGGCAATTGAGTGAATGACTAAAATATCATTAAGAATCAGCATGGAGTAGTTAGTCTCATACAAGTTCTATGGACACTTCTTACTTTTCATGTTTTGAACATAGGCTATAGAGCATACACAAAGATGGGGGCGGAGGTCACTAGTGTTAGCCCCAGGACTGAAAGTGCTTGCAACTCATAGATGACTGCTTGTAACTCATAGCTGACTGATTGCAACTCATAGCTGACTGATTTGCAACTCATAGCTGACTGATTTGCAACTCATAGCTGACTGATTGTAAGACATAAAACATTAGACATAGATCATACACTTAAACCATATATATAAAGAGGTATGGGTCATATAAATATGACCACGATTAAAATAAATTTATAGTTTTTACTTTTTTTTCACTGGATGACAAATGACTTTTATTTTAAACTGGGCAAAATGTATACTTTTATTAAAATGAAAGAACAGCCAGGAAATATGAGCAAACAAACGGTATTGTCCTGTCCAATGGTATGGACAAGCTTTTCATACATTGGATAACTCTAAAATCAAAAGATTCCACAACCAACACTGACCTCAATGAGTCTGTAACACTCTCCAATGATGGCGTACTGAATTCGGTTCAGCACAAACCCTGAGATCTCTTTCTTTAAGACTACAGGCACCAGACCAGACTCTTTTAGCAGAGAGATTGTTCTCTCAATGACGTCTGGGTCTGTCCAAGGAGCTGGCACCACCTCAATGGCAGGAACGTAAAAAGGTGGGTTGGTCTGGACACAGGAATAAAGAAATTATGATTAAAGGCATAACAAATGTAAAGTTGATGTAAAGCTGATGTAAAGCTGATACAAAGTTTATGCAAAGTTGATGTAAAGCTGATGATATGGATGAAAAGAAAAAAGAAAAAGTGGTACAGCTTTACCTGGTGAGGGACAACACAAAATCAAAACAATGTTGCAGCTCAGTAGGCCTTCAACAAGAAAAACATCATAAATAAATAAGCAGATAAATATACACAGTGACTATATGATCATTTTTAGGCCTTTACCCTTTTACTTGCACCATACAGCTGCTGTTCAATGTTTGTATACTGGCCTCTGTGTTTACACTAAAACAGCAGTTTTTTTTAAGATATGTTTCTATTCTCAGATTATCATAAAGTCGCTATGTAGTTTTCTTTGCTTATTTATATATATATATATATATATATATATATATATATATATATATATATATATATATATATATATATATATTTGTTTTGTGTCCATTGTTCCAGCTAAGGGCTACTAAGCTGCACTGTCGTTTTGATTTTGCGTTGTTCCTTACCTCCATAAAAATGTACCATTTTTTTCATTTTCTTTTGTCACATCCAATGTAGAAATTAGTAATCTCGGTCACAACTCACTGCAAACATTAAATGATTACTGATTAGCAAGAAAATCATAAATATTATCAAAGACATGTATGATGGTTACACATGTGCAGTTTGAACAGAGGAAGGACTGAGTGAATGTTTCCCAATAGAAACTGGGGTTAAACAGGGATATATTTTATCGCCTTGTTATTTGGAATTGTTATGGACTTCATAATGAAGAAATGCTGCACTGGTAATAAATGCATCGAATGGATACAAGGAGACCATTTGAAGGAACTCGGCTTTGCTGATGACATAGTTTTCATCAGCAGCCAGATAAAAACGATGCAGGAAAATACAAATGAACTATTATCAATAGCCAGCAAAATTGGGCTTGAGATCAATCATGAAAAGACTAAAGTTATGAAAAGTTTAATTCCAACAGACGACAAAATATACATGGAAAACAAAACAGTAGAAGAGATTGATCACTTTATCTATCTTGAAAGTCACATTGATTGAGAAGGGGATACAAGTAAAGAAATTAGAATCAGAATGGCTAAAGCAGCAATGTCTTTCAGAAGCCTTGAAAAGTTGTGGGAATCAAAACTCATCAGCACAAACACAAAACTTAGGCTATTCAAATCAAATGTACTATCAACCCTTACGTATGCACGTGAAAGCTGGAAAACAACAAGAGATATAGAAACAAAGTTGAACGCATTCGAAAATAAATGTGACACTGCAAAATCCATAGCAACTATGACTGATGGAGGCTACTGCTGAATAACAGAATCAACAACACAGCACTCTCTTTGTGCAGAATCGATTGACACTACTGATACTATAGCCATTAAACCCGTATTAAATCACGAGTCATGGCATGTCATAAGAGGCGACTAAGGAGGTTGATCGATGGCTTGATAAGCTGTCATTGTAAAAAGTATTGTTATGGAAACAGCCATAGATTTTAGAAGCAGTGATCTCTGCAAAATGTGTCATTATTGGCAAGGTTTCTTTTTTTGAGATTGTGGTTCTTCGGCTCGAAAGGACAATAGACAGATAGAAATCACGAGACAGATTATATTTCAATAAAGCTAACACTAGAATAACATTATTTGTGTGTGGAGTGTTATTTGAATGTGTGCACTTGAAAGAAGAAAAGATATCAACTATTGTTTTTTTTTTTTTTTCAAGTGGTCAAAAAGTTATCGATACTCCGGTGGCAGGTCACAAGATTGATGTGCCAACCAAATAAACATTATTTGAGTAAGAGTACAATTTGAACGTGTGAGCCTAAAAGGAAAAAAACAGATAACAGTCTTATCTCGATGGTCACATGTTGGACATGTGATGAGAAGAGATAATAACTGAATAGCAAAGCAAACCCTCATGTGGGAAACAACAGGTAAGAAATAAGGAGGAAGACCCAGAGAGACACTGAGAAGAACATTGATGAGAGAGGTAAGAGCAGCAGGAATCGGCTCCCTCAATGAGATAGAGCTGCTTGCACAGAACAGAGACAAATGGTGAGATTTGATAAAATATCTTTAAAAGAATTGAAAACTTGTTGTTGAAGGCCTTTCGAGCCGTAACCGGCCCATAGGGCGTAGACCAAGATACACCTTCTCCTATATGAATTTTTGTTCTAGCAGTTTTCTTTTAAAGATATTTTATCAAATCTCGCCATCTGTCTCTGTTCTGTGCAAGCAGTTCTATCTCATTGAGGGAGCCGATTCCTGCTGCTCTTGCCTCTCTCATCAATGTTCTTCTCAGTGTCTCCCTGGGTCTTCCTCTTTTTCTTTTACCTGTTGTTTCCCATATGAGGGCTTGCTTTGCTATTCGATTATTATCTCTTCTCATCACATGTCCAACGTATGACCATCGTCTTTTCTTTATTACTGAAGATATTAGTGGTTGATTGGCGATTTCTCTAATTTCCTCGTTTGTTTTGAATTCGTTCCATTCTATACCAAGTATTTTCCTTAGACATTTATTTTCGAATGCGTTCAACTTTGTTTCTATATCTCTTGTTGTTTTCCAGCTTTCACACGCATACGTAAGGGTTGATAGTACATTTGATTTGAATAGCCTAAGTTTTGTGTTTGTGCTAATGAGTTTTGATTTCCACAACTTTTCAAGGCTTCTGAAAGACATTGCTGCTTTAGCCAGTCTGATTCTAATTTCTTTGCTCGTATCCCCTTCTCGATCAATGTGACTTCCAAGATAGATGAAGTGATCGATCTCTTCTACTGGTTTGTTTTCCATGTATATTTTGTCACTTGTTGGAATTAAACTTTTCATGACTTTAGTCTTTTCATGATTGACCTCAAGCCCAATTTTGCTGGCTATTGATGATAGTTCATTTGTGTTTTCCTGCATCGTTTTTATCTGATTGCTGATGAGAACTATGTCATCAGCAAAGTCCAGGTCCTCCAAATGGTCTCCTTGTATCCATTCGATGCCTTTATTACCAGTGCAGCATTTCTTCATTATGAAGTCCATAACAATTCCAAATAACAAGGGCGATAAAATACATCCTTGTTTAACCCCAGTTTCTATTGGGAAACATTCGCTCAGTCCTTCCTCTGTTCGAACTGCACATGTGTAACCATCATACATGTCTTTGATAATATTTATGATTTTTGATGGTAAGCCATATTGCTTCAGAATTTTCCACAAAGAATCTCTATGAATACTATCAAATGCTTTTTTGAAGTCGATGAAGTTAAGTACAAAAGGTTTTTGCTTTTCAATGTGTTCCTCCAATATAAGTCAATTGAAAACTGCTAGAACAAAAATTCAGATAAGAGAAAAAGTATCTTGATCTACGCCCTATGGGCCGGATACAGCTTGAAAGGTCAATAGATAGATAGATAAAGTCATCAATAATGTTGTAGCTGGTCACAAGAATGACTTGCCAATCATATGTGGACATATGTGTCACGTGAATGTTGAGAAAAATGAAAATAAAGTTAAATAGCTGTGAACTAAAACTGGAATAATTAGGCACAAAATGTAGGATTGATAACCTGTGAGTTTGGTGTGAGTGCACAACTAGTAAGCTACTGGGATGATCAGTGTGCATACATTTTGTCATTTGCTAAAAATTACTGAAGTTATTTGAGAACAAAGGTCTTAGGAAAACACTTTGCATACCACGTACGAATTTAAGACTAGTGCAAAAATAAGAGAAATAGCAAAGCATTCGTCGACCTTTTGTTAGTGAGTACTTATGGGTCTGCTAGGTGTGCTGTAATGTTAGCACTAATAATAATGAATGGGAGACTGGTTGATCTTGAGGCAAGGCACCAGCTTTGAGACAGAGAGGTTGTGGGTTCAAATCCCGGCTGCACCAGGATTTTTATTTATGATTTCTCTCTGCGGCAACCACCCTGGTCTCAGCAGCGAGGCCCGGCTTGAAACGTCAATTACTCATAGACAGAAAAATATAAGTACCTCTGAAGTCGGAGTTATCAGCGTGTGCGGCGAGGGATCCCTGTGCACACAGCTTCCAGGAAAAAATGGATTAACATGCAAAATTCAGTTCCTAGTTTCTAGGGACTTCATCAGAGGTAAAAAGCTGGCAAATGCCCAACAAAATATTGTTTAAATAACAATAAATAGTAAACTAGATTGATTTGAGCTGTTTTTAAATCAATGATTTAAAAAATTGTGTTTAATTACAAAATATATGTAGAGATGTAGGTCAGCTTCTCAAGGTACACATCTTATTTCACAGTCTACTTGTCATGGACACATCAGTCTACTTGTCATGGACACATCAGTCTACTTGTCATGGAGGACACGTCAATTTACTTGTTATGGACACATCAGTCTACTTGTCATGGACACATCAGTCCACTTATCAAAATAGTAATTTATATGTCACAAGCACAGTCTATTTATCATGGACATATTAGACTAATCATGATAAAACTCTTTTAACACAGTCCCATAACACAATCTTTTTTTTTCAGTAATAGAATCTACATGTCACCAACATTGTCTACATGTCATTGACAATAAACTTATCATGGACACTTTAACATATTTTTTTTTCATAACATGTCTGCTTATCAAGGACATAGTTTACATGTCCCATCAATCATGGCAGCACTTAGGATTCATAGACTAAGGTAGCTGGGCCATGTAAGAAGAATGGCAAACAATCGTATTCCCAAACAAATATTGTATGGTGAACTTAAGGACGGAAAGAAGCCAAAGGGCAGACCAGCGCTGAGATATAAGGATGTTTGCAGGGCTATCTTGAGGGAATATTTTATCAGTGAAAGAAACAGGGAAAATGTGGCTGCAGATCGTAGCACATGGAGAGCAAAAATAAAAAATAGCACAGCAACTTTCGAGACAGTGCTGATATCAAATTCAGAAGACAAAAGGTGCAAGAGAAAAGAGACAAGGCCAGGTACCGCAAATACACCTTGTTCGTTCTGTGGATGGCTCTGTCTGTCCAAGATTGGCAACGAGAAAAGCTGTCCAGTAAAGCAGTACCCAGTATGAGACATTACTGCTTTACCAAGCTACTGACTTATCATGATTGCTTGCTACCAACCGTCTGTCAAGATGCTAAAGGCCATACTAGTTTACATGTCCTATATCACAGTCTGCATATCAAGGACACATTCTACTTTTCATGGAAGTGGTCTACTTGTTTGGTCAAGGACACAAGGTGGCTGACTTACTGGATGGGAGATGATGAACCTGTTCTTGTGAGCAAGCCCCTCAGAGATTGCTGATGGCAGGAGGGCGCTGGTGGATGAAGAGAGAATAACATTGCTGCCAACCAGGCTGTCCACTTGTGCCCACACCTTGCGCTTAATGTCCAGTCTCTCAGGTACACATTCCTGGGTGAGAAATTGTGTTTGTTTGGGTGCGGGCAATAATCAAATGACAATGACAAACACTACAGGCATATGACAATGCACTTCAGAGTGCCAGCTTAGGACACATTCTTTGGTGAAAAGTTGTCTTATCCTGGACATTCTGCAGTACTGTTATACAAGCTACAAGTAATAATCATCATCAAGTACCATGCCTGCTGGCGTAGGTGATCATGTCTCTCCACAACTTTCGATCTCATCAGTTATTTATCATTTATGTTGTTGACCTTCTGCCAAGCCATTGTCTTAAGCTGTCTGGTATCTTTTCTCCATTGCCACAATATATTCCAGATGTTCTCTTCTCATTACGTAGTCAAAAAATGATGATTGTTTCTTCCTAATATTGGATATTAGCTCTCTTTTTGCTTTGGCCTCTTTCAGAACGTTTTCATTACTCTTCTTAGCTGTCCATGGTATTCTCAACCTTCTTCTGTAAAACCACATTTCTACAGCTTCCAGTGATTTTCTTGTCTGTTGTCCTATTGTCTATGATTTACATCCATATGTTAAGATTGGCTCTACATAACATTAAAAAATATTTCTTGTCTCTATTGTCAAAAATGGATTGCACAGTATCTTTCTCATTTTTTGGAAAGCTGCTTTTGCCTGAGCCATTTTGCATCTCACCTCTGTTGTACATCTACCATCTGAGGTTAACATTGTTCCCAGATATTTAAATTAATTTACCTGTTTTAATATTGTTCCACTTGTCTATATTGTGTATTGTGATGAAGTCTTTTCTTTGTTGCTATCATTACTTCTATCTTTTTACTATTAAGGCTGAATCCTTTATTTTTGCTTTCTTTCACTATAATGTCCAACATTTCCTGTAACCCATTTTCACTCTTAGCAATTAAGACTGTATCATCCGCATACCTCAGATTATTTATATTATTACCTCTGATTGCACATATAATAATAACATGATTGTAACTACAACACACTCCAGAGTACCAACTGTGTTCCTAAATGAGAAAGTGTATCAGTTATACATGAGTGTGTATGTGTACATGCAAGTAATAATCACATGACCATCTATCATTACACTACTCCAAAGTTTCAGCTATGTGCACATTATTGTACAACTCCTGACGACCATCTTTCTGTGTGACAATCACTTGCTGATGTCAGAAAAATTATTCTGGCTCAATGGCCAGAAATATTAAACACATTAACTGAAACAAAAGAACATTTCATAAACACTAGCAATTGTCATGATATCATTCATGGACTTCTGGTCAATAGATTGGCAGCAGGAACCACTCAAGCTCAGTCAGAAAAGTGTTCCTTGTTGCAGTTACCTCATATTCCTAGTCCAGCTTCATGCCGGAGCTACTGAGTTTAGTGCTCTGTGCACACAGTGAGCTGTTTTTCATCTGGATCATGTTTCAATATTCTGATTGCTTACGTGAATGATGATATCATATGGCAAAAGACAATTCAGCTGTGTTCACGCTCGATGCCACTTGGCCTTATGTCTTTTGACATGGTGCTGTAGCTACTATAATGGGGACTGCAGCTGCCTTTCTTTGTTTGGATCTTTCAATGAGATGAGTTTTAATTTGGATGGTTCCACTGGCACGGATGGTTGAGCAATTATGAATTTTAATTCGTTCGCAGTGATACCGGGACCTTCGACCTACCATAACCATTACATCATTCATGCCATTATCTCAACTGTGTCAAATAGGATCATTAATAAAATGGCTGGACAGGGAGCTATAACACTTACAAGCAAAGGAAAGAGTGGAAAAGATGGACCAAATAGAAGATGTATTGACTAACTTGTAGACATCACAATAAACTCATTGCAAGAAACACAGGAGTGAGTATTAATTTAGACATCACAATAAACTTATTGCTAGAAACACACAAGTGGGGATTAATTTAGACATCACAATAAACTTATTGCTAGAAACACACAAGTGGGGATTAATTTAGACATCACAATAAACTTATTGCTAGAAACACACAAGTGGGGATTAATTTAGACATCACAATAAACTTATTGCTAGAAACACACAAGTGGGGATTAATTTAGACATCACAATAAACTTATTGCTAGAAACACACAAGTGGGGATTAATTTAGACATCACAACAAACTTATTGCTAGAAACACACAAGTGGGGATTAATTTAGACATCACAATAAACTTATTGCTAGAAACACACAAGTGGGGATTAATTTAGACATCACAATAAACTTATTGCAAGAAACACACAAGTGGGGATTAATTTAGACATCACAATAAACTTATTGCAAGAAACACACAAGTGGGGATTAATTTAGACATCACAATAAACTCATTGCAAGAAACACACAAGTGGAGATTAATTTAGACATCACAATAAACTCATTGCAAGAAACACACAAGTGGGGATTAATTTAGACATCACAATAAACTTATTGCAAGAAACACACAAATGGGGATTAATTTAAACATCACAATAAACTTATTGCAAGAAACACACAAGTTGGGATTAATTTAGACATCACAATAAACTTATTGCAAGAAACACACAAGTGAGTATTAATTTAGACATCACAATAAACTCATTGCAAGAAACACACAAGTGAGTATTAATTTAGACATCACAATAAACTCATTGCAAGAAACACACAAGTGGGGATTAATTTAGACATCACAATAAACTCTACGCAAGAAACACACAAGTGAGTATTAATTTAGACATCACAATAAACTCATTGCAAGAAACACACAAGTGGGGATTAATTTAGACATCACAATAAACTTATTGCAAGAAACACACAAGTGGGATTAATTTAGACATCACAATAAACTTATTGCAAGAAACACACAAGTGAGTATTAATTTAGACATCACAATAAACTTATTGCAAGAAACACACAAGTGGGGATTACTTTAGACATCACAATAAACTTATTGCAAGAAACACACAAGTGAGTATTAATTTAGACATCACAATAAACTTATTGCAAGAAACACACAAGTGGGGATTAATTTAGACATCACAATAAACTTATTGCAAGAAACACACAAGTTGGGATTAATTTAGACATCACAATAAACTTATTACAAGAAACACACAAGTGAGTATTAATTTAGACATCACAATAAACTTATTGCAAGAAACACACAAGTGAGTATTAATTTAGACATCACAATAAACTTATTGCAAGAAACACACAAGTGAGTATTAATTTAGACATCACAATAAACTTATTGCAAGAAACACACAAGTGAGTATTAATTTAGACATCCCAATAAACTTATTGCAAGAAACACACAAGTGAGTATTAATTTAGACATCACAATAAACTTATTGCAAGAAACACACAAGTGAGTATTAATTTAGACATCACAATAAACTTATTGCAAGAAACACACAAGTGAGTATTAATTTAGACATCACAATAAACTTATTGCAAGAAACACACAAGTGAGTATTAATTTAGACATCACAATAAACTTATTGCAAGAAACACACAAGTGAGTATTAATTTAGACATCACAATAAACTTATTGCAAGAAACACACAAGTGGGGATTAATTTAGACATCACAATAAACTTATTGCAAGAAACACACAAGTGAGTATTAATTTAGACATCACAATAAACTTATTGCAAGAAACACACAAGTGAGTATTAATTTAGACATCACAATAAACTTATTGCAAGAAACACACAAGTGGGGATTAATTTAGACATCACAATAAACTTATTGCAAGAAACACACAAGTGAGTATTAATTTAGACATCACAATAAACTTATTGCAAGAAACACACAAGTGAGTATTAATTTAGACATCACAATAAACTTATTGCAAGAAACACACAAGTGAGTATTAATTTAGACATCACAATAAACTTATTGCAAGAAACACACAAGTGGGGATTAATTTAGACATCACAATAAACTTATTGCAAGAAACACACAAGTGAGTATTAATTTAGACATCACAATAAACTTATTGCAAGAAACACACAAGTGAGTATTAATTTAGACATCACAATAAACTTATTGCAAGAAACACACAAGTGAGTATTAATTTAGACATCACAATAAACTTATTGCAAGAAACACACAAGTGAGTATTAATTTAGACATCACAATAAACTTATTGCAAGAAACACACAAGTGGGGATTAATTTAGACATCACAATAAACTTATTGCAAGAAACACACAAGTGAGTATTAATTTAGACATCACAATAAACTTATTGCAAGAAACACACAAGTGGGGATTAATTTTCTTCCTCTTCAGCGTTAAGTGTTTTGATCATGCAAACTTGACTATGTCCTGTTTCATGATGGAAGGGTAAGAACAACATCATGACACAAGATTAACTGATTTCATGGTTGCTAATTGTATATGTCCTGACTTTTCCCCTAAACTCGTGCTGTGGCTGACACACTCCATCTTCGGCAGGCTGGCGTGGATTGTTCTAAACAGTCCATTTCTCCTCAAAACTGTAATGCAAAAGAGGCAGTGAAAAGTAAGTCGATGTGTATTTTTATGTCTATTCTCAATCTACTGGGTTAAAAGAAGACAAATCCTTTGACACAACCAAAAGTATAAGCAAAATATCTTAGCACCAACCTGAATGAAAAAGGCATCCCTGACACAGTCCTGCAAGTTCTCTGTGGTGGAGATATTGTTGAACTGCTCCTCCTTGCTGAGTGTTCCTTTCAGCAGACCATTGCTCTCCAGGTTGGCAAGTTGCTGGAGAATGTCCTCCTTGGCAGCTCTAGTCTGGGCTGGCTCAATGTCAAATATTACCACATTGTAGCCAGCACTGGCAAACAGCATGGAGAAGCTGCGGCCAATCAGGCCACTGAAAAATAGAAGAAAGTCAATTATTTCACCAACGCTCTTTCTTTTTTTTTTTCTAAAAACAAATATTATTTGAAATCTACCATCACATCTGGAGCCTCGGTGGCTGAGTGGTTAGTATGTTCGCTTCCTGATCAGATGAGTCCAGGTTCAATCCCCAGTGGTGGCGGATTTTTTTTTTTTTTTGGGGATCGACAAGGCTCTGGGGTTCACCCAGCCTCTAAAAATGGGTACTAGATAGTTTTCTGGAAAGTTAAGGTGGCCTGGGGTGATACTGACCATGTCACCCAAAAATGTGCCACTGTCATAGAATAATAAGGTCACTAACACCATATTCCCCTTACGTCTAGCAAGGTGTGGAGCTAACCTTTATGTTTTATTCCCATCTCATAAAATTAGGAAGCTGGTACATTGCTAGTTTCCAATTACTTAATTAAATTTTTTTTCTAAAGACCTTTAATATACTGAAAGTTTATGGGAATTTTTACATAGAAGGGCTTTTCCAGTCATTTTAAATCATTGATTTTATTTTTAATTGATCAGCTAGCAGAACCAACCACTTGGTGCTCAAGTCAGCCCTAAAGGTGCTTAGGATTTTTCCAATGAGTGGTGAAGTATGTACCTGCTGACAAGTATCCACACTAATGTCCTATCTTGCTACTCATACTTATGCCCTAAACTGATGTCAACACTTATGTTCTATCCTTGCTATTCATACTAATGTCCTATATTGCTATCCACACGTATGTCCTATACATGCTACTTGCATTTGTTTCTAACCCTGATATTCACAGTCATGTCCACCTTACACTACTATTTACAGTCTTGTCCTACACTGCTTTTCACAGTCATGTCCTACACAGATATTCAGTCATATCCTACACTGCTTTTCACAGTCATGTCTTACACAGATATTTACAGTCATGTCCTACACAGATATTCAGTATTATATCCTACACTGCTAGTCACAGTCATGTCCTACACATATATTCAATTATGTCCTACACTGCTATTCACAGTCACGTACTACACAGACATTCAAAGTCATCTCCTACACAAATATTTAGTCATGTCTTACACTGCTATTCACAGTCATGTCTCATCTTGCTAGTCATGGTCCTACTAAGATACTCATGTTGTCTCGTGCTACTCACACTCATACATTAGCATTTTTACACACTCATGTCCTATGTGATCTCCAGATCTTCACCATACACACTCATGTCCTATGTGATCTCCAGATCTTCACCATACACACTCATGTCCTATGTGATCTCCAGATCTTCACCGTATACACTCATGTCCTATGTGATCTCCAGATCTTCACCATACACACTCATGTCCTATGTGATCTCCAGATCTTCACCATACACACTCATGTCCTATGTGATCTCCAGATCTTCACCATACACACTCATGTCCTATGTGATCTCCAGATAGTCACCATACACACTCATATCCGATGTGATCTCCAGATCTTCACCATACACACTCATGTCCTATGTGATCTCAAGATCATCACCATACACACGCATGTCCTATGTGATCTCAAGATCATCAACATACAGACTCATGCCCTATGTGATCTCAAGATCATCACCATACACACTCATACCCTATGTGATCTCCAGATCTTCACCATACACACTCATGTCCTATGTGATCTCAAGATCATCACCATACACACTCATGCCCTATGTGATCTCAAGATCACCACCATACACACTCATGTCCTATGTGATCTCAAGATCATCACTATACACACTCATGTCCTATGTGATCTCAAGATCATCAACATACACACTCATGCCCTATGTGATCTCAAGATCATCACCATACTCATGCCCTATGTGATCTCAAGATCATCACCATACACACTCATGCCCTATGTGATCTCAAGATCATCACTATACACGCTCACGCCCTATTAATTTCCCTATACCCATCCAATCCAGCATTTCTCCTCATACCTATATATCACCCTGAATATCCATTAGACCCCGCCCACTTTACAAAGTCGCTCTAAGATCTAAAAGTCTAAAAGACGACCTATGGTGCTGACACACAATCTTATACGTTCTCAATTAACGAACGATTTTGTTTTTCTCTACTTGTCACTTACCTGCCAACAACGCCAATCTTTTTCTCGCTCATCTTGGCTGTTGCTTCACTTAGATGGTGTCTCCCTTACGTCTGTGAGCATGTGTGAAGTGAGAACGTGCCTAGGCATCCAGCAGGGCCTGTTAGTCGGTAGGTCAGCGCAGGGTCAAAGTTCAAGGACAGATATCTAATTGGAGAATACACAGTTGTTATTATCAGCTGCATTTTTAATCAATATTTAGAAACGGTCGCTGTATTTACACACATGTCGACAATACTCTCTGGATATGCTTACTAAGTGTGTACTGTAAGTTGTTATCATCACTTCACCTAGAATTCCTTGGTCTTATTTTCGGAGCTCTGAAGGCGAAATTTGCACTATTCGTTTGAATAGTTATCATTAACAGTGGTTCTGGCATTATTTATTTTTATTACTTCGTCTTTGGGCCATCATCATCAGGGCTGGATCTAGACTTGGTGAGACCTTAATTAAGTTGGTTAATCTCAGTTATAGGAATTACAACAAATAATTTTAATGACATGAAAAATATACTAACATCAAAACAATTAACACCAGGGCTAAAACTAAGAATAGCAAAATGTTATATCTTCTCAACATTCATGTATGGTGCAGAAGCATGAACATTAGACAAGAAAATAGAACAGAAAATTGAAGCCTTTGAAATGTGGATATATAGAAGAATTGGACGGAAAGAAAAGAAAATAAACGATGAAGTCTTGAAACAACTAAAAATTTAAACAAGACAAATGCGATATTATGGGGCATGTTAAAAGACACAACAGCCTACTAAAAGTAATTTTGGAAGGGAATAATACAAGTTAAAGGAGGCAGAGGCAGACCAAGACTAACATGGGCGAGTAACATCAAAAGATGTACAAGTCAGCCTATGACAACCTGCACCATCAAAGCAAGAGACAGGACGGAATGGCACTCCATGGCAGGCAACCTTCGATGCGTAGACGGCACTCAATGATGATGAAGCTAAATGAAACTGTTAGGCTTCCTGTTTAAAGAAAAGAACACGAAATTAAAATGAGAAGGTCACTATTATTATTTTACAATGCCAACAAATGTGAGGCCCGTCGAAAGGAGAGGCCCTGAGCTGTAACAGTCACAGTAACCTAAGCTTAAATCCGACCCTGGTCACACTTGAACAATGTCAATGAGCCTTCATTTTTCTATCTCTTCCCTGATACCGCAGCACGAATTCTGTAGCGTTGAACACCAAACAACCTTATTTGCAAGGTAATTTCAGAAAAGCAGATTAATTATTGTTACAGTGGCGAGCAGAAACGCTCATTCATCTTTCTCTTTCTCTTTCTTTCTTTACTTCCTCTTGTATCCGTTCTTGTGTTGAGGGAGATACAAAGTTCTGGATATCGCCCTTTTGACAGCCTCACTCATTGTCAATTGATGTTCTTGTAGCGTTTCTTTGATGTTGTTTGTCCACCTTAAAAACAGAAGTAATGGTCTTATCAAGGAAACAATCAGCACCATCATGAAGCATAAAAATAAACAGGACAAATCTGAAAGACGTACAAAGCGTCAAATACTTGGGTACAACAATAACATCAGATGGAAGATGCACCACGGAAATAAAAAGCAGAATAGCTTGAGCTAATAATAGCATTTCAGAAAATGAAAAACGTCTTATGCAACAAATCTAAACCTAAGGAATTATAAATATAGGACAACGATGGAGTGATGGCGTGTTCAGGGGGTGATCTAGAAACAATCATAAAAACTGCGATATGATGGGGAATGTGTAAGAGAGGCAGACTCGAGAAAAAACTGATCGTTAACAGTATAAAAAGAGATGGAGTGGTGAGAGCCAGACTTGGGGACACAAAGTAACAGAATACTATTGTTGTAGTAATACAGGATATCACAAATGTGTAAAATAAACATAAAATTGTATTAAGTAGCTAAACATGGAGAGAGACGAGACAAACTACGACCTTTCGGGACAAAAATCTTTATCAGGTACAAGAGAACAAATATAAATACAAAAACAGACACGAAAGACGAGTGTCTCACTCGCTACTGAATCCAACATTTAATTACTGGTTTTTACCGCCCAAACACTCACCTCTCCAGAGTATACACAATATTTTCCACCTATCCTCTGTGAACTCGCACTTGCTGTGCACTAACAGTCACGAATAACAACCGTATTGTGTAGGCACTATCACCCAAATGACAAATATCAGCAGATGAGTGTGTCAGGTAGGCGTGTCACAACAATTAGCTGCCCCATACACACAATGAACATACTTGTGCTCAAATTTCGTTCCATTGTCGTCTTTTGGTGTTAAAATGATTGAGGAGATGATGTGGGAAAGCTTGAACTGAGTACAATATAAACAACTGATAGAATGTACATGTCATTGAGATGATAATGATATACGATACCAGTTATACTGACGCAACAAAGAAGTGATAAGACGCAACAGAGAGAATTATGCACAAACTGAAGAGAAAGATTTGTGTTAGGCAGATGTGTATTTTCCCCTGTGCTTGTTCAGTCTATACACAGACAGATTTGAGAGAGAGAGAGAAAAGAAGAGACGAGAAGAGAGAAGCGAAGAGAGAAGAGAAGAGAGGCGAGAGAGAAGAGAAGAGAAGAAAAGAGAGAGAGGGAGAAGAGAAGAGAGAGAGAAGAGAAGAGAGAAGAGATAGAAGAGAAAAGAGAGAGAAGAGAAGAGAGAGAGAGAGAAAAGAAAAGAGAGAGAAGAGAAGAGAGAGAGAGAAGAGAAGAGAGGCGAGAGAGAAGAGAAGAAAAGAGAGAGAGAGAAGAAGAGAGAGGGGAGAAAAGAGAGAGAGAGAGAAGAGAGAGGGGAGAAGAGAGAGAGAGAGAAGACAAAAGAGAGAGAAGAGAGAGAGAGAGAAGAGAGAGAGAGAGAAGAGAAGAGAAGAGAAGAGAAGAGAAGAGAAGAGAAGAGAAGAGAAGAGAAGAGAAGAGAAGAGAGGCGAGAGAGAAGAGAGAGAGAAGAAGAGAGAGAAGAAGAGAGAGAAGAAGAGAGGGGAGAAGAGAGAGAAGAGAAGAGATAGAAGAGATAGAAAAGAGAGAGAGAAGAGAAGAGAGAAGAGAAGAGAGGCGAGAGAGGCGAGAAGAGAAGAAAAGAGAGAGAGAAGAGAGAGAGAAGAGAGCGAGGGGAGAGAGAGGGGAGAAGAGAAGAGAGAGAGAGAAGAGAAGAGAGAGAAGAGAGAGAAGAGAAGAAAGGCGAGAGAGAAGAGAAGAAAAGAGAGAGAGAGGAGAGAGAGGGGAGAAGAGAAGAGAGAGAGAAGAGATAGAAAAGAGAGAGAGAAGAGAGAAGAGAAGAGAGGCGAGAGAGAAGAGAAGAGAAGAAAAGAGAGAGAGAAGAAGAGAGAGAGGGGAGAGAGAGGGGAGAAGAGAAGAGAGAGATAGAAGAGAAGAGAGAGAGGGGAGAGAGAGGGGAGAAGAGAAGATAGAAGAGAAGAGAGAGAAGAGAAAAGAGAAAGAAGAAAAAAGAGAGAGAAGAGAGAGAGAGAGAGAGAAGAGAAAAGAGAGATAAAAGAGAGAGAGAAGAGAAGAGAAGAGAGAGAGGGGAGAAGAGAGAGAAGAGAAGAGATAGAAAAGAGAGAGAGAAGAGAAGAGAGAAGAGAAGAGAGGCGAGAGAGAAGAGAAGAGAAGAAAAGAGAGAGAGAGAAGAAGAGAGAGAGAAGAAGAGAGAGAGAAGAGAGCGAGGGAGAGAGAGGGGAGAAGAGAAGAGAGAGAGAGAAGAGAGAGAGAGAAGAGAAAAGAGAGAGAAGAGAAGAGAGAGAAGAGAAAAGAGAGAGAAGAGAAGAGAGAGAGAAGAGAAAAGAGAGAGAAGAGAAGAGAGAGAGAAGAGAAAAGAGAGAGAAGAGAAGAGAAGAGAAGAGAAGAGAAGAGATAGAAGAGAAAAGAGAGAAGAGAGTAGAAGAAAGAGAGAAGCGAAGAGAGGGAGAAGAGAAGAGAAAAAAGAGAGAAGAGAAGAGAGAGAGTAGAAGAAAGAGAGAAGCGAAGAGAGGGAGAAGAGAAGAGAAAAAAGAGAGAAGAGAAGAGAGAGAGTAGAAGAAAGAGAGAAGCGAAGAGAGGGAGAAGAGAAGAGAAAAAAGAGAGAAGAAAAGAGAAGAGAAGAGAAGAGAAGAGAAGAGAAGAGAAGAGAAGAGAAGAGAAGAGAAGAGAAGAGAAGAGAAGTGAAAAGAGAGAGAGGTGTCCGAGTATGTTTTTTTTTTCAAAAAGGGGTCAAGACAAAGAAATACAAATAAATGCATAAAGTCGTGAAGCTGCAATAAAACTAAATGTGAAGGAGAAATGAAAACAAAAGAAAAGACATATCTTGGTGTGTTTCCGTGAAGCCATGGCTCATATCTTAATGTGTTTCTGTGCTAGCCATGGCTCATATCTTAGTGTGTTTCTGTGCTAGACATGGCTCATATCTTAGTGTGTTTCTGTGCTAGACATGGCTCATATCTTAGTTTGTGTGTGTGTGTGCTAGCCATGGCTCATATCTTGGTGTGTGTCATGTTAGTCATATCTCATATCTCGGTGTGTGTCCGTGTTAATCATGTCTCATATCTTTGTGTGTGTCTGTGTTTGGTCCTATCTCATATCTTTGTGCGTATCTGTGTTAGTCATATCTTTGTGCATGCATGTCTGTGTTAGTCATATCTCATATCTTTGTGTGCAGGTCTATGTTAGTCACATCTCATACTTTTGTGTGTGCATGTCTATGTTAGTCATGTCTCATATATTTGTGTGTATGTCTATGTTAGTCACATCTCCTATCTTTGTGAGTGCATGTTTATGTTAGTCATGTCTCATATCTTAGTGTGTGTATCTGTGTTAGTCATATCTCATATTTTAAAGTGTGTCTGTGTTAGTCCCATCTCATATCTTAGTGTGTGTGTGTGTGTCAGTGTTAGTCATATCTCATATCTTGGTATGTGTCAGTGTTAGTCATGCCTCATATTGTTGTGTGCATGACTGTGTTAGTCACATCTCAAATCTTCGTGTGTGCATGTCTGTGTTAGTCACCTCTAGTGACTCGGGCAGATGGTGCTCGTAAACCTGGGAGGGCCGACCATCTAAGGGCAGAATCCCCCTACAGAAAAGACAATCTGCAGCCTTGCAGGAAGATTGGGGACAATCAAAGGCTAAGGAAAGCAAACCTGAATAAAATGCTGGCTGAAATCGGATGCACTGGCCACTGGCGCAGAACACAGTGCGACGTTTTAACAGGTATTCAATCAGAGTGGATCTAACTGACTCTAATTATGATGTTCTGTCTGTGGGGTAGATCAATTCACTTAAACAGACAGCTGTCTTCATGCGAGAGTCTGGAATCCTACTCTGATTGAGTCCTGATCGCAGAGAGAGAGAGAGAGAGAGAGAGAGAGAGAGAGAGAAGAAAATATGGTATGGTTAAAGTTTTTTACTGGGCGACGCAAATTTTAACGACTTAAATAAGCCTTCAGCAGGAACAAACAAACAAAAAAACACACACAGATATGTCAGTAAATAAAATTAATCCTTAAAAAGTTGTTTTCCGAATTAGGTTGACAGCGGTTCCAGTTTTACAAAGCGGCTAATACGTGTCGGGGCGAGATGGCGGACAGGGGTGAAGTAAAAACATTGATTAAAAAAAAAAAAATGTGTGGTGATTGCACTGAGCATGCAGTCGCTATTCTCCAGCATATGATACTCACCCTTTCAGCTCAATAGACCCCAAAAAAGTGATAAGTGCTTCAGTGACAGGTTACAAATCAGGTCAATGTAAAAACAAGGGAAGGAAATGTAAAACCATGGGGCGTAGATGTAACAACAAGGGAAGTAAATGTTAAAACATGGAATGTAAATGTAAAAACTAGGGAAGTAAATGTAAAAACAAGGGAACTAAATGCTAAAACATGGAATGTAAATATAAAAACAAGGGAACTAAATGCTAAAACATGGAATGTAAATGTAAAAACAAGGGACCTAAATGCTAAAACATGAAATGTAAATACATAGGATGTAAATATAAAAAACATGGAATGTAAATCTAAAAACAAAGGCAGGAAATGTAAAAACATGAAATGTAATTGTAAAAACATGGGATGTAAATGTAAAACCATGAAATGTAAATATAAAACATGGGATGTAAATCGACGTCACAACATTGGTAACAATAGTGTTCTGCCACCCAGTCGGCAGTTAACCAGGGTCGCCGTCAGGAAGAATTCCTTTGCGTTATTCCGCGATCAGGCAGAGCATGAACTCTAGTCAACATTAACTTGATGGCTGGATGACCCGCCGGAGTTATTTTGCAAACATCGGTTGCAAGTAGCACTCGAATCCGGGTCGTTTGGTCGACGGTGAGTGTAGCAAGTACATTGCGTCGGCTTATGTAACGATAGTTGTAAATAAATAGACCTGGTTTGAACATGGAAAAAAGTGCATGTTGATTAACAGGATACACAGTTGGTTACAATTATACGATAGAGAGTGCATAATTGATCTACCAATTCATTGCAGAAATCAAGAACAAAGGCACGATGAAATAGAAACTCAGTCCCGAATTTCTCGGTGCGACTGCACTGGGCATCATCATCATAAAGTACCATGCCTGCTGGCGTAGGTACTCTTGTCTCGCCACAACTATCGATCTCGACAGTTATTTATCATTTCTGTTGTTGACCTTCTGCCAAGCCATTCTATTAAGCTGTCTGGTATCTTTTCTTTTTGCTTCCTTCTATCTCTTTGTCCCTCAATTTTCCCAGTTGTCACAATATATTCCAGATATTCCCTTCTCATTACATGGCCAAAACAATGATGATTGTTTCTTCCTAATATTGGAAATTAGCTCTCTTTTCACTTTGGCCTATTTCGGAACGTTTTCATTACTCTTCTTAGCTGTCCATGGTATTCTCAACATTCTTCTGTAAAGAATGTTCTTTTATAATCATGGGTCACACTGGACAAGCGACCTATATTCTCCCGCCCTTTATGGACCCCCCCCCCCCATTTTTTTCTTTTCAATAGACCCCAGAAATAGGATAATACCATAAGGATTGTTTTTTTTTTTTCATAAAATATTCCAAACTGAGATTAGATACTTGAAATAAGCTAAGTGTGATTAAGATTAAAATTATGATGAGTTATGTCTAACAGCACAGGGCAGTGGTGTAGCGTGGGGGAAAAGGGGGGGGGGGCTTATTAGGGGCACGTTTCAAAATACATGAAAGAAAATAGTAACAATAAATAAGAGAAGTTGGTTATGAGGCACAATAATTGTCTTGTCCCGAGCCTTGGCAAGCCGCATTACACCGCCACTGCTACTAGGGAGTGGAAAAGGGAGGAGGAGGGTGACATTTAAAAAAAAAAAAAAAAACTTAAAAATCCGATTGATGAGGGGAGCTGCAATTACTTTCTCGGCTCTTACTTGAAAATCTGGAATTTTAGCTTGCATAACCTACAAGTTAACATAATCAACAAGTTAACATAACCTACAAGTTAACATAATCAACAAGTTAACATAACCTACAAGTTAACATAATCAACAAGTTAACATAACCTACAAGTTAACATAATCAACAAGTTAACATAACCTACAAGTTAACATAATCAACAAGTTAACATAACCTACAAGTTAACATAACCTACAAGTTAACATAACCTATAAGTCAACATAACCTACAAGTTAACATAACCTACAAGTTAACATAATCTACAAGTCAACATAACCTACAAGTCAACATAACCTACAAGTTAACATAACCTACAAGTTAACATAACCTACAAGTTAACATAACCCACAAGTCAACATAACCTACAAGTTAACATAATCTACAAGTTAACATAACCCACACGTTAACATAACCTACAATTTAACATAATCTACAAGTTAAGATAACCTACAAGTCAACATAACTTACATGTCAACATAACCTACAAGTCAACATAACCTACAAGTCAACATAACTTACAAGTCAACATAATCTACAAGTCAACATAAGTTACAAGTCAACATAACCTACAAGTCAACATAACAATTAACGGAACATAATCTTGAAAGAATTCAAGAAAATGGCATAAACTCAATTAAACTGCAGTTTCTGAATCATATAATGTTAAACAAAAGAATAAACACAGCCGAAAGAAATTAAAAAAAAAAACACTAGTGTTATAAAAGAAAATCAAATGTAGCAACTGAAACACGGTCTTACATAGAAACAAATGCCATTACAGATAGTTTAGTTTAGTCGACTGATCATCTTCATTGACAACTCTATAATGCTTGGATCCCCTACTCAGCATGTCTCCATAATGACGCACATCCGCCACATACAAGCACTGAAGATGGCCTTAGCTCAGATACACAAACTCCATAGCACCAGCGAAGATCTTGTCTCCACTCTTCTTAGTCACCTCTTACGACATGCGTGACAGGTGACAGTGGCTCTATTTGTACGGCTATGGTAATGGTTAGTCGAAGGCCCCGGTATCACAGCAAACGAATTAAAATCCATAATTACTCAAGCCCCCGTGCCAGTGGAATCATCCTAATTAAAACTCATCTCATTGAAGGATCCAAACATAGGATTTAAAGAAAGGCAGCTGGAGTCCCCATCATGGCAGATACACTAAATGCTAAAAGACATAAGGTCAAGCAGCTGAACTGCCCTTCGTCATACGATAGCATCACTCATCATAAACAATTGGAAAATATCGAAACACGATACGGATTAAAAAAAAAAAAAAAACAGCTGACGGTGTGCACAGAGCACTAAACTCAGTAACTCAGGCAGCAGGCCGGACTTGCAAGATGAGGAAACTGCAACAAGGAACCCTTTTCAGACTGAGCCTCAATGGTTCCTGCCACCTACCCGCCATATTGACCGGAAGCTCTATTCTGTTCTCCCTTCAACGTGCTCAGGCCATATTAGCCATAGGTGACAACTGAAACAGAGGACAGTGTTACAAACATTGAACACCATTGTATTGATAACAACAATTAACATTATAGAAGGCAGCTAGAAAGAAAGGGAAAACTTAAAGATCTGTCTATGTAGAACAGGGATGGCCATTTAGGTGCCAGCGGGCCACAAGTGGCCCGCGACGTCCTTTTTGTGGCCCGCGGCGGATAAAAAATAAAATCAGGTTGCATTGAGCAAAATGTCCTGGGTAAAATTGATTTAAAATTTGTTACATTAACTTCTACCGTGGAGAAAGCTAACTCAAATATTCTCTAGTAGACCTATGTTTAAAACTCGGAACACTTAGTAGTTAGTATAACGTCGACTTCCCGTCATTCCCGGCCCATCCTATTTTCCATTTGATCATCCTGCGACCGACTTAAACAAAGGAAGAAGCCAACGAATGGTTCTAGAGCCGACTCTCGGTTCGGCGAGTCAAACAGTTTCTGCCAAGCATTACTGTCAGTCACCCACCTCCTCCACCCCAACACATTCACCTCACAATTATTTTACTTTCAGTTTCTTTCTCTCCAAACCTCTTTTCCTCAGTCGAAATTATATATCCGATCTGATCATTCTGATTTTGTCTAGTTACAGTGAACAGTTCCATTTTAACATGAAACAGTGCTATTGTTGTAATCTATGTTTTCATTGTCTGTTGCTTCGGTCGTGGTATAATATGAACAATAAACGTCAATGAAATGAAAAAAATCAGATTTTTTCATGAGAAATGGGAACATGAATTTTTATTTATCAACAATAAGAATACAAACCGCAGTGCCTTGTGTGTTTGCAAGTATTGTCTGTAAATAAAGAGTATAATCTTAAACGGCATTAAACACAGCATCACGCCGCTAAATACAAGGACTACCTTGTACAATACGTTCTACACTTGTGTGCGATTTGAAGAAAAAGGTTAGTGCTCATAAATCTGTTTTTACTACATTAACAACAAAACAAACAAGTTCCTTAATGGCATCGTTTGTTGTAAGCGCAGAGATAGCGAAATAAAAAAAATCATTATGTGACGGTGACTCCATTGCCTAGCATTACACTGCATTATACACCAGGAGGCGCTGTGTGGCAGGATTCTAGACGTGGAGGATGTTATGAAAAATGTAATAAAGTGTGTGAATTTAATAAAAGGCGGGAATCGGTCTTTGACACACCGACAGTTTATAAATTTTCTATCAGAAGTTGAGGCGGAATATGGCGATTTGGTGCTCTACACACAAGTACGCTGGCTAAGCAGAGGGAATTGTTTGAGGCGGTTTTTTGCTTTGAGAAACGAGATAAAGCAGTTTTTAGAGAAACATGATACCAACAAAGAAATGATCAGAAAAATGTCTGATCCACATTTTAACAGCGTACTGGCCTTTTTAAATGATATCACCCAGCACATGAATGAACTCAACGTGAAGCTACAGGGACGTTCCCAAACAGTCTCAGATTTGGTAGGACACCTAGATGGATTTATAAGTCAACTAAAGGTTTTTAGATTTACCCTGGCCGAAGAAAACTTCATTCATTTTCCTTCGTGCAAAGAATTGATTGAGGAGCGCAGTGACACTGATTTCAAATTTTCTGTATTAATGTTAGACAAACTATTGGAGCAATTCAATGAACGATTTTCTGACTTCAGTGGTATACGACCAGAACTGGCATTGTTTACCAACCCTATGAAGTGTGACATTTTCCAACAACATGACACTTTTCAGTTGGAGTTATGTAACCTCCAAAGTGACCCCTTTTTCCAATCAAGGATGGAGATAGGAGTTGACTTTTGGAAACTTGTGCCACGGGAAAAATATCCCGCATTGAGTGATTTCAGTTTGAAAATTACTCCTATGTTCGGAAGCACATATATATGTGAATGCGCTTTTTCAACAATGAAGGAAATTAAATCGTCACAAAGAAACCGACTCACTGATGGCCACCTTCAGGATTTATTACGGATATCATCATCATCTTTACACATTGACTTTGATGAACTTGTTGCTGCACATGAACGTCCACATTGTTCTCATTACGGTTTGTTACATGTCAACTTTAAAATGACCTAACTAAAACATGTTTGTCAAACAATATAAATAGCAAATTTTATTCATTTTTATAAATCAACTAGGCATTTTTAACTCTGTTATAATAAAATGATTTATGTAAGCAAATAATGCCGATAAATAACACAACTATTACCTTAAAACTAATGTTTTTATGTTGTTATGTGTGTGGCCCGCCACCAAAAAAAAAAATAATAATAAAAAAGTGGCCCGACATTTGAAAGAAATTGGCCATCCCTGATGTAGAAGATTTGAGTAGATCCCTTTCTTTCTTCAAACAATTATATCTGCGCCTTTCGACCCAAAGCATGTGACTTCAGCACAAGCACCGGATTGCCTTCCCTCCTCAATCCGTACTCGACTGGCCAAACTAGCTGATCCGTCCCATTGGGTACTCGTGGGAGATGGGAGTAGGATTCTGATTTTTTATTATTAATAAACCTAAAGTAAACAACTAGTTATGAGTCGTTGACCACTTTCAGCCCAAGTGCTGTTAGTATCTTGGCCTCATTTTTGTGGATTGAAAAGAAGATAATAATGAAGATTTGAAGCAGTTAAACATGAAGAAAGAACGCAGGACAAAAGAAGTATTTCGACATGGAAAAAAACGTAAAAACTTATTGAAAGTTATCTTTAAAGAACAAATACAGGATAAATGAGGCAGAGAGACAGTTAAAGAATGAAGTGGTTTGATAACATCAAGAGCTAGAATGTGGAGTCAATCAAGATAAGAGACATAATAGAGTGGTGTTTGTGGTAGATGTTCGAGACGGAGGCGGTAAAAAAAAAAAAATAAAAGTAAAGAGCCCCGTCACGTCACGTGGCGTATAGGGAAATTGGTGTTAGTGACCATGATTTTTGGGTAATGTGGTCGGTATTACGTACGTGCCGTTTTACTTTCCCAGAAAAAAAATCCGGTACCCATTTAAGGCTGGATGAACCTGGAAGCCGTCGCTCTTGTCCTTTCTAGTTCAGGTCACTAACCACTGAGTTATTGCGACTCTAGACTAAAGTGATGATTCTTCTGCATTTACTTGAGGACTACTACTCCCTAGACTAAAGTGATGATTCTTCTGCATTTACTTGAGGACTACTACTCTCTAGACTAAAGTGATGATTCTTCTGCATTTACTTGAGGACTACTACTCTCTAGACTAAAGTGATGATTCTTCTGCATTTACTTGAGGACTACTACTCTCTAGACTAAAGTGATGATTCTTCTGCATTTACTTGAGGACTACTACTCCCTAGACTAAAGTGATGATTCTTCTGCATTTACTTGAGGACTACTACTCCCTAGACTAAAGTGATGATTCTTCTGCGTTTACTTGAGGACTACTACTCTCTATCATCCGCTTATAAAAGGACGCTATGTAGGCTTACATGCGTTGTGTCGCTCTTTTACGCCATAACCGTGATATATGCGATTTTCAACTCGACATATCCGTCTTTGGCAATGTATTTTTGTGTACACGATTGCCTTCCCTATTCGATCTCTACTGGTTTGGCCAGACTGATTAGTCTATTTTTTAAAGGGATACTACTGGGAGATGGAGTATGGTCTGTATTAGCTCGAATGTGGCCGATCTTGACGCATGCAGTCAGCTATGGGTCGCTGAGTGCTCTCCACTCGGGGTCAGGTGGGCACCCCTTTCTTCCCCCAAGGCGATTCAAAACAATTAGTTGCGACCTCGCGGATACCAAAAGCGCTCTAATGGTAACCTATCATCACAATTTGAAAACCTCTGCTACTACTAAATGTTATGTTGAATAATAATGTGTCATCTGTTGGATAAAAAGGTACACAGCGTTTCTTTCTGATTCGGCTCAAACCAGTACTGGTTACTAACTATCTAACGCCGTATCACTACAATGACCCTGATAACAAGACTAAGCTGATCAAACAGATAGTGATAACGTAGACAGACCCCAGTCTTCAAAATGTCAAGCTGAATGTGGATCCACAGCATAAATAATTTGCGATATGCGGATGACACAGTCTTAATAGCAGAGACAGAGAATGAACTACAAGAAATGATAGACTTAATAGTAAAAGAAAGCAGCAAAATGGATCTCAGTCTGAATAGTAAGAAAGCAGAAGTCATCATCATCATTGAGTGCCGTCTCCGCAACGAAGGTTGGCTACCATGGAGCGCCATTCTGCTCTATCTCTTGCTTTGATGGTGCAGGTTGTCATCGGTTGATTTGTCCATCTTTTGATGTTACTCGTCCATGTTAATCTTGGTCTGCCTCTGCCTCATTTACCTTGTATTTTCCCCTCCAGGATTACTTTCAGTAGGCTGTTGTGTCTTTTAACATGGCCCAAGAATCGCATTTGTCTTGTTTTAATTGTGTTCAGAAGTTCTCTTTTCATTTTTAGTTGTTTTAAGACTTCATCGTTTGTTTTCTTTTCCTTCCATCCAATTTTACCTATTCTTCTATATATCCACATTTCAAAGGCTTCAATTCTCTGTTCTGTTTTCTTGTCTAATGTCCATGTTTCAGCACCATATAGGAATATTGAGAAGATGTAACATTTTGCTATTCTTAGTTTTAGCTCTGGTGCTATTTGTTTTGATGTTAGTATGTCCTTCATGACATTAAAATTACTTTTTGCCATTCCTATTCTTTTGTTTATTTCAGTTGTACATTTTCCATCACTGGTTATAGTATGTCCAAGGTAGTTATAGTTCTGAACTGTCTCAAGGTCTATTCCTTCAATTTTGATATCCACTTGTGGGTTTTTAGTATTTTCGTTGTTTATGATCATAGTTTTAGTCTTTTTGATATTCATATATAGTCCATATTTTTTGCTTGTCGTGTTTATTTCATTAAGTAATTGTTGTAGGTCTTTAGGATTTTCTGCTAGTAGTACAGTATCGTCAGCATATCTTAGGTTATTGATTATCTTTCCATTAATTTGTAGGCCTGGCATCTCTATGATGTTTTTAAAGATTTGCTCAGTGTATAGATTGAACAAGCTTGGTGATAGGATGCATCCTTGTCTTACTCCTCTTTTTATATCAATGGGTGTAGAGTTCTCTTTGTTATATTTTATTATTGCTGTTTGCTCCCAGTATAGATTGCATATTAGTCATATATCCATGTCATCTAGATGTATCTCTTTTAGTCATTCTATAAGTTGTTTGTGGTGTACTCTATCAAAAGCTTTGGTGTAGTCTATGAAGCGGACATATATTGGTTTGTTTACTTCTGTGTATTTTTCGATTAATGTTCTCATGCAGAATATGGCTTCTTTTGTCCCGCTATTTTTCCTAAATCCAAATTGCTACTCATCTAATTCAGTATTGATTTTATTCTGAATCCTTCCTTGTATAACTTTTAGCAAGATTTTTGTAACATGGCTCATTAGGCTTATTGTTCTAAAGTCACTGCATTCAACTGCACCATTCTTTTTAGGCAATGCAATGAAAGTTGATGTTTTTAGTTCAATTTGGTATGTATCCTGTGTGGTATATGTCGTTGCATATGTCTGTAATCACTTCAATGCCAAAATCTTCAAGTGCCTGTATCATCTCTATCTGTATGCTGTCAGGTTTAAAGCAGAAGTATTGGTCAAATAAAAAAAAAAAACAATCATCCCATCAAATAAAAAAACAAAAAAAATCCCCATCATGCAGCATAAAAATAAACAGGATAAATCTGAAACAAGTGCAACGTGTCAAATACTTGGGCACAATAATATCAGATGGAAGATGCACCACAGAAATAAAAAGCAGAATAGCTCAGGTCAAAATAGCATTTGAGAAAATGAAAAATATCTTATGCAACAAATCTATGCCAATAGAAGTGAGAAAGAGAGTTCATTGGTGCTATATAGAGCCAATTTTGACCTATGAAAGCGAATCGTGGACAGTAGACAAGCAAATGAAAAGACGATTAGATGCCACAGAGATGGGATTTCTCAGAAGAATGTTGAAAGACATGGACTGCTAAAAAGACCAGCAATGAAATTCTAAAAGAGGCCAACACTAAAAGGGAGCTCCTAAAAAACATCAGAAAGAAGCAATCATCATTTTTCAAGCACACCATGAGAAGAGGAAAGTTGGAATACTTGGTTACAACTGGCAAAATAAATGAAAAGAGAAATCGCAGGCGACAAAGAGAGAAAATACTGGATAGCTTGGTGTCATGGCATGGAAAACAATCAACAACAGAACTGATATGATGCACTGTAGATAGGAGATTATGGAAGGACATGATTGCCTACACCAACCGGTATGGCACATGCTGATGATGGATGTGCTGGGCCTTACACTGCAAGTGTCACAGCATGCTGTAAACGTTGGCACAACACAGCCTATGCACTTTTAGGATGGGTAGAAAAGGAAATTAATCATTCATTTGTCAAGGGGACTGGTTTGTCTCAAGGCAAGACACCAGCGTCGAGACAGAGAGGCTGTGGGTTCAAATCCCGGCTTCACCGGTTGGGATTTTTATTTATGATTTCTCTCTGCGGTAACCACCCCTGGTCTCTTTAAATTACTAGAGATTTTTCTAATACAGGTTGGGGGGAGGTGGGGAAACGTTAAAGGAAAAATAATTTAGGTAACTGGTTGGTCTCGTCACAAAACGCCGGCCTCGAGACAGAGAGGTTGTGGGTTCAAATCCCGGCAGCACCAGTTGGGATTTTATTATTTCTCTCTGCGGCAACCACCACTGGTCTCAGCAGTGAGGCCTGGTTTGAAACGTCTGAAGGTATCTTCAGTGAACACTGATGTTATCTTCAGTGGCCTTGTCAAAAAAGCAGTTTTTAATTCTAGATGAGCTGTCTGTACTTGTCCGTTGCTAGTGAAGTGCTGTAAAAAGTACCTGTGCCCCTTTCCTCCTCCTCCTCCGCCACCACCACCCTACATATGCAAAACTGCACAAAGATGATAACTTACAGATTGTCCATTATTGTGTCACAAATGTGCAACCATCTCCCAGTTTATTTTGATATAAATTAAAGATATCAATTCATTAGGTCTCAAAACCTGTGCTACATGCCCATTATAATCTTTATCTCCTTCAGCTGGGCTAATTTCTTATGATTCAAGTGCCTCTTATCATTAGATACATTGACATAGTGTCAGGGTTGCACTTGAATGTCTAGATATTATCAGCAAATAGTTCAAGAATCTATCTCATCACCATGATGGGCGTAACTTCACACTGAATATTTTCTAAGCATTCATTCTTTGTTCTGGTGAGTATGAGTAAGCCCAGCCTATATGTCAGGACCAAGCGTTGGTGGAATAGAACAATTTTTGTACCACTATTTCTACTGCTGCTAACTTTTCTAGCATTGTAACATGAACTGCCCAATACTGCCAACTAAACTGACTTATAGTTGACTGCACCAAGTGGGCACAATTTGCACTGTGTTATAACTTACAGCAAACTGTGATGGTTTCATCTGATGACATAACATGCAGCGCAGCAGTCTTTGATACTGGCTTGTGTTCTCTTCAATGTCTGCTTACTTATTTGGCTGGTCTGGTTCATGAGTGACGATTGGGAGAAGTAAGTTCTCTGCTTGCGGCCCTGCATAGTAATTTTTATATTTAATATTTTGTATATCTGATGTTTGTGCTTAAAAAAAAACTATCCTATGATACATCTGATGGTGTATGTCAGGGGGCTCTCACTGGGAGCAGAGAAGTAAAGGCCGCTTGGTCAAAGCAGTCACCATGACATGTGAGACTCAGGATTGTTATTTCATCCATGATAGATGACTTCCCTGATTAAATTCCATAACTATGTGCACAATTCCATAACTATGTGCACAATTCCATAACTATGTGCACAATTCCATAACTATGTGCACAATTCCATAACTATACGCACAATTCCATAACTATGTGCACAATTCCATAACTATGTGCACAATTCAATAACTCTGTGCACAATTCCATAACTATGTGCACAATTCCATAACTATGTGCACAATTCCATAACTCAGTGTACAATTCAATAACTCTGTGTACAATTCAATAACTCTGTGTACAACTCAATGATACTGATATTCTGAGAATGAAAACAGAAGTAAGAAGGGCCCTAAGACACAAGACAGTACATGAGCTGAAAGTGATCAGTGATTCAAAGCTGGCTGCTTGTGTTAGGGATATTAAGCCAGAGCTGACCAAGAACTTATTTATTCTCTAATGGTCACTCATGAACCAGACCAGCCAAGTGAGTAAAGATTGAAGAGAGAAATCAACCTGATACCAAAGACTGTTGTATTGTGTCAACAGATGAAAACACCATGTGTGCTATAAATCATGACACAATGTAAATTGTGCCCACTTGGTGCCATTTTAAGAGTTGATGAACAAGATGGTGTAACCGTCTGCTAAACATATCACCCAAAGAGATAATCTAAAGATATATTGTTAATATCATTTGAAATAAATTATACAACGATAATATCAATCTCAGACTGTCCACAGGACGCAAAAGCACACCTCACAGAAGCAGAGCTGGAAGTTGTCAGCGACCCACAGCTGATGGCTTGTGCCAGAAGCGGTGAACCAGAACCATCCAGACCCTGCTCCACCTCTCCGAGGTGCCTCTAGTAACAGACTAACTTGTATAGTTGGGCCAAGCGAGTAGGGATCGAAGAGGGAAGACAAACCGGTACTCAAAAATGTCGTGCTGAAGTCGGATGTGTTGGACCGAAAGGCACAAATATCACAGTTATACTCCAAACCACAACACAACGCAGACACGCCCACTTAACATCCTTTTAAGGGTGGATGATGAAGAGGTATACTCCTTTAGTCATCGGACGAATGCAAGCAAGCAAGACAGTCCACTTTCTTTTCCTCTTTCTTTGCCTTTCAATATTGAGGAGTGAAACAATTTGCAGTCATTTGCTCTTCTTGTTGGTCTCTGCTGTTGTTATGTTTCCTAGTGTTTCTAATATTCTACCAGTCCATTGTTTTCTTTAAACATAAAAGGTGATCAAAGTAAATAGTGAAGAAAATATCTCTAACAGCTCTTGAGCTTGGTATTCATTTTAGGCTGTAGCCAGTAACACACATGACATCTATATATGTCTAAGACATACGGTGAAAACAAGTTAAATGTAGAGCAAATACACAAACACACAGATGATATGCTGGCACTTAACTTCTTGGCTCAACTAATAACATTATCATATACATTCAATTTGTAACAAAGTAACAAACAAATCTCAAGTCTTTATATGTCTTATATTAATCTCTTTGTGCGAGGACACTGTAAGAATATCTTGTATGTCACCTGACTGTTTGTGCTAAAGTAAATGTAACAACAATAGGTCTGTTTTAACTAAATGAAAACAATAGGTCTGTTTTAACTAAATGAAAACAATAGGTCTGTTTTAACTAGGAAATTATTAGATTAGCATTACATAAAGCTTGATCACGTAGGACATTATAAGAATGTCCTCACAAGTCACATATTTGTTATGCTAGAACAAAAAAGTCGCTATGTCTTAGACCTGGTTGTGATGTGATATGTTTAAGGTCTCGCTAAAATAGAACATTATGAGAATGTCCTCAATTAAATCCAGATCTTGGTTATGCTAGGACTAATGAAGTATGAAATGGAACACAACTGACAAAATGTCTGAGTCATAATAACTAAACTGTAAGACTGTTTGTTCAACATGACTAGCAAGTAATACTAAACAGTATCCGAAGTATCACTGGCTTTAAAAAAAAAAGTGAATCTTTACACATTTTACATATGGGTGACCTATCAAACAAAATGGCACTGTTACCATAGAAACCAATGAGCACAAAAGACATGGTATTTACTTAACAATAAAAAAATATTGAGGTAATTCATTCATGGTTTACGTTAAACATTAAGAAAAATTGCCTATGAAAGTTAGAGAGCCAGAAAGTCCATAAAACACATTGGCCAAATAGACAGAGGAGCACAACCTGTATGAAGAGCAGAGTTCTCTAGTTGGCAGAATCATTGATACTACACACAAGAGTTAAGTGACAGACAGCACTCACTCGTAACTATTCTTTCACATAGTGGGCTAGCAAAACTGGGGCATTGAGATCTCCTGGCAGAAGTGGCCCTTTGAAGACATACAAAACAGTGCACACTATATATCTCAGGAGTTTGTTGATTTGCTGGTGTCTTACTGAACAATGGTTTCAAGTGAGGAACTGCTAGTGTGGTTGCAAAAAGTACTTGCAGGCCAACAAAGCTAGCAATCTGGGATTGATTATAGTGACAGATCACCTGAGGTTTGCACATAGTGTCTGTGGTCACACATTCATCAGAAAAATGGGAACCAGAGTTTATACTCTGGGAAGGTCAAAGATTTTTGTTATTTCTGGTCTACAGCTTACAGAACTTTATGATGGATTGTTAGAAATGAAAATTAAAAAACCGTGGATTTTTTATTTACAACTGGGTATCTGGCATGACAATACCCAAAATAAAGTTCTGTAGGAGTAAAAATGCAATCTCAAAGCACTTGCTGCCTTGTAGAAAGGTTGGAGACAGATAAATATTGAGGTTGTAATTATTTAACAAAATTAACATTCAAAGTAGATGTGATGGATTAAAAGGTCTAACAGTAAACTTCAGTATGTTGTATATAATCTATGCTTAACTACAATCTCATATAAAGTTTACATAATGAGGTATCAAAACTGGTGAAACCTAAAAAAAAATTCACTGTTACCTGTAGAACCTGTTCATTCCATCTGTTATGTTAACATTGGTGACTACATTGGTATAACAAAAAACAATGATATTGATTAAGTCAACATTAATTTGTGCAAGAGCTGACATGACTGCGTGAGCACCTTTAGTCAGAACTGTAAATAACTTCTGAGGCACCTGTCCATCCACCTCAAACAAAGGTATATTTTCTTAAATTTATGATGCTAAATTTAAGAAAATATATCTACCATGGTCAAAATAGTAAACAGTGAGCTAGTAACAAATACATTCACCTACCAGGTAAGTGTTGCAAACAAGAAGCCTGAACTAACAAGGATCTCAACAAAAAGATTAACAATCCAGAATCATGGCTTCAGTCTGTTTAAATAACATTTGACAATTGTGACAGTACTACACAGAAACCAAGATAGAAATAGCTGTTATTGCTTGTGTGTGAATGTTGGAGAAGAGGAGAACAGAAAATGCCAAGACTGACATCACTTCATTGTCAATCTCCATTCCAACTTGCAAGAGGAGAACAGAAAATGGCAAGACTGACATCACTTCATTGTCAATCTCCATTCCAACTTGCAAGAGGAGAACAGAAAATGGCAAGACTGACATCACTTCATTGTCAATCTCCATTCCAACTTGCAAGAGGAGAACAGAAAATGGCAAGACTGACATCACTTCATTGTCAATCTCCATTCCAACTTGCAAGAGGAGAACAGAAAATGGCAAGACTGACATCACTTCATTGTCAATCTCCATTCCAACTTGCAAGAGGAGAACAGAAAATGGCAAGACTGACATCACTTCATTGTCAATCTCCATTCCAACTTGCAAGAGGAGAACAGAAAATGGCAAGACTGACATCACTTCATTGTCAATCTCCATTCCAACTTGCAAGAGGAGAACAGAAAATGGCAAGACTGACATCACTTCATTGTCAATCTCCATTCCAACTTGCAAGAGAAGACCTCTCAGAATATTTGATCAAACAAAATAAACAAGCACAAACTGCTTATAAAGTGTTACCAAGAAAAAATGTACATAATAGATACATGCTTGAGAGACCACATGGTAAAAAAGCAATCAGAAATGACAAGAACTGTACTGAACTCTGAAAAAAAGGAGAAAGAAAGGCATGTTAAAAAAAAAACAAAAAAAAAAAAAAAAACTGGAATGAAGAATTGTGGTTACAGTGATGTACAGTGTATCACAGGCTGGGGGAACCCTGGCAAAGATGGGCATTGACTGAGCAGAGAGATTTTGTTGATGCCCTATAAACTACGTGCAACTGTCAAAGACTGCAGCCAATGACAAAAAGAAGATGATGTGACTATCGCAAGTAACACTACTTTCTCACATTCTTCTTCTTCTTCTGTGAACATGGCTCATTCAGACTAGGATTCCGGAATCTCTCATGAAGTCAGCTGTCTGTTTAAGTGATTCGGTTGCCCCGTATAATTTCTCTTCCAGGGAGGTGGGTGTGGGCTACATTTTCCTTCTCAGGTCTGTGTACTGGGGGCAATCCTGTAGAACATGTTTTGTTATCATGTTATCCAGTGTACAATGGCATTGGCTGGTAGTTCCTATTTGGAGTTTGGTGAACATGTGGTTTCTCATTCTGTTGTGGCCAGTGCATAGGCGAAGTATGATGACTTGATCCGTCCTTGATAGTTAGCATCCCTCTCGTTATACTTTGGGTGTTCTTGTTTTTATTTTTCTTGATATGGGCCTTTGATGATGGATTTGGCTTCATCGTAGCTGACCAGATGGTTCTCTTGTGATGATCTCCCTCTCTCTTTAGATAATTTGTCTGCGCGTTCATTTCCTTGTATATTACAGTGTAATGGTGTCCACTGGATGACCAATGTCCTTTCTCACATTCAGCCTCAAACAAAGTTGTTCAGTCTGCATCTCAACATTTGTGGCACAAGTGTTTACATGTACCAGTGCACTCTCTCACAATCATACATTTACACATTTACAACATAAGATGTATTAAAATACAACCAAACAACCTCATATACACAAATGCACCATTACACATCTTTCACATGCCCTATTGCACAAATCTACAATAAATAACTTTCACAGACTGGCTGAGAACAAAATAATTGTATACAACTGTGCTTCCTGAAATAATTGCAAACAAAATATTTCTCTGAAAAGATTGTAATAAATTAAGTTTGTGACATAATGAAGTATGATATCAACACAAATAAATGCATGTCACAATTAAGTCTGGTAATAACACAACTAAGTTTGCCTGTTAAACTAGGTCTGCATGTAACACATTAAGGAGTTAAGTTTATCTGTAATACAGTCTAGTCAAAGTGTAACATAATTAAGTCTATCTGTAACAGTTACAATTTATCAGTAACATAACTATATCTATATGTAACACTGTTAAATTTATTTGAAACAAAGTTACATCTATCTGAAACCTGGGTGTTACTGGGGTCTCATTATGAGAGAAGTAAAAAATAGTGACACTGTGACCTTCCAAGCATGTTGTAAAAGGTGACTAAGGAGTTTGATCAATGGCTTGATAAGCTGTCATTGTAAAAAGTATTGTTATGGAAACAGAGCCATAGATTTTAGAAGCAGTAATTTCTGCAATATTTTGGCATGCAAGGTTTCTCATTTTGAGATTGTGGTTCTGCCCTATGTGCCATCTTCTGCTCAAAAGGACAATAGACAGATAGATAGAAGATCTATCTGTACAACAATTAAAACTGTTATATATAATTAAGTCCATCAGTAACACAAGCCTATTGGAAACATTAAGTATGTAACCTAATAAATTCATATTGTACAGCTCACCACTGCTTAGATGCCGATATGTTATCTGACAATTGAGTTCATCTATTAAGTGACGACCAAGTCTCTGATTTTGGAGTTTAAATAAAATTCTTGCAAATTGAATCCAATCCTTCAAAGTATTCAATTTTTGTTAACATTTATTGTACGATTGCAATCTGTTGCAAGTTTTGTTAATTTTAATTGACAACTGATCAGGTTTTTTTTTTCCAAGAAAGTAAATCTTCTCCTACAAGAATATGGGCTTTCTCGTCTGATGTGGTGCGTGATGTAAAGCAGTTATATTTGGCTGAAAAGTCTTGACAATTAATTCATTAAAGGACTGCTGGTGAAACTGGACATGGCAGATTATAAAAACATTGAGGAAACATTCAGAGTTTTTTTTATTGAGTGATGTTGATTTTGATTATAACATAGACATCAAACAGGATGTTACCCTTTCCTTGTACTAACTCTAGTTCTAGAAATGGCAGATGTGTTATGACAGTTAAGAAAAAGTACATGAAAATCAAAGTGATAAAAATAAAGATGATCTCAAAGATTTTCAAGATGTATCTGCATGTTTTGCTATTGTGGATAAACAAAAAAAAAAAGACTGAAGCACAAAGTTAAAAATAAGCAACTAAAAATTATTATGTGATATCAAAAGTTCAAAAACTTAATAGAAATGTTATTTGTGAGTAGAAACATGTTAATATAATACAATATATGGAAATATTTAGCAACAATTGACATTTCTGATGTTATGACTTGAATAAACCTGCCAGTATCATTGAATACATTTTTAGTACATGTGATGAGGTGAGGTAATAACCAAATAACAAAGCAAGCCCTCATGTGGGAAACAACAGGTAAGAGAAAGAGACCAATCCAGAAAGACACTGAGAAGAACATTGATCAGAGAGGCAAGAGCAGCAGGAATCGACTCCCTCAATGAGCTAGAGTTGCTTGCACAGAACAGAGACAAATGGCGCGAGATTTGATAAAAGATCTTTACAAGGATTGAAAGCTGCTAGAATAAAAATTTAGATAAGAGAAAGAGTATCTGGGTCTTTGCCCTATGGGCTTGCTATGGCTAGAAAGGTCAATAGATAGATAGATAAATCATTTAATATATAATCTAAAGTGCAGTTTATTTTGTTGTTTTTTTAAATATTTATGTTCTTTATTAAAAATTCTTGCACTTTTCTTGCAAATACCTTTTTTAATGAAAAATTAATTTAATTCTACAAATTGTAATGTATAAAGCATCATATTAATACTTGAAAAGTTAAAAAAAACTGTTATAGACATAATGATGTGTACTCATGCCTTAATATTTTTCATTAGCAACGTTGCATGAAAATATGTTTTTTGTGTGCTTGTGAACTAAGTGTTAAGCCCATCTCTGTCAGATGCATGTGCATAAACTGTAGCATCAATTTATCTAGCACATAAATCTCAACATCAGAAAATGCATGTTAAAGCTCATTCATAGTACAACCTACACTTCTCTTAAATCCCCTATTTTGAGATTGGATTCATCCTCTAGCATGTTGTTACAGGTGATAAATTCAGCTGTGATGAGGCTTGTATTGTCAACATGACAAACAAGATGATTGCTGAAAACAGATATTCCTGGCTGAATGATGCAGACATTACAGCCCCTTTGTTAACTGCAGCATCGTGAATATAGCATTCTTTAAAGAGTGACTAATAACAATAAGCCTATATTACATGACTACTCAATAGATCAGACATACAGGATACATAATATGAACTCAGTGTTCATAATTAACCTTGTGCTCTCTCTAAGAGATTATTCTGCAAGGTAGATTCTACCAATAGCCATTCAATAGACTCTAGCACCAACACATTCAACACAAAATCAAAGCGAAGAAGTAACAGAAACTAAGAGAAAGTTTCTCCACAACCAAGCTAACTGGCAGGATTTATCAACTTGAGAAATATGAAAGTTCCAGACATACACACCTTCATTCAGCTCTAGAGCACAACCCAATTTCTGATGCTTAAAATAAAAAGAACTAAAGCAAATCAATACAACCCTTACTCACAATGGGACCTACTCACATTTCAAGCACCAAACCCCTTACATTAATTAAAGGACATAAATAAAGGAACTGCAACTAAAAAAAAAAGGAAAAAAAAGCTGTTGAGCTTAAATGATAAAGCTGTAGGACAGGAAACTGTAACAAATAAAGTTGTTCTTTCATTAACATTAATTCCCAAAAAGGAATTACAAAAATATAATTTTTCTATCTCAAAAATGAGAATCAAAATATAAAATGAATACGACAGCTATTAAAAAAAAAACTAACAGATTATAAAAGGGTGTTTTAATAAAGTGTAGTAAAGCCCAGGTGGCTGGATCAGGCAGCTGACCAGTTTCATCTACCACATCACAGGAGCTTCCTCGCTGCTCTCCTCACACAAATCTTGTGAATTCTCCTCACATAAGTATAAAGACCGTCTTTACATACAAGACCTCCTGCTATTTATCATACAAGTCCAGCTGCCTTGGCCATGCTGAAGAACTGGCTGTTTGGATTCTTCAGCAAAGTTTGTGGTTTGTCAAACTCCTTGACTTCACCCTTCTCCAGTACTAGGATTCTGAAATGTTTGTTGTTTGTCTTGTTAAGGAAAGAAAATTGTAAACATTGTTGCTATATGTTACAATGACAATACACGCTATAAACTCACCCCCACATACATGAACCTGATCTATCTGTTAACATTCTGTTTATAGTTGAATAATCTGTTTCCATTCTGTTCATAGCTGAACTACATGTCTCCAATCTGTTCATAGCTGAACTACATGTCTCCATTCTGTTCATAGCTGAACTACATGTCTCCATTCTGTTCATAGCTGAACTACATGTCTCCATTCTGTTCATAGCTGAACTACATGTCTCCAATCTGTTCATAGCTGAACTACATGTCTCCAATCTGTTCATAGCTGAACTACATGTCTCCATTCTGTTCATAGCTGAACTACATGTCTCCATTCTGTTCATAGCTGAACTACATGTCTCCATTCTGTTCATAGCTGAACTACATGTCTCCAATCTGTTCATAGCTGAACTACATGTCTCCAATCTGTTCATAGCTGAACTACATGTCTCCAATCTGTTCATAGCTGAACTACATATCTCCAATCTGTTCATAGCTGAACTACATGTCTCCAATCTGTTCATAGCTGAACTACATGTCTCCAATCTGTTCATAGCTGAACTACATGTCTCCAATCTGTTCATAGCTGAACTACATGTCTCCAATCTGTTCATATTTGAACTACATGTCTCCAATCTGTTCATAGCTGAACTAAATGTACCTTCCTGTTCATAGCTGAACTACATGTCTCCATTCTGTTCATAGTTAAACCCATCTCTCTTTGGTTCATAGTCTGACTTGATTTGTCTCCATACACACTGCTCATGGCTGAATTATGTCTCCATTCCATTCTTCTAAGTTGAACTCTTTGTTCACACTTTACTCATAGCTAAACTATATGTCCCCCACATTGCTCTATTCTGGACTATCAACATAAACAATGTCTCATTCTGCAATATTATCATCTGTTGTCATACACTAGATCACTCACCTATTGTAATCCACAACTGTGTTCAGTCTATGTGCTATGGTTAAGATGGTGCAGTCCTTAAATTCGTGCCGAATCGTTTCCTGGATAAGCTCATCTGTCTCCATATCTACTGCAGCTGTGGCTTCATCCAGAACCAGAATTTTTGTCTTTCTCAGTAATGCTCGACCGAGACATAGCAACTGTCTTTGTCCCACACTGTTAGAGAAACAACATTAGAGATTGCATATTGTGATGCAAACTGGCAGTCCATTCGGACACACCACAATGTGAGGGTTATCAAAGAAGACAAAGTGAGGTTAAAGTTTCAAAAGTGCAAGAGATACTATGTCCTTGTATCTAACTATAGTTGATTTCTTATAGTGTCTAAGAAATCATAATTAAGATCATGCAAAAGAGGTAACGATCGTTTCTGGTTGTTTCCAAAATGGAAGAATTATTTTTCTCCGGCTTGGTATAGAACCATTGATCAGAGGTTTAACAAGCCGCTATCGTAAAAACGATGTTGTTAATGAAACATAGACCTGATACAGAATGTGTAGATTAGCAGTAGATAGTAGTGATAGTTTTTTCGGCCCAAAACAACAACAAAAATAGGATTCTGGAATGTACGCACAATGGCCGCACCGACGAAACATGCACAGGTCGCGAGCGAGATGGATAGATACGATCTAGATATTTTAGGATTAAGCGAAATGCGCTGGCTTGGAACAGGTAGGAGATCTATTGATAATAAAATAGTTTTTTTCTGGAAGGGAAGATGGAAAACACAGTGAAGGAGTAGGCATAATGATGACAGACATAGCTGCAAGAAGTTTATTAGAATGGGAACCGTTAAATAGCTGTCTGATACGATCACGCTACAAAACAAAACATGGAAGACTTTCAATTGTTCAATGTTATGCGCCTACAAATGAAGCTGATGATAAAGTTAAGGACGATTTTTATAACCAACTACAACAACATATAAACAAAGTACCAAAACACGATCTTTTAATTGTAATGGGAGATTTCAACGCCAAAGTGGGAAAAGACAACGCAAGATTTCCAACATGTAATGGGGAGAGAAGGCTGTGATACTACAAGTCAGAATAGAGAAAGATTAATAGAATTATGTTTAATAGAAAATTTAGTTATAGGAGGGACATTATTTCCACACAAAAATATTCACAAAACAACATGGATATCTCCTGATGATAGAAAATCAAATCAAATTGACCACCTATGTATTAAACAACAATTCAGATCATCATTAATAGATGTAAGAGCATACAGAGGTGCTGATGTTAATAGTGACCACAACCTGTGCATTGGGAAAATAAGATTAAAATTTAGAAGCCAACAGAAGAGGTCAATTACACATAAAATTGATAGTCATAAATTTAAAGATGAAGCCATACAGGAAAAGTTTAACATAGAGCTAAGTAATTGTTATGCAGCACTTGGTGAAACAGACTTAGATATCAATCTATCTATCTATCTTTCGTTCGCCTGAAGCATTGTCTATATCTGCAATGTCGTTTCCTGTATAAATGTTACTGTCTTTTGTAATTCTTGCAGTGGCCCATATAGTTTTGTCTGTAGTGTTGTATCTATGGGCCAATGGATTTTCCTCAGTCTACTATATTCAGTGCAGTCTTGAAGTATGTGTTCAGCAGTCTGGGGCGCCTGTCCACATGTACAAGTAGTTGAGGTGCCGATCTTGAATTTTGTATACATGTGACTATGGAGTCGATTGTGTCCTGTTCTGAGACGTATAATGATAACTTGTTCATATCTATTCATATTATAAAAGGCATCCTGATTTGGGGCTTGTGGTCCTCTGATTGATTTGATTATCTGTTTCTTATGATGGTATGTAACAGGTGTATCTAGTTGTGTGCCTGTTGAACTTCCTTTGCCAACTGATCTGCTTTCTCATTTCCTGGTATTCCACAGTGAGATGGGATCCACTGCAGGGCAACCCTGTGGTGCTTGCAGAGTTCAGTCAATAAGGTCTGCAGATGTGGTAATTTCTGGATTGTAGTGCCTGAGTACTGATCTTGCATCTGTCAAAAACACTACAGGCTGCGGGCTAAGATTAATGTTCAGCAGTTTTTCTATTGCTAACTTTATTGCTTGTATTTCTGCATCATAATTGTGACAATATTTCCCTGTTGCTATTTTATTCATATCCCTAGTGTTATTTGGGTATTCTATATATGCACCTGCTCCCCCATTTTTTACTGCATTCTGTGCTGATCCATCTGTATACACACGAATCCATAGGTCTTGTGGGTATTCTTCATCCAGGAAACTGAGAGTTATTGTTTTTCGCTGTAGACTATTCTGTTCCTCTTTATCAACTATTCCTTTCACTTCTGTCCGTATTTGAACTGATAATCCAGATTCCTCTGTCCAGGGAGTCTGTTCTGGTATGGGCAGTAGGGGGTTAACAGCTCTTGGCATGTCTGGTGTTTGTCTACTAATACGCTTGGCTTGGTGGATAAAACTGCTTCTCTTAAGTCGTCCCAATGCAAGATTTTGGAATCGGTCCTTCATTGGATGTCTCGGCATGCAAGCAAATTTTTCTGCCTGTATCAGCACCTTTGTGTCCCTCCGTTCTCTCAGTGCTGGTATCCTCCACAATTTCTCCATCTCTAATATTGGTGTTGATTTCATTGCTCCTGTGATGACCCTAAGTGCCTGGTTTTGTACTTTATCCAGTTCTTGAAGTGTGGTGTTTGATGCTGAACACCATGCAGATGATCCATATTCTAAATGTGGGCGTATACTCTGTTGGTAAACTTTACTGAGTATTTTCCCACTCGCACCCCACGTAGTTCCACACAGCTTTCTTAGAATAGCCAATTTTCTCCTTGCTTTTTGGGTTGCCTTATTTATCTGCTGTTTCCAAGATAGTTTGTTATCAAATGTAACTCCGAGATACGTAGCCTGTATGTCTTCTTTCACAGGCTCATTGTTTATATAGATGGCTCCTGCTTTTTGTTTTGGGGAAAGAGTGAAAAGTGTAGTACTGCATTTGTCTGTATTGATGCTGATACACCATCTATTTGTCCATGAATTCAGTGCATTCATAGCTCTTTGTAACAATTTGGATGCCACTGTTGCATACTCCTCTGTGCACCACATTACCAAGTCATCTGCATACATTGCCACTTTGATACCATGTGGTAGTTCAGTAACTAGGTCATTGATGTAGATCAGAAAAAGTGTTGGAGATAGTACCCCTCCCTGTGGAACGCCCTGGCGCAGTAAGACCTTCTTACTCTTAAGACCATCCAGTTGCACTCTGGCTCTCCTGTTATGCAGGTATGCTTTGACCCATTTGTACATCCTGCCATTTACTCCATAATTTCTCAGTTTCTTCAAAAGCCCTTCCTTCCATACCTTATCAAATGCTTTCTTTAGGTCTATCCATGCTGCTAGTACCAGTTTCTTTTCTTGAAACGCATCCTCAATTTCCTGGAAAGATAGGTTGCCTGATCTTCGGTAGAGTAACACTGTCTAAAGCCTGCTTGTTGTGGGACAAGGAGATTTTCACTTTCCAGGTACCACTGCAGTCTGAGATTGATTATACGTTCCATTGTTTTACACAAACAGCTTGTAAGGCTGATTGGTCTATAGCTGGATGTCATTGAACCATCTTTTCCTGGCTTTAGTAATGGTATCATAATTGCTTCTCTCCATGCCTGTGGCACTTTACCTGTGATCCAGCAAATGTTGTAGATCTGCAGTAGTTTTGCTTTAGCTGCAGTTCCAAGTTCTTAATCATTTCATTAGACACTCCATCACTACCTGGTGACTTTTTCATTTTTAATTTGGATATTGCCAGCTCTAGCTCTCTTTGTGTAATGGGTATTTCCATGACTTCATGTGCAGTCTCTTCTTGTCTTGCATTTTGTTGTTTTAGACGGGTCTCTTGACGTTTCTCTAGGCTAATTTCAATATTGTTGTCATTTGCAAAGGAGTCTGCAAAGTGATTTGCTGCATGTTTACCTGTTAGAATGTTTCCATCCTTCTTCAGTGTAATTTTTGTGTTCCCTTCTGTACCCTCATCATTCAGCTGTTTTACAAGCTTCCACACTTTTCTTGTGTCTCGTTCTAGATTCATGTACTCTGTTTTCTCTTTCCAACTTCTCCGTCTGGCTTGTAGTTTAGCCCATTGAAATTTGGCTTTAGCATGCTGATAGTTATTGTGGTGTTCCTGGCAGGGGTTATTTTCTGCTTGTTTTCGAGATGTTTCCATGTCATTGTGCAGTTGCTCTAGTTCACTATTCCAGTATGGTTTGTAGTGTTTCCGTGCCCCTCTGGGTATTGTTTCACTGGCAGCTTGTATTATTAGTCTACTGAATTCATCAACTATTTTGTTGATGTCTCTGTCTGTATTTAGATCTTTAGTCAGTACACTGGTGTAATGTTGATACATTTTCCAGTCTGCCTTTTGTAATTCCATCTGGAGAGAGTGCTGCTCTCCCTGACGGCCTCATTTTGCACCACTAAAAAGACAGGTCGGTGGTCGCTGCCTCCAAGTTGTTTCCCAACAATACGTGTGATATTCCAATCCAGGTCTGGTGAATGGAAAGCAAGGTCTGGTGTAGATGTGGTATGCCATGATCTGGAATAGAATGTTGGTGGATCTGTTGCCTGGTTTAATAGTATAAGCCCATTGTCATCCTGCCAATTTTCAAGTTCTTCACCTCTCTTGTCCATATCTTCATAGCCCCAGCTCTGTGAATGGCTGTTAAAGTCTCCACATACAATTATTCTTTCTTTTAATGTAATTGTGTCTAGTGCTAGTGGGCGGTCACTCGGACAGTAGTAGTTTAGTAGATGGAAGTCTGTATTTCCTGTCCTGAGGTGCAGTATTTGATATTCCGCCCCATCCATATACACTTCAATCTGACATGCATTAATGTTGTTCCTTACAAGAGTCAGTATTCCGCCCTTTTGTCTGTTTTTCCTGTCAGATCGGTAGCACTGGTATCCCCTAATCTTCAAGGCTATGTCGTTGTTTAGATGGGTTTCCTGCAAACAGCATATGCTTACTTGTTCTTCATGCAGGATATTTTCTAATTCTATCTTTTTACTGTACCCATCTCTTTTGCTGTTGATGCCTTCAGCATTCCAGTGCATTATTTTGAGTGGTCTTATTTTGGGTTGGCCAGTAACTCTATTCTCTCGCCCCCTGACTCCACAGAGCGATTGAGAAGGACATCCAGTAATATAGGTTGGGCCCTTTCGAGGCTGAGGGCCCGGCGCTGCACCTGCCTGAGTGTCCATCACAGGGCGAGTGCCATATCGATTTGCAGTTATAGGCATGCTTCCCATTGGCGTGAGTGCGTGGCATCCTGATTTTTGTAGTGCGCCTTTTGGCTGGTTGCCTCCGACTTCAGCACTTAAAATTGCTAGAGCAGACTGTGGTCTTGCACGGGTGTAGGAAGGCCTGGCCAGTCTTGGTTTTCAGTCCCTGGTGACTGTTAAGCCCCATCCCCACGACAAGGAGCTGGCCTTGATGGGGTTAGATATCAATGAAATGTGGAACTCACAGTGCAAAATACTAATGACAGCAGCAGAAGCAAGTGCTGGACTGAAGAAAATGGAAAAACGAGCTTGGATCTCAGACACCACATGGAAATACATCAAAGAAAGAAGAGACGCGAAGAGAGCCATGACTAATGTAAAGACAGATCTTGGAAAGGTTCTGGCAAAAGCAACATACAAAGAATTAGACAACAAAGTGAAAAGTTCAGCAAGAAGAGATACAAGAGCTTATATAGACAATTTGACAGAGAAAGCAGCAGAATTAGATGTAAATTTAGATGACTTCACCTTGAGCGAAATAGAAACCACCTTAAAGCTTATGACCAATAACAAGGCTGCTGGAGAGGATAAGTTAACAGCTGAGATCCTCAAGGCAATTGATAGCCATAATCTAATACATCACCAAAAAATGTTCAACATCATTTGGAAAACAGAGAAGACGCCTTATAAATGGAAAAAAGGAATCATTGTTAAGATTCCAAAAAAGGGCAATCTGAGAGATTGTAACAACTGGAGAGGCGTGACACTTTTGTCAGTTGCCTCAAAGTTATTCTGCAAAATCATCCTAAATAGAATAAAGGATTCAATAGATACAGTAATGCGTAAAGAACAGGCTGGGTTTAGAAAAGGGAGAAGCTGCCTTGACCACATTTTCACTCTACGACTTATATTGGAGGAACACATTGAAAAACCTTTTGTACTTAACTTCATTGACTTCAAAAAAGCATTTGATAGTATTCATAGAGATTCTTTGTGGAAAATTCTGAAGCAATATGGCTTACCATCAAAAATCATAAATATTATCAAAGACATGTATGATGGTTACACATGTGCAGTTCGAGCAGAGGAAGGAATGAGCGAGTGTTTCCCAATAGAAACTGGGGTTAAACAGGGATGTATTTTATCGCCCTTGTTATTTGGAATTGTTATGGACTTCATAATGAAGAAATGCTGCACTGGTAATAAAAGCATCGAATGGATACAAGGAGACCATTTGGAGGACCTCGACTTTGCTGATGACATAGTTCTCATCAGCAGTCACATAAAAACGATGCAGGAAAACACAAATGAACTATCATCAATAGCCAGCAAAATTGGGCTTGAAAAGACAATCATGAAAAGACTAAAGTCATGAAAAGTTTAATTCCAACAGATGACAAAATATACATGGAAAACAAACCAGCAGAAGAGATCGATCACTTTATCTATCTTGGAAGTCACATTGATCGAGAAGGGGATACAAGTAAAGAAATTAGAATCAGAATAGCTAAAGCAGCAATGTCTTTCAGAAGCCTTGAAAAGTTGTGGAAATCAAAACTCATCAGCGCGAACACAAAACTTAGACTCTCTTCTTCTTCTACCTTTTAGCTCCCAGTGGAGCATAGGTCTTCAAAAACACTTTCCAAGTCGTTCTGTTTTTTGCAATTCTTTTAAGATCATTCCATGTATTCCCCATCATCTTCATCTCTTCTTCGATCTGTCTTCTCCAAGAATTCCTTGGTCTTCCTCTTTGTCTTTTCCCCTGGGGATTCCAAAAAAGGGCCTGTTGTGTAATACTCTCAGTTGGCTTCCGCAGTGTGTGTCCTATCCATCGCCATCGTCTACGCTGTATCTCTTTATCCACTGGTATTTGACCGGTACATTTCCATAATTCCATGTTAGTGACTTTGTCCTGCCATTTCCATCCCTTTATTCTGCGTAAGCATCCATTAATGAAAGTCTGTACCTTCGTGATTGTCAATTTTGTTATTCTCCATGTTTCACAGCCATAAAATAGGACCGACTTAACATTTGAGTTGAAAATTTTTATTTTTGTATTTAACCTAATTTCTTTGGATTTCCATGTTTCCCAGTGCAATGAAAGCTCCTCTTGCTTTTGATATCCTTATTTTGGTATCATTTTCTGTTCCTCCCTCTTCATCTATATTACTGCCCAGATATATGTAAGATTGTAAGTCTAGTAGAGGTATTTCTCCTAGTTTTATTTGGTTATTGCCAACTGCATTAATTCTCATAATGTTGGTCTTATCTCTATAAATCTTTAGTCCTAGCTGTTGTGATCTCTCATCTAATATACTCATTTTATCCTGCATCTGTTGATGGCTGTGTGATAAGAGAGCTATGTCATCAGCAAAGTCTAAATCATCAAGTTGTTTGGTCAGTGACCACTGGATTCAATTTCTGTTGTTTTGAGTTATTTTCATAATCCAATCTATGGCCAGTAGAAAGAGAAATGGGGACAGGAGGCATCCTTGCCGTACTCCTGTTCTTATTTCAAATGCTTCTGTAAGCTGTCCTTCATGCACCACTCTACATTTTGTTCCTTCATACATTGTTTTTATCAGGTTAATAAACTTTATGGGGATTCCGTAATGACTCAGCAACTTCCAAAGCATTCTTCTGTCTAAACTATCAAATGCCTTTTCGTAATCTATGAATCCAATATAAAGTGGGGATTTTAGTTCTAAACTTTGTTCAACTATTATACGTAGAGTAGTTATTTGATCAGCACATGATCTGTTCTTCCTAAAACCTGCTTGTTCATCTCTCAAGTGTTTCTCTATAGCCTCCTTTAGTCTCTCCAGAATGATTCTGCCTAATATTTTTCCTGGCACTGATAGTAGCATAATTCCTCCTATAATTTGTGCACTCCTGTAAACTTCCTTTCTTTGGTAGTTTGATCATATAACCTTCTTTCCAGTCTTTAGGTATTTCTTTCCTCTCCCAAATTTTACCCAATAGATCATGTAACATCTTGGTAGAGGTTCTGCTTTGATGGCTTCCGAAGGAATTTCATCTGGTCCTGTGGCTTTACCATTTTTTAATAGTTTGATGGCTTTCATTATTTCTTCTTTGCTTGGTTTTCCGCAGTTAACATGTAACTCTTCTTCTGCTGGTAGTATATCTGGAGGATTATTTGAGCCGGGTCTGTTCAAAAGTTCTTCAAAATGCTCTTTCCATCTCTCCATTTGTTCCCTTATATTACTAAGCAGATTTCCTTTCTTATCTTTGATAAAGGCGTTGATCTGTTTGTATTTTCCATCTAATTTCTTTGTGCTGTTGTACAGTTCTTTCATATTCCCTTTATTTGCTGCTTCTTCTGCCTCTTTAGCTAGTTCATTTATATATTTCTTCTTATCCCTTTTAATGCATCTTCTCACTTCTTTGTTCGCCTCTGTGTAAGCTTCCTGTGTCTTGGCTTTATTACTTCTTGTTTTGCTTTTATTTATGTCTGCTTTCTTGTTCTTTCTTTCTTTAATTTTGTCCAGGGTCTCTGCTGTCATCCATGCCTTATTCTGGCGTTCTCTTTTCCCCAGTGTTTCTTCGCATGTCTCTTTCCATATATCTTTTACCTGTTTCCAATGATCTTCTATATTTATTGTATTTTCTAGTTGTTGGAGGACTTGGTATTTGTTTGATATTGTGACTGCAAAATTATCTTTAATTCCTTGTTCTTTAAGAAACCCTACATTGAAATACTTTCTACCCTTTTTCGTTGTAGTATACCTTTTTAGTTTAATTTTAAGTTTGGCTAACAGAAGATGATGATCAGAAGCTACATCTGCCCCTCTATATACTTTTACATCCTGTAAGGATGACTTAAACTTATTATTAATACATATGTGATCAATTTGATTTTCCGTTCTATGATCTGGTGACATCCATGTAGCTTTGTGTATTCTTTTATGTTGGAATATTGTTCCTCCTAGGCTCATTTGATTAAGGGCGCAGAAATTCACAAAATATCTCTCCATTCTCGTTTATATCTCCAACTCCATGTTTTCCCATAATCTCTTCGAAGCCTCTGTTGTCTGATCCTACCTTAGCATTTAGGTCTCCCATCAAGATTATAATATCCTTGGCTCGTCTTGCATCCATCTGACATTGTAGCTGTTTATAGAAATCATCTTTAACTGAATCATCCTTATCGTTGGTTGGTGCATAGCATTGTATAATGTGTAATTTTATTTTGTTTTTGGTTGTTTTAAATGTTGCTCTCACCAGTCTTGGTCCCACTGCCTCCCATTCTATTAGTGTCTTCTGTGCATTCTTTGATAGCATTATAGCTACCCCTTCGCTATGTTGTGCTCCTGGTTCCTGGTGTCCTGATGATAAAATCATCTCCTCTGTATTCAGTTTTATTCTCTCCGCTCCCAGCCATCTTGTTTCACACATTCCCAGAATATCTATTTTGTAGTTAGTCATTTCTGCTGCCACTTGTGCAGCTTTTCCCTGTTCGTTTAGAGTACGAACATTCCAGGTGCCAATTCTGGAGGATTTCCTGGTAGACAAAGGGTGAGTTGGCAACCCGGACTCCTTACGGCTTTCTCCGGATTGCGTTATACGTCTCTTAGACAGAGAGCCCTTCTCTTTCCTGGTTGACGGATTAACTTTATGTATCTTTGACTTGTCCATGTTTGTGAAGTTTTTTCGGCTTATTTATTTTACAGTATGGGATAGCCAGTCCCATGCCTAACCCTCCTTTCTCGCCTCTTACGAACATGCCTGGTAGGGTACAGCGCCGCTATTCTTTACTCCCCTTTCGGGCCCCGGCAGTGCACGGGCGAAAACTTAGACTATTCAAATCAAATGTACTATCAACCCTTACATATGCGTGTGAAAGCTGGAAAACAACAAGAGATATAGAAACAAAGTTGAACGCATTCAAAAATAAATGTCTAAGGAAAATAATTGGTATAGCGTGGAACGAATAAAAACAAATGAGGAAATTAGAGAAATCGCCAATCAACCACTAATATCCTCAGTAATAAAGAAAAGACGATGGTCATATGTTGGACATGTGATGAGAAGAGATAATAACCGAATAGCAAAGCAAGCCCTCATGTGGGAAACAACAGGTAAGAGAAAAAGAGGAAGACCCAGGGAGACACTGAGAAGAACATTGATGGGAGAGGCAAGAGCAGTAGGATTCAGCTCCCTCAATGAGATAGAGCAGCTTGCACAGAACAGAGACAAATGGCGAGATTTGATAAAATATCTTTAAAAGAAAACTGCTAGAACAAAATTCAGATAGGAGAAGGAGTATCTTGGTCTACGCCCTATGGGGCCGGCTACGGCTTGAAAGGTCAATAGATAGAAAAGAGGTAACCTTAAAAAACTAAAACAATTTAAATATCTAGGATCCATCATCAGTAACAATGGTTCCAGAATTAAAATAAAAACTTTAATAGTAATGCCAAAAATGAATTAACAAAACTGAATTAAATTTAGCAAGACAAATCAATCATTCATAAATACTATGTCCACACTCATTAGTAGCCTCCGTCAGCCATAGCTGATTGACTATGGATTTTACAGCGCCACTAGGAAATGTTATTTTTTTTTCTTTTCTTTCGCAGTGTATTCTCTTTTTCTAAGAATCTGTCTGCTTCTTGCTTGAGTTGGAGCTTTAGAGTGTATTTCCAAAGAATGCATTATGCAGCTATCTCTTTTCAGGCTGCAAGATTTATGTTCAGAGTTTTCATATCACATTTACATACATCTATAAATCGGAACTTTGGCACTCCCTAGTTCTTTTGCCAGCTGCTATAAAGTATTTCTTTTGTTATGTGGCCATCTTTCATACAGTGTAAGTGGCCAAGCCAGCGTAATCTACACTGTCTGGGCAGCGTGTATATATTTGGGAGGTACGTGTGAGCAAATACCTCCATGTTTGTCATTTTCTCCTTCCAGGTGATATCAAGAATATAGCTCTGGCATCGGATATGGATTGCATTTAGCCTTCTCTCGTGCTTTGCATAAGTTGTCCATGATTTGCTACCATATAAGAGGATACTGATGATGTATGGCATTGTAAACAAAGGGCATTGTTTTAGATGTCAGTTTACTCTTTTGCCAGATGTGCCTAGAAAGGCAGCAAAGGTGGTAGCAGCTTTACCAATACGGGTGTCAATTTTTGTATCTAAAGATAGTTTGTTGTTGATGACAACCCCGAGTAGCTATACTGTTGCTCGACATCAAGTTTGTAGTCGTGTCGATAAAGATGATAGGTACTGCTTCACTGTCCTGACCGAGTACATTAATTTTTTGCCTACTTGTTATTAGGTCGAAGTCTCTGCAGGCATGCACAAATTGATATATCCACACTGGTAATAACAATAATGTCATCAAGAGCATTCTATATAAGAACATCAATACAGAGGGTAAAAGGAGGACCAAGGAAAAGATGTATAGATGGAATAGAAGACATATGCAAAGACCAAAACTTTTCCTTTTTAACAACAACCAGATAAGTCAAAGAAAGATGTTCCATTTATGAAAAGAGATAATCAAACAAGCAGCTAAATATCTAGAGATATCATAGTAAACTGACAACAACCTCCTTTCTATGTGACACTTAAGGTGTAATAAAAGAAGAAACAAGAAGAGTATCAATATTCCCATAAGCCAGTGAAAAACAAACCTTAAATGCGAAATAATAGGAATTGAAATACAAGCTATGGAACTGGGGTTTTACCACAAGATATATCTCATATAGAGACCATATCATGAATGAGTAAGTATAGTCAAATAATCACCAATAGCAGAGATTTATATGATGAGCTTCTTACATTGGTAAAGAAAAAAGTCTATACTGTTATGGACAAATCACAAGATCTACAGGCCTGACAAAACCATCATTCAGTGAACAGTGGAAGACACAGAGGTGAACAACAAAGAAAGCTCATTGATCAAATTCAAACACAGACACTAGCACACAAGAGGGAAATGAAGATAAAGGTTTTGAACTCATCATGTTGGTGCCCCAAGGCTCCCAAGAAAATGAAGGAAGAAAAACACCACTATCATGTGTTGAGCCTTGATGCACTGGCAAGCTCTAGTAGCTGGCATGCTGGCCCAAAAGCTGCAATTTGCTGTTTTCATTTAATCAACCTTTTCACATTAATTTCTGCTAAAACCTTGTAATTTTCTTAATAACCATATTTCTGACTTTGTAAAGAAATGTCCCAACAAAATGTGAGTTTTAGATCAATTTTAATTTATTTTCATGATGCTATTTCAAATATTAAAAAAATTCATAAAAACGGCATGGCCAATGTGTTAAACCTTTTGTTGTGTTAAACAAACAATTGTCTTTTGAGCGCTAAAGTACTATTTCAACACCTATGGTTTTCCTAATAACTTTGTAATTCTGCTCTGATCTTCCTGCCAGTCTTCACCTGCTTAAATTACCTTTTTTTACAAACACTAGAATATCCAGACCTTCATTAAATTATGTGAAAAGATTCTGCTTCTTTGTAATCAGAAGATTATACACTGTAATGAGTTACAAACACCTCACAACATTGGAGTATGAGGATAAGACAAGAACCATGAGGTCATAGACACCTTGTATGCTTTGGAACAATATTTAGCCTACCACAAAAGCAGACATGAAGCATCACCTGAGATTCTCACCCCTTCTCCACATTCATGGTTCAACTTATCAGGCAGGCTCTCCACAAATCTGTGCAGGTGGCATGTTCTAGGGCCTGCCAGATGGCACTATCAGTGCTCTCAGAAAATGGGTCCAAGTTTTCTCTGAGAGTTCCAGCAAATATCACTGGGTCCTGAGGAAGACATGAGACATCAACAGATAAGCAGACATTACAAAGCTTGGTGAAAATGAATGGGGCAGATCAAGTATTCTCAGATCATGAAGATCACATTTATAAAAACAGTATTTAAACAGTATCTTGCAAGTGAAAAAATATATACAAATATGAGACATAAACAAAAAAAATTATTTGATATAGTTATGATTATGGTATACTTTACTGATATTATGATTATAGTACACTTTACTAGTATCAATACTCTATATTTTACCAATGTCCAGATTCTATTATCTCCTGTGTGTTACCAGGGCCTCATTATGAGGAAAGTAAAGAATAGTGACACTGTGACCTTCCAGGCATGTCATAAGAGGCGACTAAGGAGGTTGATCGATGGCTTGACAAGTTGTCATTGTAAAAAGTATTGTTATGGAAACAGCCATAGATTTTAGAAGCAGTGATCTCTGCAATATGTGCCCTTTTGGCACATAGGGTTTCTGTTTTTGAGATTGTGGTTCTGCCCTATGTGCCGTCTTCGGCTCGAAAGGACAATAGATAGATTCTATTATACTTTTCCAGTGTTATAACTATGGTATACTTCATACAAGCATTTGAATAGACTCATTTACATGGGACTCATATAGAAGATCTTGAGTAGTTGTTGTCTGTTTGCATTCGCCAGCTTTATACCTCTAGCAATATGGACTCAAATTTTGTGTGATCATCACTTTTTCCTATTTTTCACACTGGCATCGTAGGTGTCATCACCATACAAGCAAATATTCTCCATCCAACTTCAGGGGTACTCTCATATTTTTTATTGTTAAGAGAATTTTGGGTAGATACTTTTCCCATTAAATTTGGCATAGTCTTTTTCAATTTCCAACTTTTGAAGGTACTATGAAAGTCAAACATGGACCCTTTCTAAATCACATTTAAGAAAGATCAAACACGTGAGATGCGATGCTTGAGAAAAGTAACAAACAACACAAGAAGAGATAGAATACCAAATGAAACCATAAGAAAAATAATAGGAACAAAACCCTGCCAAGAATATATAAAACAATAACAACTTAAATGGTTTGGCCACCTGGTCAGAATGAATCCTCACCAATCACCATCAAGGGCGTTCTTCTTGAGAATGCATGGGAAAAGACCAGGAGGAAGACCCAGAAGAAGATGGATAGATGCAGTGATAGAGACATGTAACAACAAAGGAAAGTCACTAATTCAGACAGTTCGAGCAGCTCAAGAACGACAAATGATATAAACCACGACACCTTTTAGGTATCAGTGAAAAGAGAAAAGAAGAAGAAGAAGAAGAAGAGGGTTCTTTAGTGTGAGCAGAATGCACATGGAACCGCATGTTTTTTTTTGCCATTTTCTGAGAGGGCTAGACATCAGATCTCACTACCCAGAGACCAGGGGAGGGAGGGTAAAGCCATGGATTCTAATTATATATATATATATATATATATATATATATATAGTAAAAGTAAAAAGCCCCGTCAAATAGGGAATATTATGGTGTTCTATCTATCTATCGTCCTTTCAAGCCGAAAACGACACATAGGGCAGAACCACAATCTCAAAAACAGAAACCTTGCGTGCCAAAGTGGCACATATTGCAGAGATCACTGCTCTAAAATATATGGCGCTGTTTCCATAACAAAACTTTTTACAATGACAGCTTAATATGGTGTTAGTGACTATAAATTTTACAGACCTTCAGCACATGATTTTTGGGGTAATGTGGTCGGTATTATGCCCGTGACCTTCACTTTCCCAGAAAAAAATTAAGTACCCATTTAAGGCTGGGTGAATCCAGAAGCCGTCATTTGGAATCGAACCCTATCCTTGTCCTTTGTAGTCCAGTTCACTAACCACTGAGCTATTGCGGCTCCCTATATACATATATATATATATATATATATAGATATTATTGTATAGCAAACTAAAGGACGGAAAGAGACCAAAGGGCAAACCAGTGCTGAGATATACGGATGTTTGCAGGGAGATTCCTTGAGGGAATTTTCTATAAGTGAAAGGAACTGGAAAAATGTGACTACGTATCGTGAGTGCAAACATAAAAAAAAAAAAAATAAAAAAATTAAAATGGCACTGCAACTTTTGAGACAGTGCTGATGTCAAATTCAAAAGACAAAAGGCGCAAGAGAAAGGAGACAATGCCAGGTACCACGGGTACAACTTGTTCATTCTGTGGATGGATCTGTCTGTCTAGGATTCGCAAATTCAGCCACAAAAAAGATGTTCAGTAAAGCTGCACCCAGTATGAGACACTAATGCTTTACCAAAGAAGGTAGGGTATAGCATATGTTCCATGGTAATGGAAGGATGACGACAATACTTTACCAGTCTTGATTATGGTATGCTTTATTAGTGTCAAGATTCTACAATACTTTACCAGTCTTGATTATGGTATGCTTTATTGGTGTCAAGATTCTACGATACTTTACCAGTCTTGATTATGGTATGCTTTATTGGTGTCAAGATTCTACAATACTTTACCAGTCTTGATTATGGTATGCTTTATTAGTGTCAAGATTCTACAATACTTTACCAGTCTTGATTATGGTATGCTTAATTAGTGTCATGATTCTGCGATACTTTAACAATGTCATGAAATAATAAACATTACAATAATGTGAACCAAAGATGATTATAAACTAAAATACACAAGATTATAATGCAAAGGGTTTGATCTTCTTACCTGGGGAAGAATTGTGATATTAGACCTGAGATCATGAAGCCCCAACATGCTGACATCCACACCATCAATAAGAATGCGCCCAAATGCAGGTTCCACAAGGCGGAAGAGAACCAAAGTCAGGGATGACTTACCTGCACCTGTTCGACCCACAATTCCAACCTGGAGAAAATTGAATTTGGTGAGATTGTGTTTCTGATAATATGACTAAATATAAAATTGTGTTAGATCTAACTGGACCAAAGATAGTCACATCTAAGATACAACAGTAAATTGACTATGGGTGATCACATGATAAAATGACTACAACAAAGCCCATCTCTAAAATCAAGAAATATACATCATAACAGTGGCATTTATATCCACACAGATGAATTGTATGGAAAATAGCTCATGGATGCAATCAATTGAAGACAGAGAAGTCCATAAAATCCCACAAGATAAGAAATTTAAAAGGGTGACAGCACAGCCTATATAAAACAGAATGAATAACCTAACTTGTTCCCTTCCAGGTGTCAACTTGTTGCTCTTGGCAGTCCAGAGCCTCCCATACAAAGGCATTTATTTTATCTTTCTCAGTTGTTCTGCTGATGAGATTGATGTGTTGACTATGGTTTGTTGAATGACGCTTTTAGTGTCATCAATCAGGTACAGGCAGCAATAATAATAATCAGATGATTCAATGTTTCCATAAGGGGATTACAGTATCTGTTGTTAGGATCCTGTATGGTCTAGTCTTTTTGTGTTGACTGGCAAGGACATATCCATCCAGTTCTGAGCTAAAAGATGCTGAAAAACACCTGAGCTGAAAGTGGTTAGAGGACTCATAACTAACTGTTTGTTTCAGGATCAGTGAACCAAAACTGATCCAGATCCTATTTCACCTCCCCATGGCAAGCATGAAAACCAGTCCAAAAAGCCTTGATGAAGTTGGATCGAAAGGAGAACTATTTATGTTCACTTAATGTCCTTATAAGATGGACAATGAAGAGGAGTTGACATAGGACAAATGATGCTGAGTAAGAGAAGATGTCTTGTCTTGTTAGATGTCTGATTCAATTATGTGAGTCTGGTTTTGCTTTTTTTGAACAGTAAGTAGCCAGTTTTGATAATGGCTCTCTTGCTCAGCTATTATTTCTGTAAACTATTTCTTAGAATGTCTAAAAACATAAACAGTTTTGACAATTACAACACCCTCACCTTCTGCCCAGATCAGCTATTATTTCGTAAACTATTTCTTAGAATCTCTAAACACATAAACAGTTTTGAGAATTACAACACGCTCACCTTCTCCCGCAGATCAGCTATTATTTTGTAAACTATTTCTTAGAATCTCTAAAAACATAAACAGTTTTGAAAATTACAACACGCTCACCTTCTCCCCAGATCAGCTATTATTTTGTAAACTATTTCTTAGAATCTCTAAAAACATAAACACTTTGAGAATTACAACACCCTCACCTTCTCCCCAGATCAGCTATTATTTTGTAAACTATTTCTTAGAATCTCTAAAAACATAATTTTGAGAATTACAACACGCTCACCTTCTCCCCAGGCTGAATTTCAAAACTAACATCTTTCAAGACCAAGTCAAGCCCTTCTCTGTAGCGCACACTGAGATGCTCCACCTTGAGGTGACCCATGCTTGGCCAGCCTACAGGACTCTTGTAAGCGAAGTTATCCCAAGCTGCCTGTGATGAGAATATCATGTATTTAGTGGAACCATGGTATAACAGGATCACACCAACACCTTTGGTAAAACCATCACACACGTACATCTATGGTATAATGATGGCACACCTACACCTATAGCACATCTGAACACATGCACTTTAAAACATCTACCTTAGCTTTATGCAGTCATGACGTAGAATACAGAATTCCCTCCCATAAAGTCTGAGCGGAATGTTTGTCTAGCCCGCCATTCCCAGAACAATTACACCACAAATATATATTTTATATTATGATCCACCTAATTCATGACATTTAATATCTCTTATTAACACTGAAACCTATATTTGTTTATACAGAAATACAATTTCATAATTTATGTGAGTAAAAGTGAAACTCATAATTTTTTTTTACTATTTCATTTTTCTTATATTCACATTTGGAGTAAATTTTATGTTTTTGTGCTCGCCGCACCGGTGACCATAAGTGATTTAATATTTTTCGATCCACTATACTCACAACATTTAATCTCTCATATTAACTAAAGCAGGCGGATAGTAGTAATCGAAAAGTATGGAGACAACAGTAACAGGGGGAAGGAGTCTAGAAGATAGCAGTAATGGTTGAGAATAGTCCAGAAGATAACAATAGTAAGTTGTGAGTCGGCAAGTGGGAGTGTGGTAAGAAGAACTCAGTAAGCCCATGTGGAAAAGAATAGGTGATTAGATCGTGGAAAACGGGGGACGTGAGTAGACAAAGAGTAAGTTAGAATCACGGGATCATTCGAGAATGGGCTGGGAGCCAAGGAATAAATCAGCATTCAGTTCGAAACGGGCTGGGTCCAGAGCAGGCGGTGATGTTTTTTTGTGTTGTGTTACCACCGATACTGTGGATCAGTGCTAGCTTATTCAGTGAAAGGATAGAATATGTACTGTAGTTATGTTTGCCTTATTCAGTGAAAGGATAGAATATGTACTGTAGTTATGTTTGCCTTGTTTAGTGAAAGGATAGAATATGTACTGTAGTTATGTTTGCCTTATTCAGTGAAAGGATAGAATATGTACTGTAGTTATGTTTGCCTTATTTAGTGAAAGGATAGAATATGTACTGTAGTTATGTTTGCCTTGTTTAGTGAAAGGATAGAATATGTACTGTAGTTATGTTTGCCTTGTTTAGTGAAAGGATAGAATATGTACTGTAGTTATGTTTGCCTTGTTTAGTGAAAGGATAGAATATGTACTGTAGTTATGTTTGCCTTGTTCAGTGAAAGGATAGAATATGTACTGTAGTTATGTTTGCCTTATTCAGTGAAAGGATAGAATATGTACTGTAGTTATGTTTGCCTTGTTTAGTGAAAGGATAGAATATGTACTGTAGTTATGTTTGCCTTGTTCAGTGAAAGGATAGAATATGTACTGTAGTTATGTTTGCCTTATTCAGTGAAAGGATAGAATATGTACTGTAGTTATGTTTGCCTTGTTCAGTGAAAGGATAGAATATGTACTGTAGTTATGTTTGCCTTATTCAGTGAAAGGATAGAATATGTACTGTAGTTATGTTTGCCTTGTTCAGTGAAAGGATAGAATATGTACTGTAGTTATGTTTGCCTTGTTCAGTGAAAGGATAGAATATGTACTGTAGTTAAGTATGCCTCAGTCAGTGAAAGGATAGAATAGATACAGTAGTGAAATTATGAGTTTGTTTCAGCAAGGACAGAATAGGTGCTGTAGCTAAGTTAGGAGTCGATTCAGGGATAGATAGAGTAAGCATAATTGGCTAACCTCAACGTAGATAGAGGGGGATAAAGTGTCGCAGTACACGAACAATTAACATTCAATGTCAGGAGTTTTTCAGAGAAGAAAGGCTCTTACAAGGTGTCATAGTACACTAATGTCAGATTACCACGTCGGCGAAGGGAATGAGTCCTGGTCACCCTTAGTATCAGGTATGAGTTTTTGTCAGAGAGGAACGTCTCTCCTAGCTATATTGTGTCGCAGTACACGACAATTAACAGTTGATGTCAGGAGTGTTTCAGAGAGGAAAGGCTCTGGTATGGTGTCATAGTACACTAAGGTCAGATTACCGAGTCAGCGAAGGGCAGTGAGCTCTGATCGTTAGCCACTGTCAATGATCATAGAGGCAAGGGGATGGAATCCGTCTTGTCCAACTATAGTGTGTAGCAGCACAGCTGCGGGTGTGTGCAAGGTAGTTGAGTACCAGTAAATTGTAACTGTGAACTGTGTATTGATTCTATTAGGAATAAAATTAGGTGTGAGTTTTATTCAAGTGTTCCTTGATGTTCATATAAGCTCTAATTGAAATCGTCTGTTCCGAGCGAAGCGAGCTCTGAGGTTTCTCAAGCACTAACGGAGGTACTCCACTATACAGATCAATTGGCCAATAATCAACCCGGTGAAACCATTGGTGGGCATTGCTGTCATTAATCCAGAAGTGCTGTCACTGATATCCAGTTGTTGCAAGCATCAACAAGGTGACGCCACTGGCAGGCGTTGCTGTCATTAATCCAGGCGCCATCAACATCATTAAGAAGCATACATTATCATCATTGGCCCTGGTATATAACATTGAACACCTATATTTGCTTATATAATAGTAACATAATTTTATCATTTCTGTGAGTAAAAGTGAAAGTAATTTTTTTTACGGTTTCAATTTTATGAAATTTTAAATGGAAGTTGGACTATATTTTTGTGCTCACTACACCGGTAAAAACGACAGTCATAAACACTGTGCTATTAGGACAGCAAATGTAATTTTAGCAAATTTGCGAGATGAACTGAAAAAAACAGACACCACAATTTCGGCGGCAAAACATAAACAATAACTATTTTTTTAGCGGAAAAGCAGAAAATGATAATGAAAGCTGCGTAGACAGCAATTCTGAATGTAAGTTAGAAACATCAGAATTTTTGCCAGGGGAAGGGCTTCATTTACGTTATTTTAGGGTCTCATTTGTGTCATTGTGACTTAGGCCATTTTAGCTAAAGAACATATCCCGAACAGGCATGATAGAAGAATATTGCTAACACTATCAACATTTACAAACCCATCATTGACATTTACAAAACTCACCATGTACATTTACAAAACTCACCATAAACAACATCTACAAAACTCACCATGAACATTTACAAAACTCACCATGGACATCTACAAAACTCACCATGGACATTTACAAAACTCACCATAGACATCTACAAAACACACCATGAACATTTACAAAAATCACCATTAAAATTTACAAAACTCACCATGAACATTTACAAAACTCACCATGAAAATTTACAAAACTCACTATGAACATTCACAAAACCTACTATTAACATTTAGGGAGCCGCGATAGCTCAGTGGTTAGTGAACCGGACTACAAAGGACAAGAGGTATGGTTCGATCCCACCCAATGACTTCCAGGTTCACCCAGCCTTTAATGGGTACCGGATTTTTTTTCTGGGAAAGTAAAGCGGCACGGGCGTAATACCGACCAGATTACCCCAAAATCAATGTGCCGAAGGTCTGTAAAATTTATGGTCACCAACACCATATTTCCTATAAGCCACTTGGCGTGACAGGGGTACTTTACTTTTTTTATACTATTAACATTTACCCAAAAATCTAATCACATAAACGACATATAGCCACAATAAGGTAGCTACATATACTAACCTCAGTGCCAATCTCTGTGTATTCTATAATCCTCTCCACCGACACTATCTCTGTCTCCAGGTCACTGGTCATCCTGACCAACCAGTTCAGATTTTCTGTAATCTATTTAGAGGTTAAACAAGAATAAGTCATTTTGTGTGATACATTACCATACAAGACAGCAGTAACATAAAGTCAATGTACAAAATATAACTAAAAAAAAGTCAATGTACAAAACATAACTAAAAAAAGTCAATGTACAAAACATAATTTTTAAAAAGTCAATGTACAAAACATAATTTTTAAAAAGTCAATGTACAAAACATAATTTAAAAGAAGTCAATGTACAAAACATAACTAAAAATAAATCAATGTACAAAAAAAAAAAAACTAAACTAAATTATTGCACAAAATGTAAATAAAAAGGACATTGAAATTGTAAATAAATAAGTAATTGTACAAAATGTAAATTTAAAAAGTATTGTACAAAATGTAAATAAAAAAGTAATTGTACAAAACATAAGTAAAAAAAAAAGCCACAGTACAAGGCAGCAGTAGCATAAATTCACTGTACATGAAGCAGCAACAAAACATAAACCACAGCTCAAGGCAAGAGTAACATAAATTCATCATACAAGACAACAGTAACAAACATCTGTCACTGTACAATAAAGTAATAGAATAATGTCTGATACAAGACAACATTAACATAAATTCTTACACAGGACAACAGTAACATATATTCTTAAACAAAACAGCAATAACACAGACCCACACAAAAAAACAGTTGCAGCATCACTCTCAATTCCTGTCAACAATAACACCAGCTTCATATACAAGGCATCAATGAAATAAAAAGTCCTATATACATCCAGCCAGGACATCAATTTAAAGATAAATTGATGACATGTTATTCCTGAAACTACATACCAAAGTTAAACTAGACTATCTACCACAGCAGCCACCAAAACAATAAGACACAAAGAGTTTTTTATGTAATATATTTGTTATATTTAATGCCTTTCTCACTACCTGTTATAATTTTCTGTTATATTTAATGCCTTTCTCACTACCTGTTATAATTTTCTGTTATATTTAATGCCTTTCTCACTACCTGTTATAATTTTCTGTTATATTTAATGCCTTTCTCACTACCTGTTATAATTTTCTGTTATATTTAATGCCTTTCTCACTACCTGTTATAATTTTCTGTTATATTTAATGCCTTTCTCACTACCTGTTATAATTTTCTGTTATATTTAATGCCTTTCTCACTACCTGTTATAATTTCTGTTATATTTAATGCCTTTCTCACTACCTGTTATAATTTTCTGTTATATTTAATGCCTATCTCCCTACCTGTAGAGCATACGTGACAGACAGGCCTATAATTCCTCCGCTGATGGAGTTCCTTGTTGCTACAGCAATAGTTGCAGCAAGAAGCAGAATTGTGTTGCCCACAGACTCCAGTCTGAAGCCCAACCACCTGAAGAAGCAGTTGAGAACAAAAATGAATGCATTAACTACAAACTCTATCAATTTTGTTTACTCCATCAATATATTTTGCTAACACAACATTGTCTTAATATTGGACATTACAGGGCTCCAACCATTAAAAAATTGACCCAATTTACTAGCTTGTCAAGCATTGTTATCCATGTGCTTATGATTGTCTCAGTTATTCATCATAAATGACTCACATTAAAGTTTCTCTGATATGCTGCTTCCCTTGTTAACTTTAATTAAGTATTTGTATCAGTATTTGTATTATCCACCCTACTCATGCATGCAAGACCTGGAAAGCAATAAAAGAAATAGAAAATAAATTTAATGCATCTGAAAATGAATGCCTCAGGAAAATACTTTGTATACCATGGAATGAATTCAAGACTAGTGTAGAAATAAGAGAAATGACAAAGCATTAAAAAATATCAACTATAATCATGAGAAGAAGGTGGTCATTTGTTGGCCATGTGATGAGAAGAGACAACAAAAGAATTTCAAAGCAGGCCCTCAAATGGGAACCAGAAGGTAAAAGAAAAAGGGGCAAATCTAGAGAAACACTAAAAAGAACATTAAAATGAGAGGCAACAACAGCAGGTATCAACTCTCTTACCAAGATTGAGCAACTTACACCCAGAACAGAACCATGTGGCAAAACACTGCAGATCCTGTGCAAGGTCTGACACTTGAACAATTGTGGACACATGAGCTAGAATTTCTGCCCTATGTACCGTCTTCGGCTTGAAAAAACAACAATTAATTAGATAAATTTAAGTGGGGAAAAAAGTTGTCACTTATCATCTAAAGATCAAAAGTGCCTGTATTGATTTTCTTAGTGTGTGTTTTTGCCGAAAAACAACTATATTCCAACACTCATTCCCACAGACAAGTTGTCAAGGCCACCACTGACAGCATTAACTGTTTTTCCACAAACCACCATCAAAGACAAATCATAATTCATCAACACAAGAAAAATCCTAACACCAGAGCAACAAACAGCATACCTGTTGCAGGTGTAGTTGGTGAACATAAAAATCTGGTTGGTGTTCACTTTAGCATCAGAGTCCTGTACAAACCGGTTCTCAACTCCAAAAGCTCTTATCACGCTGGCACCGGTTAGTGTCTCACTGAAGTGGTTGAAAATTGGAGAGCGTGTCTTAGATCCCAGCCTTTTCAACTGACGTGAGGTTGCAATGTAGAATCTCTGGTCAGTACATGTGGATTTACATCAAAATTGTATATTTACTTTACAAAGATGCAGGAATTCCACATATATCATCAACAAAATAATGAAACAAAACTCCACCTGCTGCTACCTACATCATCATCATGTGCCGTACCAGTTGGCGTCATGTCCTTCCACAATCTTCTATCCACAGTGCATCGTACGAGTTCTGTTGTTGACTGTTTTCCATGCCATGACACCAATCTATCTAGTATTTTCTCTCTTTGTCGTCCACGATCTCTCTTTCCTTTTATTTTGCCAGTTGTAACCAAGTATTCCAACTTTCCTCTTCTCATGATGTGCCCAAAGATTGCTACCTACATACAACTCTTTAAATAATAATATTTTTAAGGATGCATTTGTGATACAAATGTCAAGAGATTACATGAAATGGCCACAAATATATTCATTAATATTAGTCGTATGTCAAGAAAATAATTGGAATGGCCACACAAATTTTAACTATTAGAATTTCCACATAGAAAAAGAAGTTTAAAATAAAAATTGTTGGGAGGAGATATTTATTTTTTATCATCCTAAGGATTAAATAAGGACAGTAGTTAGGGAACAGAAAACCTTTAGTTTTAGATATATAGTTAAAATGGGAGACATTTTAATGAAACTAAAAGCATACAAATATAGGAATAATTTGAGATAAAATGATCTAACATGGGAGGTACTGGGCAAATAAAATATTTCAGTTACAGGCAGAAGGGAAACATCAAGGCATGTTCTAATTATAGCTTATCAAAACACATTATCAGCTCATGTTATATAGTCTATTAGAACGTGCCACTTAGTCAAGGTCCACATAAGAGTTTGTCATAATTTATCACCATCATCAATAGACAGATAAGAGTAGATCTCTCAGCAAAAGGAAACTCTTTATACAGAACTTTGCAGCAGGAGCCAATCTGATCGTTGGAAGAAGACCCCGTTGAGCAAGTGTTTCTGACCAAGATTTGACAGAAAGTGGAGATTACTTGAACATTATTTGATTTATGTTTATATTTAATTATTATAAACAATATGGTTTAAAAACCTAAAAAAATTCAAATGTGAATATACTATGTATCAACAAAGTAGTCACCCAAGCAACATTTCCAAAATAACACAGGGAAAGTTATTGAAATATCATATGCTTATTCCTTGTGTGCTCTCATCAAAGAACATTATAGAAATATTTAAAAAAACTACATCTAGCAAGAATCAAGAGTTATTGAAGGGCCTGAAGTACCTGAACAAGGTAATACAGGATAGCAATGGGTAGCAGGAAGGCCAGGAATATTGGGGTACTGTAGGAGATGATGATGATGGTGGAGAGGACAGCGAAGACACAGTCCAGCCACATGAGGAATGTCATGGGAATCTCACTGTCCACATCGTCCATGTCCTTGGAGAAACGGTTGATGATGCGTCCCACAGGTGTTGTGTCAAAGAAGGACATGGGTGCTTGGAGGATCCTTCCCAGCATGGAACTATGGAGCAAGCGAGACGCTGCTACAGCTCGCAGGCTCTCTACCAAGGATGCGGTGATGATGAAGGCAGCTGAGAGATAAGGGAGAGATATATTAATTATGGATTGTAAACACACACCCCTTACACATACATATATACAAATGCACAAATGTGTACACATAAAAGCATACAAATTATGATTTGATAATGAAGGAGATCAAAGGCATTAAAAGCAGACTACACAAACCAACAGACACCACCAGCATAAACACGCACAAATCTACAACAATCTTGTAACTGTCAACACTGCTGCACCAATATCATTGTTAGACCTAAACAATTCAACAAAACTCCTACAACACCCTTCAGTCAAGATCAATTCTAATCTTGAACACTACTCTGACCACAACATTGCCACAACTCTAACACTTTTAATACTCTCTAGCTTTAAACATTGTTCCAGATTCAATATGTATGACTCAGCACAGATTTACAAGGCCATAGGTCCAAGATTAATCAAGAAGCTTATTAAGGTATTCAATGCAATATAAGAGTAGCATAAGGGAACTTCTTTAAGAGAACTTTAGAGATAGGCCTACATCTATAATTTACCTACACAAGCAAAAATAAGAAAATCATTAAATTTTGTGAGAGTCACAAAGATATATTTCTGTTATGTCACTTTATAAAAAAATGTCAATGATATGATGAGGGCGACTGGTTGGTATTGAGGCAAGACGCCGATCTCCGGACAGAGAGGTTTGAGTTAAAATTCCGACTGCACCAGTTTGGATTTTTATTTATGATTTCTCTCTGCAGTAACCACCCCTGGTCTCAGCAGCGAAACTCGGCTTGAGACGTCAATTATTAATTGACGGAAAAAGTAGGAGTACCTCCAAAGACAAGAGTTATTTGCCTGTGCGGTGAGAGACCCTTGTGCACACAGCTGCCAGGGAAAAATGGATTACCACACAAAATTGAGTTCCTAGTTTTTAGGAACTTCACCAGAGGTGAAAGTGGGCAAATATATTTTTTTAAAATATTTAATGCGAGGCAGTTACTGGAAAAAAATGAAAAACAGAATGTCTGTCTGTAAACTACGAGGCGTGTTCAACTGAAAACGGGACTTGTTACACCACACGTGCTAGAATGTACTGATATTGATGACATTTTGCACTAGTAATGAGTATCCAATAATTAACATACGGTCACGTGTTCATCTTCCCAGCATGCATATGTGCTGCAGAAGATTGTTAACAATATAGCGGGTGTGATTCCGAACCCGTCCAAAGTGAATCAGCGTGCTGTGATCCAGTTTCTTTCATTTGAAGGATGTCATGCAGTAGACATTCATCGGAGAATGAAGCGTTCTGTGATCCAGTTTCTTTCATTAGAAGGATGTCATGCAGTAGACATTCATCGGAGAATGAAGGCAGCATATGGTGACAAATGTTTGTCGAGGACCAGAGTGATGGAATGGGTGAGACGGACGTGAGTTAATGGCAGATCTTGCACGGCCAGGTCAGGCGCATATTGTTAACAAACATTTGTCACCATATGCTGCCTTCATTCTCCGATGAATGACTACTGCATGACATCCTTCAAATGAAAGAAACTGGATCACAGCACGCTGATTCACTTTGGACGGGTTCGGAATCACACCCGCTATATTGTTAACAGTCTTCTGCAGCACATATGCATGCTGGGAAGATGAACACGTGACCGTATGTTAATTATTGGATACTCATTACTAGTGCAAAATGTCATCAATATCAGTACACTCTAGCACGTGTGGTGTAACAAGTCCCGTTTTCAGTTGAACACGCCTCGTACATTTGTGAACACACAAAAGGTTTTTGATATAGTTAATCATGATGGCCTCTGAAAACTATTTTCATATTTGGATTCACAGAGACTTTCACTGGAACAATGGGATAGTTTCAAGATGACATGCTAGCTCAAGTTCTGAGTCAGGTCATTTGATGGATCTTTAATGGTGCTAAAAGGCATGAAACAAGGCTGTATTGACTCTTTAGTCTCATGTTTTATTTCATGCTTTAGGATGCCCCCAGTGACTAAGATCAAAGTGTTGGCCTCCAGTGTTATATAAAAATAAACCTATTTGATTTTGAGAAAAGTTCAGACCAAACAAAAGTCTACAAGTAGACAATGTGTGATCCCCTATATGCACATGAGTATATCTTATATGTATAGACAGAAACAGGTGGATATTAATGCTAGCTTGTTACACTGAAGCCCAACAAAGCCACAAAGACTAATGGTAAACACTTCCCATTTTAAAGAGTGTCTATTCTAAACTATTTTTCAATGTTTTGGCAAAGTTAAACTCAAATATCATGAGGTTCTTGTACCTATAAAAAAATAAATAACAACAACAGGAAACTGTATAAACTCTGCAGTACATTTTCTCAAGCAATCTACATCAAGGATGATGAGATTTTAAACTTGTCCAAGCAAGAGCTGCCAACTGGTTTGGATATGCATAGCATCAAGATTCAAATCCACAAATATAAATCTATACACTGTAGTGGTATTTACTACACAGCAACTAACAACATACGGAGTAAGCCAACATCTAACCAACCTAATTAAAAGTTTTGACATCAACAGCAATTGCAAAGTCAGAACAGCAGCAGGCTACACAAATCACTTTGAGGCTAGATCAGGAGTAAGACAGGGATGCATACTACTCCACCTATTCTTCATTACATACATGGACTACATAGCAAGTTAGCCAACCCATCGTAGACCAATGAGCTTCTACATACACATGATCAGGCACTAATACAAGGAAAAATAGAAGACCTACAAGAAAACTTAAATAGACTAAACAGCACAAGCACAAAATATAACATGAAAATCAACATCAATAAAACAGAAGTCATGAATATCGCAAAAGAGAAACAGAACATCAACATAACTATAGACGGCAGACAACTAAAGCAAACAGAGGAATTTAAATCTCTAGGAAATCTAGTGACAAACAACAATTCACAAACAGCAGGAATAGACTCAACATGCAATAAAGCTTGTCAGATCATTGGACAGCTATCACCACTATTGTCCAACAAGGAATAACTCTGGAGGCAAAACGAGCACTATAGAATACAATCTTCATCCCAACATTGTGCTACCAATGCCAGACCTGGACCCTAGATGCAAGAACAATAAGAAAAAAATAACCTCTACTGAGATAAAATGTGTTAGATGAATAGCAGGAAACAGCCTGACAGATAATATCAGAAATGAAGAACTGAAAAAAAAGCTAGGAATAACTCTCGCCATATAATATATAAAGAAACAACAAATAAAATGGTTTGGTCACATGATAAGGCAGAAAGATCAAAACACAACACAATGAGCCTTCAATAAACATTGTGAGAACACCAGACCCAAAAGCTAACCATGAAAAAGATGGATTGATGGAATATTAGAAACACTAGGAAACATACAACAGCAGAGGTAAATGGAAAAACACAAATTATATTCCCCCCTTGATGTTGAAAGGCAAATGAGGAAGCAAAAAAGAAGATACACTGCAGTTGTTCCACCCACCCATTCATATGGCTGCAAAATCTGGATTGTATACAGTCACCATGTTTGGAAACTAAAGCACTTAAAAATTCATTAGATAAAATTTGGTAAAACAATGTATCATACACAGATGTAGTGTCATAACAAGCATACATACACCCTACATAGGTCACACCTGAGTTGGCCACATATATATCTCACAAGCTGATTCAACATCTACAAAAGAAGCTATTTTATGATGAAATGAAAAAGAGCAGAAGGTAGGGACTAGAGAGATCTCTAAAGTGCATGTGTATCAATTCTGATAATCAGGAGTGTGTTAACTCTAATTCGCTCAACTGTCGCAGCAAAACTGCTGAGGATCATGCATATAAGAAGAAAGAAAGAACAAATGATGCCATCTTGAAGTGTTAACACCACAAGTTGACATCTAGTACAATATAATATTTCTCTACAAGTCAAAATGTCCATGTCCTCACTGCAGCAGACACTTCTGGGCTCATATTGACCTCTTCAACCATATCTAAACCTACAGTATGGTGAGACATAGATGAACACTAAAAATGTACCTCAAGCTCCATAAAATTCCCTGCCCCCTACATCACTTCCAACATCTAAAGAAGAAGTTATCAAAGGTATCTATTCAGCAATTAAAACCCCCACCATAAATGTCAGTGTCAGATACTTACTCATTAAGAAGATCAATGGACCACGAATGTCACTGTCAGATACTTACTCATTAAGAAGATCAATGGACCATAAATGTCAGTGTCAGATACTTACTCATTAAGAAGATCAATGGACCATAAATGTCACTGTCAGATACTCATTAAGAAGATCAATGGACCATAAATGTCACTGTCAGATACTTACTCATTAAGAAGATCAATGGACCATAAATGTCACTGTCAGATACTTACTCATTAAGAAGATCAATGGACCACAAATGTCACTGTCAGATACTTACTCATTAAGAAGATCAATGGACCACAAATGTCACTGTCAGATACTTACTCATTAAGAAGATCAATGGACCATAAATGTCAGTGTCAGATACTTACTCATTAAGAAGATCAATGGACCATAAATGTCACTGTCAGATACTTACTCATTAAGAAGATCAATGGATCATGAATGTCACTGTCAGATACTTACTCATTAAGAAGATCAATGGATCATGAATGTCACTGTCAGATACTTACTCATTAAGAAGATCAATGGACCATAAATGTCACTGTCAGATACTTACTCATTAAGAAGATCAATGGACCACGAATGTCACTGTCAGATACTTATTCATTAAGAAGATGAATGTCACTGTCATATACTTACTCATTAAGAAGATCAATGATCACGAATGTCACTGTCAGATACTTACTCATTAAGAAGATCAATGGACCATGAATGTCACTGTCAGATACTTACTCATTAAGAAGATCAATGGACCATGAATGTCACTGTCAGATACTTACTCATTAAGAAGATCAATGGACAACGAATGTCACTGTCAGATACTTACTCATTAAGAAGATCAATGGACCACGAATGTCACTGCATATACTTACTCATTAAGAAGATCAATGGACCACGAATGTCACTGTCAGATACTTACTCATTAAGAAGCTCAACAGTCCATGAATGTCACTGTCAAATACTTACTCATCAAATATCATAACAGCCCATAAGAGGTAATGTTAGATACTTAATCAGCAATTAATGCTCAACAGCCAATAACTGTTAAATGCTAGACATTTACTAAGCAATAAATGTCATGTTAGATGTCCACTCTACAAAAAAAAAATAAAAACTCATGAGTATCACAGTTAAACATCTAATGTGCAAGAACCTAAACAACTCATCAATGACAATGTCTACTCAGCAAGAATTCAAATAGGTCATAAGTGATTTTGTCTTAGATCTACTCAGTAATAGGCCAAAGATTCCCTTGATGACAATGTAAAATATCTACTCAGCAATAGTCAAAGATTTCATTGATGACAATGTAAAATATCTACTCAGCAATAGGTCAAAGATTCCAATGATGACAATGTAAAATATCTACTCAGCAATAGGCCAAAGATTCCATTGATGACAATGTAAAATATCTACTCAGTAATAGGTCAAAGATTCCATCGATGACAATGTAAAATATCTACTCAGCAATAGGTCAAAGATTCCATTGATGACAATGTAAAATATCTACTCAGCAATAGGTCAAAGATTCCATTGATGACAATGTAAAATATCTACTCAGCAATAGGTCAAAGATTCCATTGATGACAATGTAAAATATCTACTCAGCAATAGGTCAAAGATTCCATTGATGACAATGTAAAATATCTACTCAGCAATAGGTCAAAGATTCCATTGATGACAATGTAAAATATCTACTCAGCAATAGGTCAAAGATTCCATTGATGACAATGTAAAATATCTACTCAGCAATAGGTCAAAGATTCCATTGATGACAAAGTAAAATATCTACTCAGCAATAGTCAAAGATTCCATTGATGACAATGTAAAATATCTACTCAGCAATAGGCCAAAGATTCCATTGATGACAATGTAAAATATCTACTCAGCAATAGGCCAAAGATTCCATTGATGACAATGTAAAATATCTACTCAGCAATAGTCAAAGATTCCATTGATGACAATGTAAAATATCTACTCAGCAATAGTCAAAGATTCCATTGATGACAATGTAAAATATCTACTCAGCAATAGGTCAAAGATTCCATTGATGACAATGTAAAATATCTACTCAGCAACAGTCAAAGATTCCATTGATGACAATGTAAAATATCTACTCAGCAATAGGCCAAAGATTCCATTGATGACAATGTAAAATATCAACTCAGCAATAGTCAAAGATTCAATTGATGACAATGTAAAATATCTACTAGCAATAGTCAAAGATTCCATTGATGGCAATGTAAAATATCTACTCAGCAATAGGCCAAAGATTCCATTGATGACAATGTAAAATATCAACTCAGCAATAGTCAAAGATTCCATTGATGACAATGTAAAATATCTACTAGCAATAGTCAAAGATTCCATTGATGACAATGTAAAATATCTACTCAGCAATAGGCCAAAGATTCCATTGATGACAATGTAAAATATCAACTCAGCAATAGTCAAAGATTCCATTGATGACAATGTAAAATATCTACTAGCAATAGTCAAAGATTCCATTGATGACAATGTAAAATATCTACTCAGCAATAGGCCAAAGATTCCATTGATGACAATGTAAAATATCTACTCAGCAATAGGCCAAAGATTCCATTGATGACAATGTAAAATATCTACTCAGCCAGAATCTAAGCTGTTTCTGAATGAGAATGTCATAAATCTGCTCTAAAAGAATCCAAATATCCCATAAATGTTAGTACCAGATACTTACTTTGCAAAAAACCAAACAGCCCATAAATGCCAATGTAGAAGTCATTTTGATCACGCCTGGCTGTACTATTAGCTGGCCACTTTGTCAAGTTGGCTAAGTCAGGATCATCTGTCCATTTACTTAAAAAGATGAGAGCACCCATGCTTGTGCCAGTGTAAAAGGCATACAATATAAAGATCAGCATCACGTACACATATCCCACAGCTTGAACATATTTCATAAACACACCAAACCTGACCTAAGGAATAAGAGAAATGGTTTCATATAAGACTGTATTAGTAGCTCAATAAAATTCATGTACTGGCAACAAACAGCAGCTATACAAATTAACAACCAAACAGGACAATTCCAATTTATAAAACAAGGAGTCAGACAAGGCTGTGTTCTGTCACTGGATTTGTTTTCACTTTACAGCGAATATATTATGAGATCAATAGTAGACAAAAAAGGAATTGAAGTCAACGGTCACAACATAAATAATTTGTGATATGCGGATGACACAGTCTTAATAGCAGAGACAGAGAACGAACTACAAAAAATGATAGACATAATAGTAGAAGAAAGCAACAAGAAAGGTCTCAGTCTGAATAGTAAGAAAACAGAAGTAATTCTTATATCGAAGAAACAATCATCACCATCATGCAGCATAAAAATAAACGAGACAAATCTGAAACAAGTGCAACATTTCAAATACTTGGGCACAATAATTACATCAGATGGGAGATGCACCACAGAAATAAAAAGCAGAATAGCTCAGGCCAAAATAGCATTTCAGAAAATGAAAAATATCTTATGCAACAAATCTATGTCAATAGAAATGAAAAGAGAGTTCATCGGTGCTATATAGAACCAATTCTGGCCTATGGAAGCGAATCATGGACAGTAGACAAACAAATGAAAAGACAATTAGAGGCCACAGAGATGGGATTTCTCAGAAGAATGTTGAAAGTTCCCTGGACAGATAAAAAGACCAATGAGGAAGTTCTCAAAGAGGCCAGCACAAAAAGGGAGCTCTTAAAAAACATCAGAAATAAGCAATCAACATTTTTCGGGCACATCATGAGAAGAGGAAAGTTGGAATACTTGGTTACAACTGGCAAAATAAAAGGAAAAAGAGATCGTGGACGACAAATAGAGAAAATACTGGATAGCTTGGTGTCATGGCATGGAACACAGTCAACAACAGAATTGATACAATGCACTGTAGATAGAAGATTGTGGAGGGACATGATTGCCTACGCCAACCGGTATGGCACATGATGATGAGTAGCTCAATGTTCTGACCTGGCTTATAGATCCCAAAGTCAGGGTTCAATCCTTTGGTAAGGACATGCTTCGATAACTCAAGTGTAAATAAGTAAAGCAAATGCAGATTATGAGAATAAACCTCACAGCACTTATAGTACACTCATAGATGCTCAATTATTCCTAACAGATTATGTATGCTAATAATTTCTGTAGCTTGTTGGTTAACACACCTCTGACGACTTAGTCATCTCATACTGGTTGTACATAACTTGACTCAAAATTTTTGAAATTATAAAACAGCACACTCATAAAGCACATGTCACTCCTAAATAAACAATCATAAAGAAATTACAATCTCACTTTCTTGACTAAAGTTCCAGAATATATGGAACACATGATAAGTCTGACAATTAATGGCAAAGATATTCGGACATGGTGAGTCTAGAATTTCTGCTATATGTGCTGTCTTTGCTCTAGAAGGACAATAGACAAGGCAGATAGACAGATTAGTGTCTTTGAACCATGCATGTCAGCATTGTCAATGGACTCCTGAGTGGCCAAAAAAGTAGATCCACACAAGTTGAAAATGTCCCAAATGGCCTAACCACTTATAATGAAGCCATCCCTTCTGTACCTTACTATACATGGAAAGAGTATTTGATGCAATGATTTAATTGGAAGTGAACAGAAAGCCAGCTGAACGCAGTTGTCTTTGCTTCAATTTCTATTCTCATATATGTTCCACTTCATTCTACAATAATTATACCTTTCATTCTAACAGAAAATTCCCATAATGATTTCAACTCTTCTCTGGGACACTTAATTATGATATTTCACCAGCATGAACATTAACCATTGCTCAACTGCAAAATCTGTTTTTGAAGAGTGTTAAGAACTAAAGCTGACATGCAACTTTTCTTGTCCTTGAAGAATGTTAAGAACTAAAGCTGAGATACAACTATTCTTGTTCTTGAAGAATGTTAAGAACTAAAGCTGAGATACAACTATTCTTGTTCTTGAAGAATGTTAAGAACTAAAGCTGAGATACAACTATTCTTGTTCTTGAAGAATGTTAAGAACTAAAGCTGAGATACAACTATTCTTGTTCTTGAAGAATGTTAAGAACTAAAGCTGAGATACCACTTTTCTTGTCCTTGAAGAATGTTAAGAACTAAAGCTGAGATACAACTATTCTTGTCCTTGAAGAATGTTAAGAACTAAAGCTGAGATACAACTATTCTTGTCTCTGAAGAATGTTAAGAACTAAAGCTGAGATACAACTCTTCTTGTCTCTGAAGAATGTTAAGAACTAAGCTGAGATACAACTTTCTTGTCCTTGAATGATGTTAAGAACTAAAGCTGAGATACAACTCTTCTTGTCCTTGAAGAATGTTAAGTAAGAACTAAGCTGAGATACAACTTTTTTTATCCTTGAATGTTAAGAACTAAAGCTGAGATACAACTCTTCTTGTCCTTGAAGAATGTTAAGAACTAAAGCTGAGATACAACTATTCTTGTCTCTGAAGAATGTTAAGAACTAAAGCTGAGATACAACTCTACTTGTCCTTGAAGAATGTTAAGAACTAAAGCTGAGATACAACTCTTCTTGTCTCTGAAGAATGTTAAGAACTAAGCTGAGATACAACTTTTCTTGTCCTTGAATGATGTTAAGAACTAAAGCTGAGATACAACTCTTCTTGTCCTTGAAGAATGTTAAGTAAGAACTAAGCTGAGATACAACTTTTTTATCCTTGAATGTTAAGAACTAAAGCTGAGATACAACTCTTCTTGTCCTTGAAGAATGTTAAGAACTAAAGCTGAGATACAACTATTCTTGTCTCTGAAGAATGTTAAGAACTAAAGCTGAGATACAACTCTACTTGTCCTTGAAGAATGTTAAGAACTAAAGCTGAGATACAACTATTCTTGTCTCTGAAGAATGTTAAGAACTAAAGCTGAGATACAACTCTTCTTGTCCTTGAAGAATGTTAAGGGGGAGGAGAGAGAGAGAGAGAGACGGTGTAGAATAATATAAAGTAATAGAAGAGAAAGAGAGATATACAGCGAGGGGGAGGAGAGAGAGAGAGAGAGAGAGAGAGACTTTTAATAATATAAAGTAATAGAAGAGAAAGAGAGATATACAGCGAGGGGGAGGAGAGAGAGAGAGAGAGAGACGGTGTAGAATAATATAAAGTAATAGAAGAGAAAGAGAGATATACAGCGAGGGGGGAGGAGCCCTTAAGCTAAAGTTTGTCTACTTTTAGCAGCATTTACACAGGGGTCCATATGAACTTTCCTGATAACAATATGTGTAAGTATTAACTGTTTCAAATTGAGGCAAAAGAGCTTTCTCTACTAGACAAAAATAGAGCATCAGTAGCACACTGTGGTAGTGCACAGGCTTTGCAACAAAGTGAATGTGGGTTAGAACACAGTTTGATGCTCTCCAATAGTCCCTGCTGATAAAAATGGATATTAGGATCAATGAGTTAGGGATGGTAAATACCAGTGAGGAAGCACACTGGCCCAGTACACCAAAGTTTAATATTTTACTCCCCTATAGAGGTTATAAGACATCCCTTACCTTTTTTTTTCTTTTTAATAATGTGAAAAATAGCCAAATGTTCAGTGTTCTTAAATTTTCTCATGTAACATGTTACAATTAGTTTATTGTTAGATTTGTGATCCACCTTCTATTTCTTTGTAAATGGCTTCTTGTTTCTATAATTATCTCAGAAATCAGTGCAACATTTCTATTGCAGATGAAAAAACCTGCCTTTCAGACACAAAACTTATCTAATTAATACATTTTTAACCATATATGCAAACTGAAGTATATAATATGTCTGAAACTTACATTTCCAACACCAACTATCTCCTCCTCTATAAGACCAGACTGGTCACTTAACTGGCGTGCCAAAACTTGCTCTCATCATCAGTCTTTTGTGCATCTGTCTGCTCGACCATGTGAGAGACCCTTCACAACAAGTAAAATCAAGACACAAAAAAGTTGACATTATCCTAGACCGAATCATCATTAAAAAAAAACAGTTTCTCAAAATTGACCACAAACATTTCCTTGAGAAATGCTTCCCACATTAGAGTAACACTGATCTTTATCTGAGGTACTCATAAAAATACAAGATTTATTTACAATAACGCTGTTAACACTGAATGTAAAAAAGATTGGGGGGGCCTGGGTAGTGTAGAGGTACGACGTCGGCCTCAGGATAGGAAGGTCCCGGATTCAGAGCCCACCAGAAGCAGTGATGATTTTTCAAAAATAGAAAAAATTAATCTGTGGTGTCATTATGATGTTACCCTCCCCTGATCTCTCAGGTAGTGAGATCTGATGTCTAGCCCTCTCAGATAATGCCAACAAGCAGGAGGTCTTGTATGCACTTGCGCATATTAAAGATCCCTTGGCAGTTAAGATCGAAAAGAGAAGGCCATAAATATGGCCACTGCCTGGGAAAAAAATTGTCAGCAAAAACCTGCCCAGGCCATGCTATCAATTCAGAGGAAGAGGTATGTTTAGACCATTCAGAAAAAATGACAAATAATCAACAACAACAAAAAAAAAAAACAACAATATATATATGTTCCCTAGCATTTGGCTTTCCATGGCAAGGCGCTGTGCCGAGGAGTACAGGTTGAATCCTGCTTTGGATCATATACTGTTCTTTATTTTTTTTTCTGTTGTTGATTATTTGTCTTTTTCCCAGAATGCTGTAAACATACCTCTTCCTCTGAACTGATTTGCTGATTATTGCCTCAGAAGTTTCCCTCTATAATAATATTCATTTATTATTATCTGTCTCCAGGCCATGCTATGGAACTCATGCACGTGGACCAGGATTCTCCTCAGATTTTCTTGCCATCCTCGAGAGGGATATTGGGAGCATCTATTGATTCGACCTGAGTGCTGTGATGATGTTCCCAACAACAAACATCAAGAAGAGTATTACAAGAGGTATATCTTACCTGATGTTGGCAGATATTTAAAAAGAAAAAAAAAAGAATGATTTAAATCAAGTACAAATAATAACAGATATAATGATGAACCTAAACGTGAGTTCTCTTGTCAAAGTATCACAAATGGATAGATCTCAAACTTGAGTTTTCTTGTCAAAGTATCACAAATGGATAGATCTCAAACTTGAGTTCTCTTGTCAAAGTATCACAAATGGATAGATCTCAAACTTGAGTTCTCTTGTCAAACTAAGCATCATACCATAATCATATCATAAACCTTTATTAATTCTCTTCCCAAATCAACTACCAGGCTATAATAATGTTAAAATTATTCTTTTTTTTCCCTTTTTTTGTTAAATCAAATTAACTCTAAATTAAATCATAATTTCTTTGTCAAATCAAGTATCATACAAAATGGAATCATAATTTCAAATAAGATATGAACTTGTCACCAGTATTATTACAACTAAAATTTGGATTTAAAAAATCAGTTAATGGTAAGAAATGTTAACATGTAATCTTTATCATACAATGTAAACAGAGACATAAATGTGGGCTAGCTTACGTAACAGATAGTTGTCTCATGATGTCTGTGGGTGATGCTTGCGATGATTCTCCATCATCCTCAGTCTCTGATAGCTGTTTCAGGACCTGTTGTTTGAGCTCTTGTACTGAAATCAGTCAGTTCGAAATAAAATCATTAAGTGTGTAAGAGTCCAGATTGTTTACTCACCCTGAGGGCTACTAGTTTCCACACTTGTATCTCTTTCACTTTGAGATTGTTGTACTTTAGTGATAGATTTTGCTAACCAGAATAAGACCCTTGTAGCAATTTCCCTCATTGGTAGGCTAGTCTACCTACATTCTCATTTCCCTGAATATTGTAGGGTGAGGTTATTATTCATTGGATCACTACTCTCAATAAATTATGAGAAACCCTCACTTTGGTTGCTCTCAGTTCATTTAATTTGTTATCTTGTGAGATTTAAAACAACACATGTCGTTCATGCTCAGGTAAGAGCACTTTCCAGACTACCAACGTATCCACATTTATTCTTGAATAACAAAATTAATGAAGGTTTAAAGACCAAGAAAGAATAACAGTCATGTCAACTTACAGAAAACACTTGACAACATTAACACTAGATTATGAAACCTATACAATGAGTCACATCTCTACAACACTTTCATAAAGATTACAAACACTAAAAGTTACATTTGGGGTTCCAAAAAGTATGTGCTTTGAAATTTTGCTACACAGCTGTAGGTTTACATTAGGAGAAACACAGAAATTGGATGCGGTAATAATTTTCTGGCTTACAGTCGATTTATAGCCTGAAGTTTGGATGCATGGCACAGCGGCTACATGAGGTGTTACAGGTGTGTCTATTCACACATCGGCCATCAGTCCATCATTCAAGCCATATGTTTGGCTTTCTCTAAGCGCCTTTCACTGCCTATCCTGTGTAACAAAGGTATGATGTCTTGCTGACAGTCAAATAGATTTCCCCTGTCATTTATTGAAAATCTGCAAAATTTTTTTTTTTCATTCGCCAGCTTTGACCTCTAACAAAATCCCTAGAGACTAGGAACTGAATTTTGCGTGTTAATCCATTTTTCCTGGCAGCCGTGTGCACAGGGGTCCCTTGCTGCACAGGCAGATAACTCCGACTTTGGAGGTACTCATATTTTTTCCGTCGATGAGTAATTGACGTTTCAAGCCAGGCCTCGCTGTTGAGACCAGGGGTGGTTGCCGCAGAGAGAAATCACAAATAAAAATCCCAACCGGTGTAGCTGGGATTTAAACCCACAACCTCTCTGTTTCGAGGCCGGCGTCTTGTCTCGAAACCAACCAGTACCCCCAAATTGGTGAAATTTATTAAAATGAAAAAAACAGCTGTGTTCTTACACCTTTGTAAATTATTTTTTAATGAAAAAAGTGTTTGAAATAAAAAATCCAACATTAAAGGAAACAAATGAAATGGGTCACCAGAAGTAATAGTTATGAAGATATAAGGAGGGGTGAAATGTTTGCCCATGGTAAAATGTTGAATTCCAAGAATTTGTATTTTAAGTTTGTACATTTTACGAACATTTCCTAAATTAGGGTTATGAGTTTTAGACACAATGAAACTATATATCTGCACCAAAAATTTATCAAGAGGAATCCTCAAGAGATTACTCACATTCTTCATTTTGAGCATTATCATTGTCATTGCCCTGTACGAGGAATGTGGTGATCACTGTGGCAAAGGCTCCCTTGTGTGATAGAAGCTGCTGATAGTGACCTGCTTCTGACACTTGACCGTCGGTCATCACAATAATGTGGTCAGTGAAGGACAAGTACTGGATGCCATGAGTCACCAGAACACGTACCTGGGAATGAAGTTTAGGAGCATGTCAAAGAGAAATGGATTGTTGCTCCATGAAAGAGACACAGATCCTTGTTTTTATATTTTAGTACAATGTGTGATTTATTTAACAAAAATTTGACACAGAGGTTACACAGTTGCTGGTAGAAAGGGTGGATGGTTGACCCAGTCAACAATGGTCTCAAGAAAAGGAGCTGGAACAGCCTGGTATATGTTCAGGGCACAACAGGGACAAATGTTGTTAACTCTTTACTCTTTACATATGTTTCACCGCACTGTGCGTTATGCAGATTTTGGCAGCGTACATTTCGCCGCACAGTGCACCACGCGCAGTTTGATTAGTGTGAATGCCATCAAACCATATTCTTTTTACATGTCTTGTATCATCTTGATATAGGTGAAATCTAATACCTTGTTCAATTATCTAAAAATTCATATATAATATGTTATATGTTAGATGAATATAAATATGTAGATTGATTCTTAAAACAATGTAAAATTTTGTCTCTGAAATCTCTTCCGTTGTGTCGATAAAAAGCTTCCATACGGAAAGAGTTAAGTGACCAGAACCAATCAGAATTCAGAGGTAAACTTGTAATTGCAGATTGCCAAGAAAACATGAATAATGAAAAAGAGCAATGAAAATATATTAAAAGACTTAAACAGTGAAAAGAACTGGCTTATAGACACCATTCTACATAGGAAATTAAAATACTATGACCATGTCAAAAGACACAGTGTTCTAGAAAGAACAATAATGGAAATAATGGTTCCAGGAAGATGAGACAGGGGCGAACCAAAAAGAAGGTGGTTTGAAGACATCGAAGCTTGCACATGACAACAAAAAAAGTGGGAGATTTGACTATAAATTCCTTCAGATGGACATGTGACCTGATGTGACACAGAGATAGAAGATCCAGTGAATGTTAATGTGTGTTAGGACACATGTTTGCATTGAGAATTGCTATAAAGCATGATATTACTTGTTAAGCAAAATAACTTAAAATGTAGTAGATGAGCAAACAAAACAAAATATAGCTAAATAAACCTTTGAAAAACTCATAGACAGGCAAAGAATCTATCTTTTGTCCTTTAGAGTCGAAGATGACACATATGAAAGAAATTCTAGTTTTTGCTTGTCCGATGATTTTTGCTATTAAGCATCAGACTTTGTGCAGTACTTCTATTGTACCTAACCAATTGTCCCTGTACAGGGCAAGCCTCTCAACCTTGGCAGGTGAGTTCATGCCTGCTGTTGTTGCTTCTTGCCTCAGTGTTCTTTTTAGTGTTTCTCTAGGTCAGCCTCTTTTTTGAAGAACATTGATCAGTGAGGCAAGAGCAGCTGGAATCGGCTCCCTGAATAAGATAGAGTTGCTTGCACAGAACAGAGACAAATTGCGATATTTGATAAATGATCTTTACAATGATTGAAAAACTGCTGAAATAAAAATTTTGATAAGAGAAAGAGTATCTGGGTCTATGCCCTACGGGCCAGCTTGAGCTCGAAATGTTAATATATATATATACATACACACACACACACACACATACATATATTTTAAATACATTTTAGAGTAAAAAAAAAAAAAGTAAAGTACCCCCGTCATGCCAAGTGGCATATAGGGAATATGGTGCTAGTGACCATAAATTTTACAGACCTTCGGCATATGATTTTTGGGATAATGTGGTCAGTATTATGCCCGTGCCGCTTTACTTTCCCAGAAAAAAATCCGGTACACATTAAAGGCTGGGTGAACCCGGAAGCCGTCGGTTGGGATCGAACCTTCCTCGTCCTTTGTAGTCCAGTTCACTAACCACTGAGCTATCGCGGCTCACAAAATTTTCGAGTACATTGGCATATTTAATTGACCTGCATCTACTTTATGGCATTCTTCTATACTTTACAATTTTACTCATGAGAAAGTACTGACCTTTCCATCCAACAGCCCTGATGATTGAATGACCTGATCAAAAATGTGCTGTCCTACATGGGAGTCCACAGCACTGAGAGGGTCATCCAGCAAGTAGATGTCTGCCTGGGCATACACAGCCCTAGCTAGGGACACACGCTGCTTCTGACCGCCTGACAGATTTATCCCCTGGACAAATAAGTTGAGCATTGCTTTGAGAAAACATAAATTACAGAATTGTTGACTTACTTAACTTTTATAAGAAAACATCTATCACTTCAAAAGAATTATTCGTTTTCAGGCCTTCTGGTTAATATGGCGGATAGGTGACAAGGAACCATTGAGTCACTGTCTGAAAAATGTTCCTATTTGAAGTTTCCTCATATTCCAAGTCCGGCTTGCTGCCAGAGCTACTGAGTAGTGCTCTGTGTACACCATGAGTTGTGTGTTTCATCCAGATGGTGTTTCTATATTCAGATTGCTTACGAAGAATGATGATATCGTATGATGAAGAACAGTTCAGATGCGATCAATTTGGTGTGGACACGCATTTTGTCTTTAGACATGTGATAATGAGGACTGCAATTGCCTTTCTTTGTTTGGATATTTGATGAGTTGTTAATTTGGAGGATTCCATTGGCACGGGTGATTGAGCAATTATGGATTTCCATTCATTTGCAGTGATAACAGGGCCTTCGAATAACCATATTAGCTTTCAAAATGACAGCTGCCAAAAGTAATCCATTTCTGTTTTATTTTTAAATACAATCTTTGTAAATATATTTTGAAATCTGGCATGATAAATGTTTTATGGTGAACAATGGTGATAGGCTGGGACCAACTACACAAAGGGGAGGGTGGAAGAAGAGCTGAGAGAAAGAAAGAGAGGAAACAGAGAGGGTGAAAGAGAAGCCAGTGGACGGAGAACCTGCAGATAGCAGTATGCCACAGTACACGTAATTACAAAAAAAAATTAAACTTTATTAAACAAACATGCTGTGTGTCTTCTTCTTCTCTTCCTTATTTGCCTTTCAGTGTCAAGGGGAAACATAATTTGAGGTTTTTGTTTTACTTCTGTTGGCCTACAGCTGATGTGTTTCCTAGCATTCCATCAATCCATCTTGAATCTGGTGTTCTTGCAACATTTATTAAAGGTGCATTGTGTTGTGTTTTGGTCTTTCTGTCTTATCATATAGGCATGTGCCGCATGTGATAACAATTATGTCCACCTATGTCAGAATGCTATTTTTTGTAAGAGAAAGTGATGTGTTTATTACATGAGAGTGAATGATAATAACAAGTGTTGACATAAAGAATAAGTGTTGACAACTGAGATAAACAGAGGTCTCTGATTCTCTAATGGATGTGTAAACCATCACTTTGCAATCTTCACATCTCTCTACATAATAAAGCTACAAAACTATCTATAGTGGGGAGCACACAAACACAAATGATCTAAAACCTGAAGCCTGCTTGTAATGGATTGTGCTGGTAACAACACAACTCATACAACACTTCAACTTTTCTAAATACAGCACAAACTAAGATTGAGAGAAGACAAATTAAGTGACCTATACACCACAGAAATAAAAAGCAGAATAGCTCAGGCCATAATAGCATTTCAGAAAATGAAAAGTGTCTTATGCAACAAATATATGCCAATAGAAGTGAGACAGAGAGTTCAACTGTGCTATATTGAACCAATACTGACCTATGGAAGCGAATCATGGACAATAAACAAACAAATGAAAAGACGATTAGATGCCACAGAGATGGGATTTCTCAGAAGAATATTGAAAGTTCCCTGGACAGCTAAAAAAGACCAACGAGGAAATACTCAAAAAGGCCAACACAAAAAGGGAGCTCCTAAGAAACATCAGAAAGAAACAATCAGCCTTTTTCTGGCACATCATGAGAAGAGGAAAGTTGGAATATTTGGTTACAACTGGCAAAATAAAAGGAAAGAGATGACTGCAAATGACAAAGAGAGAAAATACTGGATAGTTTGGTGTCATGGAATGGAAAACAGTCAACAACAGAACTGATACGATGAACTGTGGATAGAAGATTGTGGAAGGACATGATCGCCTATGCCAACTGGTATGGTACATGATGATGATGAGATGAATTGACATAATCTTGATTACAGAAAGTGTGTGTGTGTGTGTGCATGTGGTAAAAATAGTGAAAGTACGAGATGTGAATCATCATAACAGTACCTTAAAGTGCCCTGCCACACAAAAGGTACCAACTAGAAACTTCACTGATGTCACTTTAGTCACAAGCTCAGTAGCAACAGCGACATACCTTGATCATCTCAGACCATGAACTCTGGTCCAATGTTACCTGGTGCAAATCTTGGGTGATGTGAGCAGCACTTGAATGCAGGTGACATGGCTGGTGGGCATGTGTTTTTCATGACTACTCTACCAAGGCTGATATATGACAAAGCATTACCATAAGGGAATAAGACAACACATAGAACATCTGTGTAACATTTACGTACACTACACAAACTAAGTTATGTAGCAAATTCTTACTCTTTCTCCAATCTCAGTTCTGTCTCCAGCCGGAAGCATATCTAGGTCAGGCCCCAAAGCACAAGCTTGTAGACACTTATTGTAAAACTCTGTGTTCATGGGTTTTCCAAACAGAATGTTGTTTCTTACAGAATCATTCTGTATCCAGGCTTGCTGGGGGACATAGGCCACAGTTCCCTGCATGAAGAAAGATATGATTATGCTTAAGCATGCTCAAATAATTTAACTCATTAAATATTAAACTGCAAAACAGGTTATGGACAGATTTATTTCTCATTTGAGTATTAAAATAACACTGACAGTATGTTGGCATTAGTTAAAAAATCTCTGGAGCAGGTTCTTCTTCTTCTTCTTTTCTCTGATACCTGAAAGATGTCGTGGTTTATATCATTTGTCGTTCTTGAGCTGCTCGAATTGTCTGAATTAGTGATTTTCCTTTGTTGTTACATGTCTCTGTCACTGCATCTATCCATCTTCTTCTGGGTCTTCCTCTTGGTCTTTTTCCATGCATTTTCGAGAAGAACGCCCTTGATGGTGATTGGTGCGGATTCATTCTGACCAGGTAGCCAAACCATTTAAGTTGTTATTCTATATATTCTTGGCAGGGTTTTGTTCTTACCATTATGGAGCAGGTTGCAACATTTAAAATGCTAGTTGAAGCAAAATTTATGCCCTGCCTAAAAGGCTCTCAGATGTCTGGGAAGGAAGGACAGGGAGGAAGGGAACCAGCCACCCTACCTCATAAAGCTGAGGCCTTACACTCTATTACACAATGGCAATTGCTATGGAATTACCTTTACAGTACTTCAGAACAAATGAATTTACATTAGTTCAGTATACAAACAAACAAATACTTAATCATAAAAAAGCACTACTTTCTGAGTGTTTATTAAACACCGGTTTCTGTGTGTTATATATGCCAGACTTGTTTCAGTGTTTTGTTTACTGCGTTTACCTTTGTAACTAACATATCCTAACAACTGACAGGAAGATAAAGACAAAAATGTAGCATACACATGTGGCTGAGGGTCATGCTTTTGTTATTTGGTGTGGCACTCCTCCACACTTTCAAGACCCACTTCACCTTGGCCAGTCAACCATAAATCCTCCTTTGTTAACTACTACAATCTCCCTTTCCCCACTGACTGTTTTTTGTACTGGGACAGAACATAGAATACAAATAAGGTTCTTCAAATCTCTTCACTTTTGTTTCTATTTTACTTAGTTTTATAATTAATTCAGAATATAATTTACGTATCTGTTTCATTAGTTGTTTTGTTTACCTTTCCCACAGGAGGTTTGTATCAGGTTATGAGCAAGCTGTTTTGTGTTGTTTATTTTCTATGTAAAACTGCAACTATACTTTTATCTCTATTTTTCATCACTTCTGAAGTTTTAGTTTTGAGATAGACTTACTCTCACGTTTACAGCCCCTTCAATCTTTTTCATGTCTCCCAGCACGGCTGACAGGAGAGATGATTTTCCACTGCCCACCGTTCCTACCACAGCAACCAGACTGTCTGCTCCAACTGTGATGTTGATACTGAGAGCATAGATAAAACACATTTTTTAATTGCCTGTGACATTTACAAATCAGATTCCTCATCAAGTGTCACTTTCAGTTTTTGTTATATGTCATCAAATGTAAACTTTGTTGGTCTTGTGACAACTTGGGAAAAAATGCAATATTCTTGAAAATGGAATCAGTGGAAGCTACAGATGTGATTCTATAGAAAAAAGCTAGTCTTCCATTATCAAAAAAAATATGAATGGGTAGATAGTGTGGAGAGATGATTTTCAATTAAGACCATGTCCACAAACTAAAATTGTCTCACTGTAACATAAATAAGCAAACTTTCTGATATGATTGATCAGCAAGGATATCCTCAATGTTTCCTCCAAACAATAGTTCACAGATCCAAATGACAACAGACACAATGAGTATGTAACAAAGACACAAAATCTTAATAATGTAAGAAACTGTAAGAAAAATGTAAGAAAAAAAGCTGTCTGTGTTTATTGCTCAGGATTAATTTCTCAATTTCTTGAAGGAATGCTTGTTAATCTTGAATCTATTCATAATCACTGTCATGTCCAGCAGTCATCTTCTGCAGTTATGGTAATCTCTGTTGTTACATGTGCAGTCCTAGTTGATGGCACCAGCAAAACACTTCCCAATGCTTATACGTTATTACATATATAGTACAGTGTTTCTATGCACATTTACTATTAAATCTTCTTTGTCTATATCAAATCTGACAGAAATGTTTCATCCATTTTGTCACAGATTAATAGCAAGTTACATCTGAACTATTTTGTTGCCTGGCATATTGAATTTCAGCATGTATTTTGAATTAATGATGTCCATTTTACAACCCATAGCTTGGAGATAGCGTGGGCAACATCTTACACAGGGCCCAGAAATATTCTTCTCAAACTCAAACAAAAATCAACCACACTGAGCAAACCCAAACAAGTGTACATAGGAGGAGGTCTGACAGACTGCAATCCTGGAAGTATGCTTGTTCTTTTCAACAATCAATTAGCCCTACTAATGACTGAGTTTTTTTTTTTTCACATCACCAGGTTTAGGATGTGGATAACTGGGAAGGCATTCAAGATCAAATCTTTGAATAAATCTTGACTCTACTGATGATACTGATACAATTCAAAAAGGCTGTATTAAGGATAAACTGATGAAATTCGAACTGAAAAACTGAAAGGGTTCATCTGTGCTTTATAGAGCCAGTTCTGACCTAAGGAAGCTAACCATGGACAGTAGACAAACAAATTAAAAGACAATCAGAGGCAGAATGTTGAAAGTTCCCTGGACAGCTAAAAAGACCAATGAGGGCATTCTCAAAGAGGCCAACACAAAAAGGGAGCTCCTAAGAAACATCAGAGAGAAACAATCACAATTTTTTGGGTATATCACGAGAAGAAGAAAGTTGGAGTACTTGGTTACAACTGGTAAAATACAGAGAAAGAGAGATCGTGGACGACAGACAGAAGATACTAGAAAGCTTGTTGTCATGGTATGGAAAACAGTCAACAACAGAATTGATATTGTGGATAGAAAATTTGTCGAAGGATATCACCTACACCAACCAGTATGGCACATGATGATAGTGAAAATCTTCAGAACATTTTAGTTAAACAAAATCAGTAACCAAGCGCTGCTCAACAGTTGCAAGTACACATGCACACAGCGACAGGCCACATATTCAGAAGAAACCAATATGAGAACTATTCTGCAGTGGGCTTAATAGAAAGGCAGATCAAAGAGAATGTTGGAGATAAATTTAGAGGTGGAGATGTTTCTATCTATTATCCTTTTGAGCCGAAGACAGCACATAGGGCAGAAATTCTAGACTCTTGTGTTCTACGATCTTGTTATCAAGTGTCAGACCTTGCAGAAGGACCCACATTGTATCTCACCACATAGCTCTATTCTGGACAAGTCATTCAATCTTGGTGAGGGAACTGATGCCTGTTGTTGCCTTTCACCTCAGTGTTCTTTTAGTGTTTCTCTAGGTCTGCCTCTTTTTCTTTTACCCACTAGTTTCCATTTGAGAGCTTGCTTTGAGATTCTCTTGTCTTTTTTTTCATCACATGGCCAAAATATGACCACCATCTTCTCTTGATTATAGATGAAATTGCTGTATAATTGGAGATGTATACTATGGGCTAAACTATCAACACTCTGCTATGAATGGTCATTATCCATGCAAGATGGTGAGATTGTGCTGTTACAAGGCATGTTAGTCATTGGGCTACTCTGTTGATTAATGTTCTAAGATTACTGTCATTTATTAAAGTGGGATATGCTGAAGAAACTTGTTAATGTTTGTAAGAACTAAAACCATAAAACTCAACCTGAGAGGGGCTGTGGGGATAGAAAAACCTACTTTCTAAGTGTAGGCTCAGCATCTGAATTCCAGCTAAAGCTTCCATTGTCCACACAGATGACATGCTCTGAAATATATCAGCAGTGTTGCGTTAACAGACACTTATCAGAGGAATGGTAATTACATATGTGTAATGTGCTAACATTACTAGAAGGCATATGTTAATAGAGGAGAAGGGAAAAAAGCAAGAGGTAGGTCCAGAGTAAGATGAGCCAAAAACATTGAAGAAAAGCTACAGAAATATCATTCTGCAATGATTGGGAGGGGAGGGGAGGGGAGGGGAGGGGAGGGAGGGAGGGAGGGAGGGGGAGGGAGGGAGGGAGGGAGGGAGGGAGGGAGGGAGGGAGGGAGGAGGGAGGAGGAAGGAAGGAAGGAAGGAAGGAAGGAAGGAAGGAAGGAAGGAAGGAAGGAAGGAAGGAAGGAAGGAAGGAAGGAAGGAAGGAAGGAAGGAAGGAAGGAAGGAAGGAAGGAAGGAAGGAAGGAAGGAAGGAAGGAAGGAAGGAAGGAAGGAAGGAAGGAAGGAAGGAAGGAAGGAAGGAAAGGTGTGTTAATGAAAACTCAGAGAAATGTGCAAAATAAATTATTAATACTGTGTTAATGAAAACAAAATTAGGCTTACACTATTTTAAAAACAAAAACTCTTCAGAGGATAAACTAAAGAGGTAACAGCAGACTTTGGCAAAACAGTTTATCTCTTTTTTAAAACAAATATTAAATGAGAAAAAAAAACAGATTATTTTTAGTAAAATACAAATAAATAAAAAATTTCATCTATAAAAAAAAGAAACTACTGTTTTAAACAGTGAATACATTTGAAGTAAACAGTAGAACAGAAATTGTAAAATGAGAAAGTACCAGTATCTCTGATGTGTGAGACATTGTCCTTGTCCAGATCATCATGACAAAGAAATCGTCCAATTCGACGGATAGAAATAAATGCCTGCACAAGAAAAAGATTAATAAAAGTGACATGATTTCCACATGAACAAAGAAAATTACTAGGGTTTTGTGTAAAAACACTTTCCATTGACTGATAAAATTTATATTTCTCTATACATAACACTTGACATAATTTCTTCTTTTTTCTAGAGCACTGTCTTTTTACTGTACTTGTCTATTTTCACAAAACAGTTATAGTCATTTGAAGGCCCTGGTATCACTGCAAATGAACACAGAACACTAAACACAGTTGCTCCAGCAGCAAGTGGGACTTGGAATATGAGGAAACTGCAACAAGGAACACTTTTCCGACAGTGCCTCAATGTTTACTTGCCGCCTATCCACCATACAGACCGGAAGTCTATTTTCACAATGTTTATGTTTAGTTTTGTTTATGTTTTTCATTGATTCTCATACTTCTGTTCAGCAGGAGAATGTCATGTATAGCACCATATTAATGTTCCTGACATTTACTCACAAGCAGATATAGCACCAGACTTTAGCACCAAATTCTTCTCACATTTGACCTAGCATAATGCTAACACATTAACCAAAAATATGTTGATAATCATAAAGATATGTACACTAACACTATATACATCACACTTTAGGCATGATGGGACTCTTTCTTTTATTTTCTTTATCTCACTATCCAGTTTCTAGCAATTTCCATGAACCTTTGAAATTTCAAGAATGGACTTCTTTCATTTTTTTTGTAATTTCTTTCATTTATGAACATGAGACAAAACAGGGGATCATGATAGTTCAGTGATTAGTGAAGTGGACTACTAACAATAAGAGTTTGGGTTTGATTCTGATTGACAGCTTCCAGGTTCACCCAGCTTTAAATGGGTACCTGATTTTTTCTGAGAAAGTAAAGCAGCACTGGTGTAATACTAACCTCATTACCCAGAGATAATGTGCTGAGGTCTATAAAAATACATGGAAACTAACACCATATTCCCTATGTGTCACTTGGCATGATGGGGGCTTTTTCATCATTCATCATTGAGTGCCTTCTCCGCAATAAAGGTTGGCTACCATGGAGTGCCATTTTGCTCTGTCTCTTGCTTTGATGGTGCAGGTTGTCATAGGCTGATTTGTCCATCTTTTGATGTTACTCGTCCATGTTAATTTTGGTCTGCCTCTGCCTCTTTTAAGGGAGCCGCGATAGCTCAGTGGTTAGTGAACTGGACTACAAAGGACAAGGGGTAGGGTTCGATCCTAACCGACGGCTTCCGGGTTCACCCAGCCTTAAACGGGTACCGGATTTTTTTCTGGGAAAGTGAAGCGGCACGGGCGTAATACCGACCACATTACCCCAAAAATCACATGCTGAAGGTCTGTAAAATTTATGGTCACTAACACCATATTCCCTATACGCCACTTGGTGTGACGGGGGTACTTTACTTCTTTTTTTTCACTTTCTGCCTCTGTTACCTTGTATTTTCACCTCGAGGATTACTTTTAGTAGGTTGTTGTGTCTTTTAACATGGCCCAAAAATCGCATTTGTCTTGTTTGAATTGTGCTTATTAGTTCTCTTTTCATTTTTAGTTGTTTTAAGACTTCATCATTTGTTTTCTTTTCCTTCCATCCAATTCTACCTATTCTTCTATATATCAACATTTCAAAGGCTTCAATTCTCTGTTCTGTTTTCTTGTCTAATGTCCATGTTTCTGCACCATATAGAAATATTGAGAAGATGTAACATTTTGCTATTCATAGTTTTAGCCCTGGTGTTATTTGTTTTGATGTTAGTATGTTCTTCATGACATTAAAATTACTTTTTGCCATTCCTATTATTTTGTTACTGGAATATATTGTAACAACTGGAAAAATTGAGGGACGAAGAGATAGAGGGAAGCAAAGAAAAAAATAACAGACAGCTTAAGAGAATGGCTTGGCAGAAGGTCAACAACAGAAATGATAAATAGCTGCCGAGATTGAAAGTTGTGGAGAGACATGATCACCTACGCCAGTAGGCCCGGTACTTGATGATGATGATGATTCTTTTGTTTATTTCAGTTGCACATTTTCCATCACTGGTTATAGTATGTCCAAGGTAGTTGTAGTTCTGAACTGTCTCCAGGTCTATTCCTTCTATTTTGATATCCACTTGTGGGTTTTGAGTATTTTCTTTGTTTATGATCATAGTTTTAGTCTTTTTGATATTCATATCTAGTCCATATTTTTTGCTTGTCATGTTTATTTCATTAAGTAATTGTTGTAGATCTTTAGGATTTTCTGCTAGCAGTACAGTATCGTCAGCATAGCTTAGGTTATTGATTATCTTTCCATTAATTTCTAGGCCTGACATCTCTATGATGTTTTTAAAGATTTGCTCAGTGTATAGATTGAACAAGCTTGGTGATAGTATGCATCCCTGTCTTACTCCTCTTTTTATATCAATGGGTGTAGAGTTCTCTTTGTTACATTTTATTATTGCTGTTTGCTCCCAGTATAGATTACATATTAGTCGTATGTCCATGTCATCTAGATGTATCTCTTTTAGGCATTCTATGAGTTGTTTGTGGTGTACTGTATCAAAAGCTTTGGTGTAGTCTATGAAGCAGGCATATATTGGTTTGTTTACTTCTGTGTACTTTTCGATTAATGTTCTCATGCAGAATATGGCTTCTTTTGTAACGCTATTTTTCCTAAATCCAAATTGCTGCTCATCTAATTCAGTATTGATTTTATTCTGAATCCTTCCTTGTATAACTTTTAGCAAGATTTTTGTAACATGGCTCATTAGGCTTATTGTTCTAAAGTCACTGCATTGAACTGCACCATTCTTTTTAGGCAATACAATGAAAGTTGATGTTTTTAGTTCATTTGGTATGTATCCTGTGTGGTATATGTCATTGCATATGTCTGTAACCACTTAAATGCCAAAATCTTCTAGTGCCTGTATCACCTCTATCTGTATGCTGTCAGGTCCTGCTGCTTTTCCCTTTTTCATTGTTTTTATAGCTTTTTCCACCTCAGATTTTAAGATTTTATAGCCTGATGTACATTTTATAACTGGTTTCTTGTCCCTTTGATCCTGAAATACTTCTGTTATATATTCCTGCCATCTATCTATAATATCCTTATTGTCTGTTAGCATTTTTCCTTTTTTGTCTGCAATGCATCCACCTTCTGTGACTTTTTTATTTTTATTAGTCATTCTCTTTATTTCTGTGTGCATTCCTCTTAAGTCTTGTTTGCTTTCCATAGTTTTTCTATTTCTACACATTTTTGGCTGAGCCAGTCTTCTTTTGCCTTTTTGCACATTTTGCGTATCTCATTATCTATTTTATTGTATTGGGCAGTGTTCTTCACTTGTCTCCTTTCTTCCATGTTTTTCTAAGATGGTGTTAGTTATTCATTTTTGTTTTTTGTTCTTTTCTCTTTTGGGTAAGGTGTCACAGGTTTCTTGTATGCTTTTCTTTATGCATTGCCATTTGGTTGTTACTTTTTTATCAGGATTTTCTCTTCTGTATTGTTCAATTCCTTCTTCTAGCAGCTTCTGGTATGTGTTCTTTACTTGTATTGTATAGGTATCTTTAATACCTTTTTGATTTAAAGCTGTTATATCTAGTGGATTTGTTGATGAATTAGACTTTTGCTTGTTTCTCTTTAGTTTGATTTTCATTTTAATCATCACAGGATTGTGATCTGAATTAATATCTGCTCCTGGGTAGGTTTTGGCTTTCTTTACGCTGTTACGGAACCTTTCTTGTATCATTATGTAATCTATTTGATTCCTCTTCTTATCTCCAGGGCTTTTCCATGTGTATAGTTTCCTTTTCTCTTGCTCAAAGTAGGTGTTACATATTATCAGCCTGTTTTCTTCACAGAATTGTATTAATCTTTCTCCTCTGTCATTTCTTTTTCCTAAACCATGATTTCCTATAATGGTCTTATATCTACCTTTTCCTACTTTAGCGTTCATGTCACTCATTACAATCAAGATGTCTGAAGATTGCACTTGCTTCATAACTTTATTTAGGTCTTCATAGTATGCCTCTATCTGTTCATCTGTGTAGTCTTGAGTAGGTGCATATGTCTGTATTATTGCTATGTCGAATGGTTTTGCTTTCAACTTGAGTAGTATAATCCTATCACTGTATGTCCAGTGGTTACTTATGTATTTTTGTAGCTCTCTTTTTATCAGTATTCCTACCCACCTTTGATATTCTGTTATATTTCCTGAGTATATAAATGTATATTTTTCGTCTTCTATGTACCCACATTCTTTCCATCTTGTCTCTGATATGCCTAAAATATCTATATTTATTCGTTCTGCTTCTTGAATCAGATTTTCCAATTTCCCTTCTTGATATAGAGTCCTAACATTCCAAGTACTTATTTTAAGATCTTTCCTCCGACATAAGTTCGAATTCCTCTCCATGGCTTCCTCTGGACTAGTACGTGATGAGGCTCCAATCTCTTTCACGGTGGTCTGTCATATTCACCTTTCATGTTCTAAATATGCCTCATGTGTACCACACACATTGCTGGTTTCGCTTTCTGGGCCGTTGATCATTTCTGATTCCTCCACCCCATCCACTGTCACAGACTTTTCACATAAGGGTTGAACATACCCGGTTTGCTGGCAACATTTTTGTCGAACTATGTGCTTGCCTATTGAACCGCGAACACATGACACAAAGAAGAATAAATCATATTCCACTTAAAAATCGGTAATCACAGTTCATCCACATGTCAGAAGTAAAACATACACCAAACGGGGAATAGCAACACATAATTTCACAACTAGACTGTCGCGTAAATCATTTAAATATATCAGCAATTGCCGAATTATAAAAACGACTACATGCAGCCGCCATGACACCTAATGGGGGGCTTTTTAATTTTATTTTAAATTAAACAAAAAGTACAAAAACCAATTTGTTACTGGTGACAACTGGTCAAGATTTGTGTCTACTCGTGGTAGAGATTGCATCTCCACTAAGATCATTAGTTTTGCTTGCAACTCAAGTAAATCTGATATTATTACTAATTATACTAATTGCACCAAACAAACTCAATAATTTTACCCAATAAATGCAAGGAATAAAATCAATAAACACAATGACTGCAACTGAAGAAAACAATGATTGAACCTTACATTTTATAGTAATAATTGCAACTATTAAAAACAATGATTGATCCTTACATTTTATAGTAATAATTGAAACTATTAAAAACAATGATTGATCCTTACATTTTATATTAATACTGTAACTATTAAAACAATGATTGCACAAATAATCATAATAAGCAAAATCAGTGAACATAATGACTGCACCCAATAAGTATTGGCAAGTAATCATTCCAACCTTGAGAAGGTCTGTAACAATCATTGGAGCAAAGTTGATGGCATATCTAAGGATGTCAAACAAAGAGATGGCCACAAAGGCTGTCTTGGGGTCTAGGTAGTGGTTGTCCGTTATGAATACATAACATAAAAATGACAGCAGTGACACCTGAGGACAGAACAATTATTCATGTGAATTTGAAAAAAAATGTTTTGTGTAAGCCTGAATTTATTCAATATCTGAGATAGTATATAGGTAATGAACAATTATAGATAATGAACAATCATAGATAATAAGCAATTATAGATAATGAACAATTAGAGAGATGTAATGAACTTAAACAAATAGGAATATCTCTCTCTCTCTCTGTGATCAGGACTCAATCAGAGTAGGATTCCAGACTCTCACATGAAGTCAGCTGTCAGGTTAAGTGTGTTGATCGCCCCCACAGACAGAACATCACAATTAGAGTCTGCCAGTAAATAGGAATATGAACTAGAACAAATGAATACTACCATTATTTTTTTAATGACACTTTCCAAAGCTGCTGCATAAAGTAGTGCATTTCAACAAGTGCCATGAGCACTTTAACAAAATATGATCAGTCTACAGATGTTCAGTAAGAATTTGAAGGAAAAGCCAAAATGAAGGGGTAAAAAATATACCGAAGGACTTAAAAATAAGCTTGTGAACAAAATGTTTCAATTGACGCAGATTAGAATTTTAGTTGCTGAACTCTGAAGCACAATCTTTTTGAATAAAATTTTAGCTGTTAGTAGTAGGAAACTCTTTGTACAGAGCTTCACAGCAGGAGGCAATCTGATCATCAGAAGCAGACCATGTCAAGCAAGTGTTTTGGCCCTTTAGCTTCTTGACACTCTAGGAGAGGTGGGCCCGTCACATGACTCCCAGGCATTGATCTCCTACTGTATTACCTCTAGGGCTCACACAATATGTTCGGCACAAAATAACTACACTTAATACACAACGCTCAAAAATAGTTTAACTTACCTGTCTTGGCTTACCCTAGCAAGACGTGTGCTTTCCAGTTGAAATGAAGTGGCCACTGCTAGCAACGTCCTTTTATAGACCCGTCGGCCCAGGGACTTCTTGCACCCACCCGGTGTCTGACTTACATCGGAATTCGGAAGTCTATGGTGTAGATTAGTGCCTAGTTGTCTGGCCTTCAGGTTATTGGGGACTTTATTGTTTGAACTGTCGACACCGTAAAATGCCTGGTGGAGCTCCCCTAAGGTCGATGATGTAATTTGTCTTGCTTCTTGCCATATCTTATCCAGGGTTAACCTATAATTGTGCCGTTGACTTACGTGGGAATCCGGAAGTCACGGTGTAGATTAGCGCCTAGTTGTCTGGCCTTTAGGTTATTGGGGACTTTATTGTTGAACTATCAGCGTCCGGTGTTGATCACCTACGGTTGATGATGCAACTTCTTATTGCCAAACTCAGGTTCCCGAGTACATTCTCCCTACTCTGTTGACTTATGTGGGAGTAATAAGTGGTCAAGGTGTAGATTGGTCGCCCGATTGTCTGGACATAATATTATTTGGCTGTTGGTCTGTCACCATTCTGCCACAGCCAGCACGACGCTCTTTCTGCAATCATCTTCATTGTTCTTGTCCGCATTCTCCCCTTTAATTCCTAGCATCTTTAAGAAGTCGTAGAGGGATGAAGTCATGAAACCTCTGGCACTAACCACCACCGAAAACACTCTAATCTGAAGTCTCAGCTGTCTCAGCACGGTGGCGAGGTCCTTGTACATGGCTAATTTAAATATATGCTGTTCCTCTATCCTGTATTCAAATGGCACTGTGATGATGACGTGGGTCATATCTGATGTGTACAGTGCAACATCCGGACGCATTTTAGATTTCTTGATGCACTCTGGGTACTTCCCTTGGGAGGTCAACCGCCATCTCCCAATCGTTTGCTACATCCAGGATCGTTGAGTTGCTCCAGTTGTTCTGCTTGGGGCGTGTGAACTGTCCCAGTAACAAAAAGTAGGTGTTCGTTGTTGCTGGTCGAACTTTAGTGTTTGCCTTCATCCGCGCCCCATCCACGGTGGCAGCCAGATCATGCAGCACTTTGTTGTGTCGCCATGTGTGTTACCCTTGACCTAGTGCTGTCTTGCATGAGGAAAGAACATGCTCCATCATATGCCTTCCTTTGCAAACAGGACATCGATTGTCATCTGTCTTTCCCCACTTCACAAGGTTACTTAAAATCTCATTTCATGCACAATTTTCACTTATTAGAATTTTAGTTGTTTCATGAATACAGACAGGAACAGACAACTTAAATTTTTTTTAATGGGATATAGGAAAAACTGTTTAAGAAGAAAAATCAATATCACAACATCCTGGCAAATCCAATAGATGCTGCATTCCCTATAACAGACAATAAAGAGTATGTTTTCTAATGACTCCCTCATGCAATGCTTGATTTTTTTTTTCTTTCCAGTGCTGTTAGATGGCCCACAGGACTTGTAGAGTCCCCCACCAGTTGTCTCTATTCTGGGCAAGCTGTTGGATTATAGAAAATGTGTCTATGCCTGCCAACCTTGCCTCTTTTGTTAAGAGTTCTTTTCAATATTTCGTGGCATCATTCTCATTTCCTCTGACCTGATGTTTCCCACTTGAGATCCTGCTGAGTAATTCTCTAGTCTTTTCTTCATATGCTCATCACATCTTCTTTTCTTAATAGTGGGTGAGATAAAAGGTTGCATGGCCATTTCTTTTATTTCAGCATTAGTCTTGAATTAATTTCAAATAATGAAAAAAAATCTTTCTTAGGCATTTGTCTCCAAATGCATTCAATTTTTTTCTCAATCTCCTTTGTTGTTTTTCAGCTTTAACATGCATAAGTGAGGGTGGATAATATGTTTGAGTTGAGAATTCTAAGTTCTGTTTTTGTCCTGAGTATCTTTGATTGCCATATTTTTTCAAGGTTTTTAAAACGTACAGCCACCCTTGCTATTCTAATTCTGATCTTCTAGTTTCTCCCTCTTGATCTATTCTGCAACCAAGGTATATAAAGAAATCCATTTCTAGCACCTTCCTCCCATCCAGGTAAATACTGCCTCTTGGTACAGCCCTGGTTGTCACATAATCAATACTTGTGCGTTCACATAAAACGTTTTCTCCTACACATATTATCAATAGCTTCTCAACAAATTTTAATTCATGATGGATATTAAGAAAAGTTTACACATTCTCTCCACAATTTGTGTGAGGATCAGATCAACTATTATTTCAATGTTTATCTTTTGTTCTCCCTTCAACTCAAATTCAAGTTTCTTCAACAAAACTTACTTTAAATTGAACATTTTAAAGAAACTTTTTCATCTGAAAATTATCTCTCTCTTCTTTCTATGTGACAAAAATTATCTTAATTTATTTCACTTAGATGGCTCAGTTCTACTGATCGACATTAACTCAAATGACCAGTCCTATTATTCTGTAATCTCATGACATATCTAACATTTATTTTGTATCATAAGATTAATTTTCTTACACAGAAACAACAACAAATATACTTATCTACACCCATCCTTATCCCCCAACCCCTTTCCTACACACCTCACATTCTTACCACAAATGGTGCACTTGTCCATGAGAAAGTCAACACTGAAGATATAATGGCTTCCTTGCGAAACATATGCAGTTCTTTATCTCGGATTCCCAGTATCCTTTTCTCAAAGCTCTTCTCCCAGGCAAACAACTTGATGATCTTTAAGAAAAATGAAATACAAAGCACACAAAGAATAATATAACAAAAGACACATTTTAAGTATTAATAACAGTATATGTGATAAATTATTTCCCACTTAGACTTTTCTATAAATTAGTTGACACTTACATTGCACTGTAACTATTTGACACTTACATTGTACTATAATTATTTGACACTTAAATTGTCCCACAAATTATTTGTCACTGAGATAGTACTATAAATTATTTGACACTTAGACTTTTCTATAAATTAGTTGACACTTACATTGCACTATAACTATTTGACACTTAGATTGTACTATAAATTATTTGACACTTAGATAGTACTATAAATTGTTTGACACTTAGATTGTACTATAAATTGTTTGACACTTAGATTGTACTATAAATTATTTGACACTTAGATAGTACTATAAATTATTTGACACTTAGATAGTACTATAAATTGTTTGACACTTAGATTGTACTATAAATTATCTGACACTCAGATTGTCCCACAAATTATTTGACACAAGAAACGTCTCATAAATGACTTGATCTATGGTTTAATGTCCCATTACATACCTGATGTATGAACTGTTGTGTCAATTACTAGGCACACAATTAGTCCTATCAGGTACCATACTTACATTTACTGTTACAAGTTAGGAGAAATCATTCATCTTCTGTGATCACCTGATGATTACTCCTGCTCATAGCCCACCCTTGAAATGACATCAAGTGAGCATTGATAGCTGTTCTGTGATTTGCAACAGAGTTGAGATACATGTGCCTATTGAACCAAAACATAAGACTTCAGCACAGAATTATTCAGTTATGGGTTGTCTTCCCTCTTAAATCACCGCTTGCTTGGCCAGACTGGTTGATCTATTTTCTTGAGCACCATTGGAGTAGGCTCTTGATTAACTTTGTTGCTTGCTAATCCTGGTGTATACAGTCAGCTGAGAGTCACTGATGACTCAGCCCAGCTGCTGGCGAGCATCTTAGCCACAGAAACCATTCAATAATCTCAGACCAACCTTCATTCCACTAAGCAGCTCATTCATGACTTTAATCCTCTCATCCTTGTATCGCATGAGCTTAGTCTGCAGGTCAGCTAAAACAGCTGTGATGTAACCATTGGCCGGAATCAGCAGGATGAGAAAGGCTGCTCCAGCAAACATGGACACACCTACAACAAGAATAACAATGATCTCACCCACAGTATTAAAAGAACCTGCTTTAATGTCATTTAACCAACTATATCTACTGTTTCTTGAAATGCATATTTTTAAACACTCATTAAACCATCTGTCATATTTTTTATTTATACTGCACTGTCTTTGAGGTTTTCATAAATTACTGCATCAAAACTTCAAGATGGCAACACACAACTTATAATAATAACTACTGTAATAAAATTGATGATTATGTATAGGGGTTTTGCAAGTTTTAATTCTATAATAATATAATATTGCTGACAGAATTAATAATCTCTGATGGAGAGATATAACACGCTGATAGAAGACATTTCTATATACTATAACTCTGTCTACCTTTCCAACATTTTACTTCATAACTACCTTACTAAATTACGAGAGGAGAGAAGTCTCAGTTTACATATTTAGTAACACAATCAGTTGTAACAACTTCACATAACACACTTTTAAATCACATATGTTCTCTACAAGTTTCTTCATAATCTAACTCTAATGTTCCTAGAAGCTGTCCACTTCACAAGTTCTCAACAATCTTATCTCATAGTTACTATAATAAGAAATCTGGTGCGATTGAATGCGATGATCATTGCACAATAAGCCTTATGAGTCACATGACTAAGATATTACTAAGAATCATCATGCGAAGAGTGCAAAACAAAATCAGTCCAGAAATTAGCGATGAACAGTGTGGTTTTGTTGGAGGTAAAGGAACGAGCAATGCCATATATATCATAAGATCTTTAGTAGAAAGAGCCATAGAGGTTAAAACAGATTTATACCTATGTTTCATAGTTTATACCAAAGCATTTGACAAAGTAAAGCACCAAGAAATGATCACAATTTTAGAAAGCATAAACATAGACATAGAGCATTTGATAGTATTCATAGAGATTCTTTGTGGAAAATTCTGAAGCAATATGGTTTACCATCAAAAATCATAAATATTATCAAAGACATGTATGATGGTTACACATGTGCAGTTCGATCAGAGGAAGGACTGAGCGAATGTTTCCCAATAGAAACTGGGGTTAAGCAAGGATGTATTTTATCGCCCTTGTTATTTGGAATTGTTATGGACTTCATAATGAAGAAATGCTGCACTGGTAATAAAGGCATCGAATGGATACAAGGAGACCATTTGGAGGACCTCGACTTTGCTGATGACATAGTTCTCATCAGCAGTCAGATAAAAACGATGCAGGAAAACACAAATGAACTATCATCAATAGCCAGCAAAATTGGGCTTGAGGTCAATCATGAAAAGACTAAAGTCATGAAAAGTTTAATTCCAACAAGTGACAAAATATACATGGAAAACAAACCAGTAGAAGAGATCGATCACTTTATCTATCTTGGAAGTCACATTGATCGAGAAGGGGATACGAGCAAAGAAATTAGAATCAGACTGGCTAAAGCAGCAATGTCTTTCAGAAGCCTTGAAAAGTTGTGGAAATCAAAACTCATTAGCACAAACACAAAACTTAGGCTATTCAAATCAAATGTACTATCAACCCTTACGTATGCGTGTGAAAGCTGGAAAACAACAAGAGATATAGAAACAAAGTTGAACGCATTCGAAAATAAATGTCTAAGGAAAATACTTGGTATAGAATGGAACGAATTCAAAACAAACGAGGAAATTAGAGAAATCGCCAATCAACCACTAATATCTTCAGTAATAAAGAAAAGACGATGGTCATACGTTGGACATGTGATGAGAAGAGATAATAAATAATAATCGAATAGCAAAGCAAGCCCTCATATGGGAAACAACAGGTAAAAGAAAAAAGAGGAAGACCCAGGGAGACACTGAGAAGAACATTGATGAGAGAGGCAAGAGCAGCAGGAATCGGCTCCCTCAATGAGATAGAACTGCTTGCACAGAACAGAGACAGATGGCGAGATTTGATAAAATATCTTTAAAAGAAAACTGCTAGAACAAAAATTCATATAGGAGAAGGTGTATCTTGGTCTACGCCCTATGGGCCGGTTACGGCTCGAAAGGTCAATAGATAGATAGATAGAAACATAGACAGCAAATATCTAAGAATAATAAAGAACATGTACTGGCAACAAACAGTGGCCATAAGAACTGGAAACCAATTGGGAATGTTTCAACAAATAAACAGGGTGTTAGACAAGGTTGTGTGCTGTCACCAGATTTGTTTAATATTTATAGTGAGATTATTTTAAGATCCATAAGGGGCATGCCTGGAATAACAATTGGAGGTCATAATATAAATAATCTAAGGTATGCTGATGATACAGTATTAATCGCTAAGAGTGAAAATGAGTTACAAGAAATGTTGGACATTATAGTTAAAGAAAGCAAAAATAAAGGACTCAGCCTTAATAGCAAAAAGACAGAAGTAATGGTAACAACAATGAAAAAGACATCTCCTCAGTGCAGAATAAAGACAAGTGAAACAATATTAAAACAGGTAAATGAATTTAAATATTTGGAAACTTTGTTAACCTCAGACGGAAGATGTACAAAAGAGATGAGATGCAGAATGGTTCAGGCAAAAGCAGCTTTCCTGAAAATGAGGAAGATACTATGCAATCCATTTTTGACAATAGAAACAAGAAAAAGAGTTCTTAAATGTTATGTAGAGCCAGTCTTAACATATGGATGTGAATCAAGGACAATAGGACAACAGACAAGAAAATCACTCGAGTCTGTAGAAATGTGGTTTTACAGAAGAATGTTGAGAATACCATGGACAGCTAAGAAGAGTAATGAAAATGTTCTGAGAGAAGTCAAAGCAAAAAGAGAGATAATTTCCAATATTTGAAAGAATCAATCATAATTTTTTTGGCCATGTAATGAGAAGAGAACAACTGGAATATATTGTAACAACTGGAAAAATTGAGGGACGAAGAGATAGAGGGAAGCAAAGAGAGAAAATACCAGACAGCTTAAGAGAATGGCTTGGCAGAAAGTCAACAACAGAAATGATAAAGAACTGTCGAGATCGAAAGTTGTGGAGAGACATGATCACCTACACCAGGTACTTGATGATGAGAGTTACTATAATGTCTCACATTCAGTCGACTGAATCTCCATACTAGCATAATCTACTGTCTCATGGTTAATAGTCTTAACACAATTCTCACTGCTGTCGTCTGATTTAAGTCTATATCATATTTTAACACAACTATAAACTATTTCCTGAATCTTACAACCGTGGCTAAACTGGGTTTAAGACATTTTGTCTACATCATACATAGTTTTAAGTATAATCTAACCACACAATTACTTCTCCACAAATTCCTGCATTTGATAGCAACTTCAGGTCTGTTGGAAAACATCCTCTCACTATATGCACCCTCCCATGTTTCTCATCTTGACAGCTCCTGTTGCTTGTATCATCAGCCATTGAATGCCCCCAAACCTACCCGTCTGTGTTTCAGTAAGTAGCCCCATCAATCCTCAAAATTCATGCCTTACTCATGACCTTTCTGAGTACATGCTCACTCAATCTTTGTCTCCCTCAAGTAAAATCACTCTCAATTATTTTTCATCTATTCTCTTCCCTGCTTTTCATGTAAGATAATTCTCGTTATTGTCATATCCCCTTCTTCCCATGTGAGACAACTCTTCCTCAATCACTACTCATTTATATATGCCCCAATGTTCTTTAAGACATTGCAGCATTTAATGTCTTATTCTAACTTACCACCACTCATATATAAGAGTTAATCTCCATTCTACTTTTCCCCTTTTATTTCTCAATGTTGGACCAATTTCCATAACTCTATGATTGATATGCACCCACATGCACTCTCCTGTCCTATATTAACTGTTTAACTAAAGGTAAAGTACGAGACTAGATTCTGTGTCTTAGCATCCAAGTTTTCACCCATATGTGAAAATCCACCTATCCAAAAGTGTTTGGACACTTCTGGATAGTGTCGCTTCAATCATTGAGACTCACGATGCGAGGTGGCATTCCTCACCTTGGCAGAGTAACACCCTGGTACTTATTTCTGCCAGCGGTTGGGTTGACTGCGAGGGTATTTTTTTTATAACCATGAGTACAGTTCCCACTACTTCCAGCGGGAATCAAACATGGGTTGTCCCCAAAGTCAGTAGCTCAGTCGGGTCGTTTTCCCAACTAGGCTAGTCTCAAGTATCCCTAACTCTCTCACTACTTATACCTCTTAACTCTTAGCTCAAGTAAACTACAATAGCACCAAAAAACTCACATCTTATGCTGTCACTTTCAACCAAGGACAATGTGTTCCTTTGACACATTACACAAATTTACTGCCCTTTTCACTGTATCTTCTACAACGAAAAACAATGAGATCATCTATATATTGCTCATTCATACATGTACAAAGTGTCTCCTAGATACATTCAACTCATTACTTGATCAAAAAGCATACAATTTACATTTAAATGCATCTTCATAACTATGTATTCACTCTCTCACTTGCAATCATTTTTATCTATTCTTTTCCAAGCTCTTCATGTACGATAATTCTCATTCTTATTGTCGTTTTGTGCAGTGTGTGGTGGGAGTAGCAAAGGCTGCACCGTTATCATCGGTACATGTCACCGCAACTGTTCACATGGGATGTATGGACACGACTGCTCCGAGTCTTGTCTTAGTGTCGGTTCTTTATGTGAGGAAAATCCGGAGAATGCCAACATTGCAAACATCCTGGCTATACCTGTGATGACACTTGTCCTGATGGTAATTTTGAGCTACAGTGCGAACAGACGTGTTCTGATGGCTGTGACATCATATGTGACACAGAAAGAACAGACTGTGCGCGCAAGGAAGCGTACTACGGGCTAGACTGCACTCTCAAATGTACTGACCACTGTTTCAACGACACCTGTGAACAGTCAACAGGGATCTGTTCATACAATGGAACGTTCTACGGGTCAGACTGCACTCTCAAATCTCCGTACAACTGTTTGGACGATATCTGTTAACAGTTCATGGGGGCCGGCGTCTCGTATGTCGATGATTCCCACGTTAAGAAGGGTCTGCCGACTACAACAAACCCAAGCATATGGATACCTTAAAGTGTACTGGATATTTTCTTTCTGTGCTGGACATGTTTCATTTCTTGGTGTGTTTCATTGCTAGCCAAGGCTCATATCTTGGCTTGTGTGTGTGTGTGTGTGAGTGCTGGCCATGGCTCATATCTTGGTGTGTGTCATGTTAGTCATATTTCATATTTTGGAGTGTCCGTGTTAATCATGTCTCATATATTTAAGTGTGTATGTGTTTAGTCATATCTCATATCTTAGTGTGTATCTGTGTTAGTAATGTGTCATATCTTTGTGTGTGCATGTTTGGGCTAGTGATATTTCATATCTCTGTGTGTATGTTTATGTATGTCACATCTCATATCCTTGTGTTTGCACGGCTATGCTAGTTACATCTCATATCATTGTGTGTGCCTATCTATGTTGGTCATATCTCATATCTTTGTGTGCATGTCTGTGTATGTCACATCTCATATCCTTGTGTTTGCACGGCTATGCTAGTCACATCTCATATCATTGTGTGTGCCTATCTATGTTGGTCATATCTCATATCTTTGTGTGCATGTCCATGTTAGACATGTGTAATTTCTTTGTGGGTGCATGTCTATGTCAGTCAGATCTCATATCTTTATGTGCATGTTTATGTTAGTCAAGTGTCATATATCTTGATGTATGTCAGTGTTAGTCATGCCTCGTATCGCTATGTGCATGTCTGTGTTTGTCACATCTCATATCTTTGTGTGTGCATGTCTGTGTTAGTCACCTCTAGTGACTCGGGCAGATGGTGCTCGTAAACCTGGGAGGGCCGACCATCTAAGGGCAGAATCCCCCTACAGAAAAGATCACCTGCTGCCTTGCAGGAAGATTGGGGACAATCAAAGGCTAGGGAAAGCAAACCTGAATAAAATGCTGGCTGAAATCGGATGCACTGGGCCACTGGCGCAGAACACAGTGCAACGTTTTTAACGGGTGTTCAATCAGAGTGGATCTGGCAGACTCTAATTGTGATGTTCTGTTTGTAACACACCTAACCTGACAGCTGAGTTCATGTGAGGAGCTGGAATCCTACTCTGATTGGGCCCTGATCGCAGAGAGAGAGAGATTCTTATTGTCTTCCCTTCTTCCCATGTGAGACAACTCTCCCTCAATCATTACTTGTTTATACTATAGCTACAAGATGACAATCCACCCACAGACATCACTGATGTATCGATCTAAAGTTATAATATTGAAACAGGGACATAGCAGTGATATGGAGAGGATGAGAAAATGGGAGTGAGGTAGTAGAGGTCAAGGTTAGAGAAAGGTTGAGGGTAAAATAGAAGTAGGGGGAAACTCATGGTCCACATGAAATGTGAAGAGTCTGAACAAATCATGAGTCACGAGAACTGTAAGCAATGTAGGAACGGGGGTAGATGTAAAATGAATTATGAGTGGCGGGGCAAAGGAAAGCTGAGATAAAGAATAGGTGGACAAAGTCATTCGAGATGGGGCGATGGTTCAATCCGGACGACTGTATGTTGTGTTACAGCCGACACCGGGAACAAGGAAAGTTGGTTTCGGACATTTTTTTCTATAGCAGGTTAGTTGGTGTGTGGCCGTTGAACTGGTCAGATGTATTTCCAGGAGAAGTGATAGGATAAGGTGGCCATGGTAGCACCTCGTATGATTAGCAAGTATGAGTTAGTCCAACAAGTCATGGTAGCTAGCAGTAGATATTTAAAGAGACATTATGGAGGTAGTTAGTGGCTACAACCATTTACAGAGACTTTGTAGATTGTGAGTGTTATCACAAACATTAGGCTTCATGTGAGTCATAAAGAGACATTATTGATGTAGTTAGTAACTACCACCATTTCAAGAGACTTTGTAGATTGTGAGTGTTCTCACAAACATTAGGCTTCATGTGAGTCATAAAGAGACATTATTGATGTAGTTAGTAACTACCACCATTTCAAGAGACTTTGTAGATTGTGAGTGTTCTCACAAACGTTATGCTCCGTGTGAGTCATGAAGGGACATTATTGATGTAGTTAGTAACTACAACCATTTAAATAGACTGTGTTAGATTGTGAGTGTTCTCACAAACATTAGGCTTCGTGTGAGTCATGAAGAGACATTATTGATGTAGTTAGTAGCTACCACCATTTCAAGAGACTTTGTAGATTGTGAGTGTTCACCAACATTAGGCTTCATGTGAGTCATAAAGAGACATTATTGATGTAGTAGTAACTACAACCATTCACAGAGACTGTGTTAGATTGTGAGTGTCTCTCACCAAATTAAGCTTGTGGTGGAGCAATGAGTACAAGATAGCGTGCTAAGGGGCAGCTATGTCCAATTCAGGGACAGTATGGTAGATCATAAGGATGTCAGGCTTGTGTAGAAGCATGACACAATTAACTAAGTGGTAGACAGTGCCACGGAGCCAGGAGAGTGACTCTGAGTGAGAGCAACTCATGGGGTCATATCAACTTAGAGAGGGCTCTATAGGGAGTATGATACTCCAGGAGACCACGACGTAGGCGAGGTTGATGAAGACCAGTATTGTCACGTGGGGGGTTAGCCACAGGGCTGTTCGGGATGCTAGTGACAGCATTCCTGCATATGTATTGTGAGTGGAAGGTAGGAGAAGTGTGAGAGACTATCGATAGACTTTTGCTATTGTACTTGTGAACTTGCACAGGTTGCTGGCAGTAACCTGCTATACCAGGCAGGGGGCGACTCGAGTGGTCAGTTGAGCAAGGCAGTCGACGTTGTCCTGTTCAGTGCAAATGGGCTGGTATCCAGGGTGTCCTGTCTAGGCAAGTCAAAGGCGTATTAAGACAGTTGCCACTGTGCAGGGTGAACTGTCCAGAGTGGGGTGAGGGCTCAGATCTTAACGAGCCTTCATAGCGCCAACAGGATTCCAGTTCCGGTGCACGAGGGCTCAGATCTTAACAAGCCTTCACAGCAACAGACGGATCAACAGTTACGGTGCAAAGAAATAGAGAAAAAGGCCCATTACAATATAACTATCCACATTACCAGACATTAATGATATATTTATCTCTTGTTACAAGATGACCATCCACTGCCAGACACTGATGTATTGATCTACAGTTATACAATGGTAACACAAAAGTCCAATCATCCCTGAACTATAGATGACCACACATACCTCTAAATGTCCCTACAGTACTGACCTATGTAGCTGTGTAGCAGGTACAGAGAGACAATAATCTGTAAGGGACTTGACCATACTGCCCACAGGTAACTCATGACATTCTCCACACGTTCAGTATCCACAGACATCAGATTGACCACTTCCCCAATTGTGGACTCCTTCCGTGCCAAGTTATTCATGGTCAGTGACTGTCAAGCAGATATTTCAACCAGATTATCAATAAACCAACTATCCTCATGTTATGTAATTATGTTTTGGTAGAGCAATGGTTAGTGAACTAATCTACTGAGGATATATGACTTCTATTTTGACCCAGGCTTAATAAGCACTGGATTTTTTCAGGGAAATAAAAACAGCATTGGTGCAGATCACACTTTTCAAAAATATTGCTGATAGTTAAAAGAAATATAACACTATATAAATATCATCATCATCATCATCAAGTACCATCACTGCTGGCATAGGTGATCATGTCTCTCCACAACTTTCGATCTCGACATTTATTTATCATTTCTGTTGTTGACCTTCTGCTAAGCCATTCTATTAAGCTGTCTAGTATCTTTTCTCTTTGCTTCCCTCTATATCCTCATCCTTCAATTTTCCCCGTTGTTACAATATATTCAAACTATTCCCTTGTCATTCATTACATGGCCAAAAATTGATGATTGTTTTTTCCTAATTTACAAACACGGAATATGGGTTGAGGTCTTTGCCTTACTTTCAATTGTCTTTCAACATTGAGGGAAAATGGAGTGTTTGCTACATCATGTTTGCAGGTCTTTAGAGTGCCATCACTGAAACCTTTTTTCAATGCTTTTACAGTTTTTAATGCATTTTGTTCCCAATTTACTCGAGTGAAATGGAGTCGGAAGTGACTGTGGGAACTCTCTTCTCAGTGATGTCATCTAAAATTATCATTCAAGCAGCTAACTTGGCTCACACTGGATTGTTAACATCAAAACCAACAATGAAAAATGGCTGCATGTCGCCCTGTTTATGCAGACTAACACAGTCATTTAAACCATTTTACTTGCTTTATTCATTTTAAATATGTGTTTTCAAGGAGACTGGAGTGAGGAAGTGACTGTGCACTTTCTTTTCACTGAAAGTAATTTGGAATTATCACCTGTGCTGCTGATTAGGTCTGGATGTTGGTTGACTTTATCAACAGAATTTGTCAACATGCTTTGAGCGGCTTTGGGCAGGAGTCATGACAAGCGGTAGAACAGATATGGGGAACTCACGACCACAAGTGAAACTGATTTCATGAACAGAACAGAACGTTTGTGTCAATTCTCTGTAGTGTGTCTCCTGCATTGCGTTCTTCATGATGTCTGCTTTTTCATAAATTCATAGCTTTTAGATCTACTAATCCCTTCTGTTTTTGATAGGTAAAGCTATATGGAATATGTTGTCTGGTAATCATGTTTACTGAAACCATTTGATTTGTTGTTTCTTAATATCATCTGGCACTGATGTAACTCAACTCTTTTCCTTACATCATATTTTCTGATTCTGTCTCTTCTTCCTACATTCAGTATTCTTCTTAGTCCAGCTAATAAATCCACTTACACACAAATGTCAGAACTATTTTATATTTCTCACATCTGTCAAAGAAATGTTGAGTGTGACAGGCAGATGTAATACGTGACAGCACCTTTACCTTTCTGTAAATAGCTGAGATAAGTGATGCCCTTAGCCTGAGCCCAAGAGATGTTGACAAATGAAACACTTGGTGGAAAAGTATAGATTGCATGATGGTTGCCACAAAGAGTGCTCCAGCATACACATAACCATTCCAGCTCTGTAGGTGTGGTTCTTCAACAAAATCTATTAGTTCTCTGTATATAAAAAAAAAAAAAAAAAGGATAATTATTTCTATCTATCTTTCTATTGACCTTTCGAGCCGTAGCCGGCCCATAGGGCATAGACCCAGATACTCTTTCTTTTATCTAAATTTTTATTCTAGCAGTTTTCAATCCTTGTAAAGATCTTTTATCAAATCTCGCCATTTATCTCTGTTCTGTGCAAGCAACTCTATCTCATTGAGGGAGCCGATTCCTGCTGCCCTTGCCTCACTGATCAATGTTCTTCTCAGTGTCTCTCTGAATCGGCCTCTTTTCCTCTTACCTGTTGTTTACCACATGAGGGCTTGCTTTGTTATTCGGTTATTATCTCTTCTCATCAAATGTCCAACATATGACCATCGTCTTTTCTTGATTACTGAAGATATTAGTGGTTATAATTATTTACAAATCATTAATTTCTTTTATAGTCCGTTTCCTTATTCTTAAGTGTTTACAGTAAGTTTAACTATTTTCAAAGCTTCTTGATTCTGATGATAAATTCTAAAAGCATAAGAAATGTATTGATAACATAATCAAGCGGCATCGAAAGTGAATATAGCTGAATTGTCCTTCATTGTATGATATAATCATTCATTGTAAGCAATCTGAATAAAGAAACACCATCTGGATAAAAAGCACAGCTCATGGTGTGCACAGAGCACTAAACTCATAAGCTACGGCAGCATGCTGGACTTGGAATATGAGGCAACTGCAACAAGGAACACTTTTCTGACAGTGCCTCAAGGAGTTCCTGTCGCCTATCTGCCAATATTGACTGGAAGTCTATATTTTCATAATTAATGGTAATAATTATGGTAATTAGTAATCATTATATTAAGATGATCATCGTGTAATAATAATTAGTAATTATTCCCTTCAACCTGAGAGGGTAATACCACTAAGAATGACTTACCCCAAAATTAGAGGGCAACACAGAGTTAAAATATCAGCCAAGAGTTTCCAGACCTGGCTGATTAGAAGCTCTATCCAGAAAGTTCTTAGCAATATCCAGTTGAGAGATGGTCCCAAGACTTTCTTCTCTTTTTCCTGCTTATCTGTATCACATGACTTGCGTTTGCTATTTAAGAGCAATGGTGTTTGTTCATCATCCTCTGCAGGTGATGGGCAGGCACGGGCTCGTTTTTTCTGGGAGCTGGTTGGTGGGGCTAATCTATTGTTGGATTTGAACCTGTAGGTCAAGGTCATGAAAAGATAATGTTTTAGCACTATGTGTGTGTGTGTGTGTGGTAGTGAGAGAAGGTATGTTAAATATGACAATTTATTTATTATTTAGTTAAATAACTCAATGACAATCTGTTAACAGATGTGTAGGATCAAAGTAAAATGTGGATACAGGCTAGAATAAAACAGACAGGCAATGAATAAGATAGTTTTATAAATGGTAGTAAATAAAAAAAGAAACACAGGAAGAAGTGTGCCTGACAAGTGGCACATTTTGGTATATAAAAAGATATGGTAGCAAGCTAAGAGTTATACATTGAGAAAGACATAGATGACAAATAGGAAAGAGCCCAACAGCCCTATAGATGGGAGGGTAACATTAGAAATGGGATGACCAATAGCAGTCCATCAAAAGATATGAACAAGACAAGAGTTTTACATATAAGAGAGCAACATTAAGAGATGGACCAATAACAGCCTTTCAAAAGATAACAAGACAAGAGAACAACAGCATTATAGATGAGAAAGCAAATTTAATAACAAAAGAAATAGAAAGGACCAACCGAGTATCTAAAACATCAATACAGATCAGACTTACCAAAAACAAAGGATACAAAAATAAAGTTAAGACTAATACAACCACCTCAGAGACAAGAAACTGGTGGGCAAAGATGCAATCACTTATCCTGGTAGCATTGTCCACAAAAAAGGAAGTAAATGAAGCAAATGATGCTAGAGGGATTTCTATACAATTAAAGAATAACTGGAATGCTAAAGAACTGTCCTTACCAATCAAACTAAGATTGTTCAGTAAAAATGTCAAACTGATCCTATCGCATGGTTCAGAATCATGGACAAATCAACTAGAATTAAACTGTAGATATTTATTAACAATATTGGATTATGGAGAATAATTTAAATCAGATCGTCAGACACCATTAGAAATGATGAGCTGCAGTGGAGAAGAAATAAACCACAATGAAAGAAATTATAAATAAACGATTCGGTGCACATGAAGAGGACACAGCTTTGAAAACCAAATATAAGTAACACTAGACAAGTTCTCAACTGGAACCTACAAAGAAAAAATGGAACACTTAGAAACACATGAAGGTGAAACCTTGAGACAGAAACCACAAAGATAAACTACACCTGGAGAAAACTTGAAGAGATAGCAAAAAACAATAAAGATTACAGATCTCGTGTTGATGGCTTTAACCCTTAGAGACATGAGTACAATAGACTAGAGCAAAACAAAACAGAAGAAAATAGAGTAACATTAAGAGATGAACCATAACAGCTTTAATGAAGATAGCAATCACACAAGAGGACAAAGGTATTATAGATGAAAATAACTACATGGAAAAGTGGCCCAAAACTGTTAACCCAAATGTAGCAAGGTTTCAAAAAACATTGTTGAGACCTATTCAAGCCAATTTTTGAATATCTAACAGGGTATAAAAAGTAAAAGTAAAGTACCCTGTTACGCCAAGTGGTGTATAGGGAATATGGGGGTGTTAGTGACCATAAATTTTACAGACCTTCAGCACATGATTTTTGGGGTAATGTGGTCAGTATTACGCCCGTGCCACTTCACTTTCCCAGAAAAAAATCTGGTACCCATTTAAGGCTAGGTGAACCCGGAAGCCATCGATTGGGATCGAACCCTACCCCTTGTCCTTTGTAGTCCAGTTCACTAACCACTGAGCTATCGCGGCTCCTAACAGAGTATAACATGACTTAATATTTAAGATTACAAGTCTATGCTGTAGTAGAAGACATCAAGAAATATACAAAAAATGGACCAGGATGCAAATAATGCCAATCCTACATAACTCTTACTTTGCTTTCCATGATGTTAGTGCCAGAATCCAGTAGTGTAGGAAGCGAGGTACAACAGTTTCAGACTTGTCTCTTGGATGAAGATCTGGCATCACATCCTCAGTTAGGGGCTGTCTATAACCTTGTAACATGATACTGAGGACAAATTAAAGCTACCAAATAATATTAACTAAGGCAACACCTTCATATGATGAGCTGCTTAGACAACTGCTATTGTTGGTTAGGATATTAGTTATAGTTCTTCTTCTTCTTTCTTCACTGTCTGTTTCTATCTCTATCTATCGTCCTTTCGAGCCGAAGACGGCACATTGGGCAGAACCACAATCTCAAAAACAAAAACCTTGCGTGCCAAAACGGCACATATTGCAGAGCTCACTGCTTCTAAAATCTATGGTCTGTTTCCATAACAATACTTTTTACAATGACAGCTTGTCAAGCCATCGATCAGCCGCCTTAGTCGCCTCTTACGACATGCCTGGAAGGTCACAGTGTCACTATTCTTTACTTCCTTCATAATGAGGCCCCGGTAACACACGGGAACTGTCTGTTTAGTAATGTCTAAACAAGGACTATGTTCCAATTCTGATTCAAGATGGAGGATTGTTTTTCTTATCTTGTTATAAACGGCTAATTGGTGGCCTAACAAGTTGCCATCATAATATCTATCTATTGACCTTTCGAGCCGTAGCCGGCCCACAGGGCGTAGACCAAGATACTCCTTCTCTTATCTGAATTTTTGTTCTAGCAGTTTAAAATTCTTTTAAAGATATTTTATGAAATCTTGCCAGTTGTCTCTGTTCTGTGCAAGCAGCTCTATCTCATTGAGGGAGCCGAATCCTGCTGCTCTTGCCTCTCTCATCAATGTTCTTCTCAGTGTCTCTCTGGGTCTACCTCTTTTCCTCTTACCTGTTGTTTCCCATATGAGGGCTTGCTTTGCTATTCGGTTATTATCTCTTCTCATCACATGTCCAACATATGACCATCGTCTTTTCTTTATTACTGAAGATATTAGTGGTTGATATGTGATTTCTCTAATTTCCTCGTTTGTTTTTAATTCGTTCCACGCTATACCAAGTATTTTCCTTAGACATTTATTTTCGAATGCGTTCAACTTTGTTTCTATATCTCTTGTTGTTTTCCAGCTTTCACACGCATACGTCGATAGTACATTTGATTTGAATAGTCTAAGTTTTGTGTTTGTGCTGATGAGTTTTGATTTCCACAACTTTTCAAGTCTTCTGAAAGGCATTGCTGCTTTAGCCATTCTGATTCTAATTTCTTTGCTTGTATCCCCTTCTCGATCAATGTGACTTCCAAGATAGATAAAGTGATCGACCTCTTCCACTGGTTTGTTTTCTATGTATATTTTGTCGTCTGTTGGAATTAAGCTTTTCATGATTTTAGTCTTTTCATGATTGATCTCAAGCCCAATTTTGCTGGCTATTGATGATAGTTCATTTGTGTTTTCCTGCATCGTTTTTATCTGGCTGCTGATGAGAACTATGTCATCAGCAAAGTTGAGGTCCTCCAAATGGTCTCCTTGTATCCATTCGATGCCTTTATTACCAGTGCAGCATTTCTTCATTATGAAGTCCATAACAATTCCAAATAACAAGGGCGATAAAATACATCCTTGTTTAACCCCAGTTTCTATTGGGAAACATTCGCTCAGTCCTTCCTCTGTTCGAACTGCACATGTGTAACCATCATACATGTCTTTGATAATATTTATGATTTTTTATGGTAAGCCATATTGCTTCAGAATTTTCCACAAAGAATCTCTATGAATACTGTCAAATGCTTTTTTGAAGTCGATGAAGTAAAGTACAAAAGGTTTTTGCTTTTCAATGTGTTCCTCCAATATAAGTCGTTGAGTGAAAATGTGGTCAAGGCAGCTTCTCCCTTTTCTAAACCCTGCCTGTTCTTCACGCATTACTGTATCTATTGAATCCTTTATTCTATTTAGGATGATTGTGCAGAATAACTTTCAGGCAACTGACAAAAGTGTCATGCCTCTCCAGTTGTTACAATCTCTAAGATTGCCCTTTTTGGAATCTTAACAATGATTCCTTTTTTCCATTTATGAGGCGTCTTCTCTGTTTTCCAAATGATGCTGAACATTTTTTGGAGATGTATTAAATTATGGCTATCAATTGCCTTGAGGATCTCAGCTGTTAACTTATCCTCTCCAGCAGCCTTGTTATTGGTCATATTCTTTAAGGTGGTTTCTATTTCGCTCAAGGTGAAGTTATCTAAATTTACATTTAATTCTGCTGCTGGTGTTTCAGCTTCAAAATCTATTAAACTGTGGGGTAGTGGACGGTTAAGAATTTCTTTGAAGTGTTCCGCCCAACGGGCTTTTATGTCTGCGCTTGTCGTTAGCATTAATCCAGATTTGTCTTGAATTGGTGTTCCACTGGATGTATAGGTGTTTGTCAGCATCTTTTGTACAGTATAAAGAGTTCTGCTGTCTTCATCATAATATATCTATTGTTATTAAAACAGAAATCTTGATTACATCCCGAAGCAAGCCTTCAAATGGGAACCAGAATAAAAAATAAAGAGTCCAACCTAGAGAAATGCTAAAAATAACATTGAGGTGAGAAGCAATAGCAGCAGGCATCAGCTCCTTCGCAGAAAAAAAAATGAACGACTTGCTCAGAACAGGAAGACGTGACAAGATACCATAGGGGTTCTGTGCAAGGTCTGATACTTGATAACAATGATCATCAGACACAGAGAGTCTAGAATTTCTGCCTTATTCACCATCTTTGGCTCAAACAGGCAAGTAGGCAGGGCAGGGTAGGGCAGCCAATCAGTCAGGGCAGGGCAAGCAGGCAGACAGACAGAAAGACAGACAGAAAGACAGATAGAAACAAGAAGTCCAGTCTCTAAATATGCATTGTTCAGTTTCTGAGAAGTCTTCAAGACCTAACCTCCAAACAGTTTAGCATTGATGTTAGTTACTGTTAGGCATCAGATTATCATCATCAACATCGAACAATTGTCCTTAGATACTCAGATCTTCTCCTCAGCAAATCCTGCAGCATGAAACAACTAAGTGTTGATGTGAGTCTCTGTAGGCAAATGTTTAGTCCATAACTGGCCAAATTTGGGTAGTTAAAGATAGTCACTTTACTTTTGGTGTTTGAAAGGGTAAACAATTAGTGCTTGAGACAGCCACATGACAACAACCACATCACTATCAGTCCCAGAGAGAGTAAAAAATAATTTTTACTTATCTTAGTTTGAAACATTCATATTATATTCAGAGCTCCAAACTGCCATATGTAATGATGTGACATTAAATTAATATTAGAGACAGCTACATATCACTTTTAGTTTCAGAGTATAAACAATTACATCATTATCAGAACTTGAGACAGTCACATTACATTCAGTGTATGAAACGATTACATCAATAGAAGGACTTGAGCATGTGATTGCTCATCTTATTCTAAGATGTTCATAGATTAAATTTGCATACAAAAGACATTTTTCATGAGTCATTAAAGTGAATTATTTATACCATATCACTAATATTTGTAAATTGTTAATTTTGATGGCACTATATCTGTTGAGAATATCAGGTAGAAGAAGATGTGATCTACATTCTATTGTTTCTACTTACCCATTGAGCCACCAGAAGGTCATTCTTGATGGAAAAGAGGCTCCAATTTCGGGACTTTGTTTCTGAAATAAATTGTTTCAGTTTCTACATTCAGAATAAGTGCAGTATTTTAATATTAGCCCTTGTAATACTACACGTTTGTTTTTCAAGGTGATACAGGTTGATCATTCTTAAAACTGGCACTTTCTGGAAGTGATGCCAGCTTGCAAACACTACAACAAATATTAACTGAATTTTATAAATTAATTAAACTGAGCATTTAATCTATGTCAATAAAAATGAGAAAGAGAGTTCATTGAGTGCTATATAGAGCCAATTCTGACCTATGGAAGCAAATCATGGACAGTAGACAAACAAATGAAAAGACGATTAGAAGCCAATGAGATGGGATTTCTTAGAAGAATGTTTAAAGTTCCCTAGACAGCTAAAAAGACCAATGAGGTCATTCTCTAAGAGGCCAACACAAAAAGGCAGCTCCTAAGAAACATCAGAAAGAAACAGTCAATATTTTTCAGGCACATCATGAGAAGAGGAAAGTTGGAATAATTGGTTACAACTGGCAAAATACAGGGAAAGAGAGATCATGGACAACAAAGAAAGAAAATACTAGATAGCTTGATGTCATGGCATGGAAAACAATCAACAACAGAATTGATAAGGTGCACAGAGGATAAAAGATTGTGGAAGGACATGATCGCCTACGCCAACCAGTATGGCACATGATGATGAAACTAAGCATTGGTAACATTTGAATAGATTAAAGTTCACACAAAGAAATAATTCAAATATTGTCTAACTTTTATCATTTTATTCATAATATACAATTTGTTTCTAACTATATACCTAATAATGTTAATAAAAAATACAATTACTATTTCTAAATTAAGATAGTTTTGATAAAATATAAGAAAAATACAGGAGTTTACAGTCTTTTATTCATAATGATCAACATCTTCATAAAAAAGCTGTAGGTTTGTACAATTCTGTATTAGACACAGACCCCAGTTTAAAAATAAAATGTAAAAAATATTTTTAAAAACACACAAAAAACAGATACAGATTAAATTTCAAATTTGTGTGTGTCCTTCCGTCTGACACACTTTCAAAGACTGAACCACACACTAGATGACACATGGCACACCTCAAACACTGATTTGCACCTTGTTAATTATATGACACACTCCTAATCACGAGTATTAAAATAATCATTTCTAAATTATCAAGGCAAAGTGGTTTTCCTCTCCCTATTTTACTTGAAAAATTATAACTGTTCTCATTGAGAGAGAAGTTATGTGGTGGATGCATTATCTACATCCACAAAGATGAAAGTATTAACTACATCCCTAACCCTAGATGGGAGCCGCGATAGCTCAGTGGTTAGTGAACTGGACTACAAAGGACAAGAGGTAGGGTTTGATCCCAACCGACGACTTCCGGGTTCACCCAGCCTTTAATGGGTACCGGATTTTTTTCTGGGAAAGTAAAGCGGTATGGGCGTAATACCGACCACATTACCCCAAAAATCATGTGCCGAAGGTCTGTAAAATTTATGGTCACTAACACCATATTCCCTATACACCACTTGGTATGATGGAGGCTCTTTCCTTTTTCTATACTAACCCTAGATATATTATTGCATAATTTAAAATTGCATTTTTTAACTTGATATTTTATTCAACATTCTATGCTTACCCTGAGAATGGTGTTTTGTGTTACAGCTTACAGCAAACCTGCAATATTTATGCATTTTAGATATACACATCTGATTGTAACAATTCAAGGCTCACCCAGATTTAAGTACGAATCTTGTCCAATTATTACCTCACACTTGTAAGTCCATTTATGTCTATTTCATTAACAAACAGAAATAAAAACACAGTAAAAAATGGCAAAAACAAAAGTACTCAACTACCTTGGTTGCTGAGCTGTTCTGAGTGAGTATTGGTTGTTCAGCCAAACAACTGAGAACGAATGCCAGTAGACAAAAGAAGAATTGAAAACAAAACGTTGAAAATATAAATACATCAGAGCTGTACACCTGAAATATTCCAATTATTAAAAAAAAATATTAAACTCAAATAGAGGTAAGTATTAATGAATAGGATTATAACAGGTAAAATTCAAGAAATTTTGCACCAAAGTTTCATAAATAAGTGAGCTGGTTTACGTCTCTCTTTAAGAGTTTGAGTCTTCTTTAGTTTCCATCTAATTATGACTAACCTCTTCACAAAAGAGTTGCAACTGGATTGTATTAAATTATACTGTGACACTCATCCCTTCTATCTTGTCATGTCTACACATAGTGAAGTAGGGCACGGTTTAAAAGGACGGAGAGGGGATAGGTGAAGGTCAGATGAGACGAGATCGGGATACAATTCATGATCCACGGGAATTAGAGAAAGTGCGTATGAACAGGTTCGAGACAAAGGTTTTTGGAAAGTGTGACTAAAGTCAGAGGAGAAAAGGTTGTACGAGTGAACGGTCATTCGACAGGCAGCAGGCGCTAGTTGCGAACGGGTTGTCATGTTTGACAATACGGTACCGTTAGCGGGAAGGTTAGCTTCTATGTTAAGATGTGGAAATGGTTTCTAAAAAGGACAGTAAGTTATAAGGCTTGTGAGATTAAGTATAGTAAGTTCTCAGGAGATATTTAACTTGTGTTTAAACATGTGGTATTGATATTAAAGTGTGATACCAAGTGACTATATGAACTAGCTAGAGTCCAGTGCCATGGACATAACTATGTATTGGCATAAAGAGTTATGATACTCCAGTCAATTCAATTGTGATACTACGTGATTATGTGAACTAGCTAGAGTCCAGTGTCATGGACATAACTATGTATTGGCAGAAAGAGTTGTGATACTCAAGTCAATTAGTAGTGTAGGCGGTAGGGAGCTAGATCGAGCTCGTTAGGTATGGAGGCTGAGCTGAGGCCAGTCCCGAAACGGATTCATAATTGTTGAGAGAGTCGTAGTTTAATGTAGTGTAGCTACAAATTGTAGTACAGGAGTTTTGTCAGTCTAGACTAGTGTGGCCGTTAATAGACAGTAATGAGAACCATTTGTGTACAAGTGTTGTACAAGAGACATTAGGGAACAGATAGTTCCTACCATGGATAGACGGTTGTTAGCCGCATAGAGACATTAATTAGAACCATGTGTGTACATGATTTGTACAAGAGACATTAGGGAACAGACAGTTCCTACCATGTGTAGACAGTTGTTAGCCACATAATTACAAGAGTGTTATATATCATGCCATGATGTCACAGATGTATTGTTGAGGCCAGGCATGTGGTCCTGGTGTAAAATAAATTCAGTTGTGTTCTGTTCAAGAGAGTTGGTTTCATCATTTGTCTTGGCACTATATTGTATTCGCGAAGAACGGGCCAAAGGGTTGCAGGTAACAGCAGCACAACATGAAGTACAGACTATGCGATCAAGGAGCCATATGGGAGGGAATTACTTCCTACAGGAGAACACAAGGGCGAGCTCAGAATAACCTGAGTGGTCCTGAGCAGACGATCATCATCATCATCATATTGCAGCAGCTCCGGGTGGTTTCAGAATGACCACCTGGTGCCCACCAAGAAGGTGCTGGGGTTTCAGTCAGTGTGACCGCCAGTACCAGTTGTAATCATCATCATCGTGCAGCAGTGCCGGGTGGGTCATAGGGACCACCTGGTGTAATCTAGTAACATAGCTGGGTGGTGTCAGTGTAACCGCCCAGCAGCGAGGAGATCATTGACGAGGTTGAAGTGACTGTCATAAGGGGTGTCACAAAGGGTGGCACATCTGCATCGGTGGCGGTTTTCAAAGGGTATCAGTCTTCAATGGTACTAGTTGACAATATGGTAACAAGTTTTCAATAGCTCATCCCTTCTACCTCATGTCTACACAGCTCCACCCTTCTACCTCACGTATACATATAGCTCCTCCCTTCTATCTCATGTCTACACATAACTCCTCCCTTCTATCTCAACTCTACACACATCTCCTCCCTTCTATCTCACATCTACACATAGCTCCTTCCCTCAATATCAACTTTACACATAGTTCCTCTCTTCTATCTCAAGTTCATACATAGCTCCATCCTTGTATCTCAACTTAACACAAAGCTCCTGTCTTGTATCTCAAATTTACACATAGCTTCTTCCTTAACTTCTCCCACCTACTTCATATCTATTCATAGATCTTTTTTTAAAAATCTTTTTACTCTACAAAATCTACATATCATCTCCACTCACTGCTAGCACTTTTCACAAATAATGAGCTTGTTCTTCCCTTTCCCAACACAGCATCACTATCTTACAAACAGAACCCAACAACAAAGTTCAAACCTCTAGCTCAACATCTGTGTAGAATGTAATAATGTTGCTGATATTAATAAGTAGCCAAAAGATGAACAGCACTCCAGAAGTAACAAATCTTTTCCATCTCTCAGCAATTGTAAATGCCATCGCCAGCAGCTGAGAACAAGACAATATAATTATTAATATTCCAGTTCATTGAGAAATGGCAAAATTATCAAAAAGTTAAAACTATAAACCATAGTTGCAGCTTTTTTTCCTATTTTGGCGTGTGCTGGGGGTTTTCTATGAAACTGGAAAATAAATGCTGCATGTCCAGTGCAGTTGCTAGAAGATATTTGTGAAACAGTGTATAGCGGGGGTATGGGTTGAAACAGACTATAGAAATAGTAAGTTTGAAACAGGAGATAGCAGCGATAGGTAAGTTAGTTAGAGAAGGGCTAGATGTAAACAAGGGGGGGGGATAATTAGGAAGGAGGGCTGACAGGTGTTCAAGTGCTCGAGAAAGTAGTGAATAAGCAAGAATCACGGGGGGCAGGAGAAAAACCAGAGGTAGGTGAACAAAGGATTAAGTTGAGACAGTGGTGTCGAGGGAAGAGGTAGTGAGTTGCAAACTGCCAGTGAGTCTATGCGGACGTCTGTAGGGTGAGACAGATGGGTACCGTAAACTCGGAAGAGTAGTCAAAAAGTTAGTAGGACAGTTGGCTTAGTTAGTGAGTTAGGGCGAGACCTGTAAACTGGTCTGTGTTAGGAATTCCAGGAGATGTGATACTAGCGGTAGTTTTTGTGATACTAGAGTGAGCTAGTCATAATAAAGCTAGGCAGCAGTAGCATATAGAAGTTAACGTTACGACTATTTGCAGAGACTGTGGTTAATCATGTGTGATCGTAACATGATAAGACTGAGTGCAAGTCTTGACGAACTTAGCAGAGCTAGTAGAGCTCCAACTATTTCAAGAGACATTAGATCCTGTGGGATCATCCTATGAATAGATTTCAAGTAAGTCTTGAATGAACAATTGCTGAGCTGTTAGAGCTCCAACTGTTTAATAGAGACCTTGTTAGATCCTGAGGGATCATCCTATGAATAGATTTCAAGTAAGTCTTGAATGAACAATTGCTGAGCTGTTAGAGCTCCAACTGTTTAATAGAGACCTTGTTAGATCCTGAGGGATCGTCCTATGACAGGACTTCGAGTAAGTCTTGAATGAACAATTGCTGAGCTGTTAGAGCTCCAACTGTTTAATAGAGACCTTGTTAGATCCTGAGGGATCGTCCTATGACAGGACTTCGAGTAAGTCTTGAATGAACAATTGCTGAGCTGTTAGAGCTCCAACTGTTTAATAGAGACCTTGTTAGATCCTGAGGGATCGTCCTATGACAGGACTTCGAGTAAGTCTTGAATGAACAATTGCTGAGCTGTGAGAGCTCCAACTGTTTAATAGAGACCTTGTTAGATCCTGAGGGATCGTCCTACGAGAAGACTTCGAGTAAGTCTTGAATGAACAATTGCTGAGCTGTTAGAGCTCCAACTGTTTAATAGAGACCTTGTTAGATCCTGAGGGATCATCCTATGACAGGACTTCGAGTAAGTCTTGAATGAACAATTGCTGAGCTGTTAGAGCTCCAACTGTTTAATAGAGACCTTGTTAGATCCTGAGGGATCGTCCTATGACAGGACTTCGAGTAAGTCTTGAATGAACAATTGCTGAGCTGTTAGAGCTCCAACTGTTTAATAGAGACCTTGTTAGATCCTGAGGGATCGTCCTATGACAGGACTTCGAGTAAGTCTTGAATGAACAATTGCTGAGCTGTTAGAGCTCCAACTGTTTAATAGAGACCTTGTTAGATCCTGAGGGATCGTCCTATGACAGGACTTCGAGTAAGTCTTGAATGAACAATTGCTGAGCTGTTAGAGCTCCAACTGTTTAATAGAGACCTTGTTAGATCCTGAGGGATCGTCCTATGACAGGACTTCGAGTAAGTCTTGAATGAACAATTGCTGAGCTGTTAGAGCTCCAACTGTTTAATAGAGACCTTGTTAGATCCTGAGGGATCGTCCTATGACAGGACTTCGAGTAAGTCTTGAATGAACAATTGCTGAGCTGTTAGAGCTCCAACTGTTTAATAGAGACCTTGTTAGATCCTGAGGGATCGTCCTACGAGAAGACTTCGAGTAAATCTTGAATGAACCTTTGCAGAGCTATGAGAGCTCCAACTATTTCAAAGAGACGTTCGTAGATCCGGTGTGATCATCCTATGAGAAGACTTCGAGTAAGTCTTGAATGAACCTTCGCAGAGCTGTTAGAGCTCCAACTGTTTAATAGAGACCTTGTTAGATTCTGAGGGATCGTCCTACGAGAAGACTTTGAGTAAGTCTTGAATGAACCTTCACAGAGCTATTAGAGCCCCAACTATTTTAAAGAGATGTGTAGATCATGTGTGATCATCCAACTATTAAAGAGACTGTAGTAGATCTGATATGAACGTCCTACGATAAGACTTCGAGGAAGTCTTAATGAATCTTAGCAGAGCTAGTAGAGCTGGGCTTCATGTGTAGTAATGTGGATTGAATGAGTAACATCGTGTGGGCAGAGCACTGCATGAGAGGCTCTTAAGAGACTGTTGTTTTGTAGTATTGACGGTGTACAGGAAATGGTCCTTGTGTGTGTATTAAATTGTTATATGTTACCATTCATTGATGTTGGTCATGATTTGCAAAATGCCAGCTGTATGGATCCCTAGTGATGAACGAATGGTGGGGTCGCGACTAATCAGGAAAGCACAAAGCGAAGTAACTGTAGAAGCGATCAACGGAGAGGGCAGGAAGAGGCAAGAAGTCACAACGCGAAGTAATTAAAGAATCAAGGCAACAGCAGTCTGGTAGAAAAGGCTGTACGCATATCCAGGAGGCTGGTAGCCTGCTGGTGATCATTAACCTGTCTGTCAAGCCATCAGCCTGTCAGTACCAGTGGTGTGGGCCGGTCAGCACTGTCGTGGCTAAGTTCAGCGCACGATCTTTATGACAGCATCAGTGCTGCTGTTATGGTGAATCTCAGGACAGTTAATCAGTTCTGAATCAAGTTCAATCATGCAACGCAAGTAATCTGAGAGGTCAGTGGCCTTTCCTTAATCAACATCATCATCATCATCGCAGAGATAGAAGCAGCGCAACGATCCAGAGGCCATGTCAGAGTCTGTGTGTCCGACAGGGCCATGTGAGGGCAGCATATCAACAGCAGTGGGCAGCATAAGACGAGTACCCGGCCTTGGGAGGGCTGTGAAAGTGTGAAGCGCGGTCGTCGTATTAGTGTTATTATTATTAGAAGCGGTGGTACCGCATTGAGTACAATTGGCATAGAAAGGGGTTGTACGTTTACATCTGGGTCAGAGTTTTTATATAAAATCCAACAAAAGAAAACTTGTTTGACCCCACTATGATTTGAAATCATGCTCACGTTATATGGAGAATGGATAAATTATCTATTTGACAAAATACGCTCCTTCAAATAACAAGGAGTGACAGTAAACATGAAACATAAATATGAATACAGCTGCACTAAGAAGCTTGCAATACAAACATATCACAATCTCATAAATATGGTAATATTAACATATTACAGTCTTTCGTGAAATATTGCAATTATATTATATCAGAATCTTACATGGAAATAGCAATATAATAATATCACACCCTTGCAGAGAATATATCAATATAATCATATTAAAGGGGTTAAGGCAAAGAAATGCAAATGAATGCATAAAAATGCGAAGCTGCAGTAAAGCTGAATGTGAGGAAAAGTTAAAAAATAGAAAAAAATGGTATGTTAGAAGCTTTACGTGATTAGTGAACGACACAGATTAAATGATGTAAATAATGGGGTACATGGCAAGCTAATCATATCACAATCTTGTAAAGAAGATGATGTAGTTGTAATATAAATGGAACTATAGGACTATGCAGGAACTATACCAAAACATTCATAATAGCTATGGCTCAAAAAATCTAAAGGTTGCTAGCTCAGATAACATTAATTACTGGATAAGAGAACATGATAAGATAATTATTGATCTAAGAGATAAGTACATGAGGTTACTGTATTCCCTACTGAACAGAAGGTTCTAGTTTCAATGCCCAGATGTGAACATTTTTTTTTGCAGACTGACTAAAGGAGACAAGAGAATGAACTACAAGAAATGATAGACATAATAGTAAAAGAAAGCAACACGAAAGGTCTCAGTCTCAATAGTAAAAAAAGTTCCTCTCGCCTACGCCAACCGGTATGGCACATGATGATGATGACTAAAGGATTTACCCACTTTTTAAAAATGGGTACCAGAGATTGTTTTGTAGGAAATTAGGGCAACCTGGGGTGATAATTCCTAGATCACCCATCATAAATGTGCCCACTGTTCATTGAAAGATAAGGGCACTAACGTCATATCGATAGCCTAGTTGAGAAAACCACCCAACTAAGCTACCGACGTTCAGACAACTCGTGTTCGATTCCCACTGGAAGCAATATTAATTGTACTCATGGTTAGAGTTTGTGAGTTTCGATGTTTGAAGTGACACTATCCAGAAGTCTCTGAACACTTCTGGATAGACGGCTGTGCACATATGGGTGAAAACTTGTGTGCTTAGAGGCTGATTCAAGTCTCATACTTTACCTTTACCTTAAGACATGAAGGAAACACTTTATATGTTTCTTTTTATTTACAGAGGACTATGTTAAAGCCAATAATTAATCCTCAACAAAATCTGTCTCCTACCAGAGTTAGCGTCATCAAAGCTGGAGCAAATACATCAGCCTTGAGAAGATCCTTGCCATCCTTACCCCGACTGTTCACAGCCTTGATGGTATCAACAACAGATAACACAATCAGGAGGGACAGACAAGCCTGGATAAAAGAGATCAAATAACTTATTATTTATTATTTCAAAATCATTCTGTTGCCATGGCTTATTAGTAACAATTTGTATGTATCAGAATCACTACTGTAGAATAATTCAAGGTTAACATCAAACACATGACTATACAGGCACTTCAAACATCAAATTACTGAAAACATTTGTAAAAAGTAAAGCAAATGGTATGGTTACAATTTTATGTTCTAAACATTCCCACTACTTGGACATGTAGTTGTAAAAAGCACTAATCACTAACCAGGCAACCTGAGTTTAAATGGCAAGAGTATTATCTGAGGTCAGCAAAAACTCTTGTAACCCGCCCAGTCACCAGCAAAAATAGGGACCGAAGTTCTGGGAAGTTCAAGAAATGTTGCCATCACTATAAAGTTTTATAATGAAGGCAACACCATACAGAAGTTTTTGGTCAACTACTGTCTAGACAGCAGAGAATAATATGGCTGTAGCAATGATACCACTGAATATACTAGACCGAAGCAGAAATACTGATTAGCAATAACTTTTTACCAATTTTGTAATGTCACACTAACCAGAATGTCCAACAAAACTGTTCATTTTCATTCTCCCACAAACTACAATATTCTACAAAATTGTTCATTTCAACACTGGAGTCAAAGACCCAACAGTGAATAAGCTGAAAGCACTCAGAGACTCATAGATGACTGCTGGCACCATGATCAATGAATCAGAATGGATCAAGATTTCACTCTTTCTCCCCATCTTGGTCTTGGAAACAACAAACTAGACTGGCCAAGTGAGTAGGAAGCTAAGAGAAAAGGCAAAACTTATCTTTAAAAAATGCTGTGTTGAAGTCAGACGTTTTAAGCAAAATAACACAAATTTGCAGCTTACTGTAGACCAACAAACAATGCAAATTATGCCCAATCTAATGCTTTTTTTTAAAGTGTGGATAAGAAAAGAAAACAATCATTAGGTGAACACAACATTATAATTCCAACACTATGAGCAATATTGGTGTTCTCACATTAGCTAACTGGAATGTTTTACAAAACTTTCTATTCATGCATTGAAATAAGATGCTGCTCTACAATATATTGAGTCCAGGAGTAAGACAACATTTCTGGTATGTTTGCTATCAATCATTTATGATACTATTGGAGGGATAATTTATAATAATTTATTGGCAATTGGAGGGAAGGAAATGAGAGCATTTAGACAATTACCAATGTGTCTGCAGTTTGTACAACTATAATACTTAGAAGTACCTTCATAAACTTGATAACAGTCACATTGAACAAGCTGCAACAATATCACACCAGTTTCTGCACAAAATGTGTAGATATGGCCAAATAGCACCATTCTCTGCCAAATGGTGCCAATGTAATTCAAATTTAGATAATTACAGCTAAAATGTGTCAGTCTCAGTCAAACTATAAAACAGCCATAGTCAAATCATGTTAACATCAACAAAAACATGCTAATTTCAAACTGAGCCGGCACCAACTAAACCAAATCTCAAACAAATCATTCCAGTAGTGGACCAGTTTCAGATAAATTACATAGGTCAAAATGAGATAGTATCAGCCAAATTGTGCCAGTCTCAATCAAACCTAGTGAGCCTTAGGCAAATGAAATAAATTGTAGTTAAATGAAGTTAGTTTTACATGTTTAAATGATACCATTTACTTCAAGCAGACATTCACACTACCCGACAGTAACAAATTCTTTTGTTGTCTGAAACTTACCAGTCTCAGGAGCAAAAGCCGACTAAATGTCTGTCCAGATGCTGTACGTGGGAAACCAGCCAGATACCAGGTGTAGAATGGTGCACACAACCACAGCCATCCACAGGGAACCCACACCAAAATGGTGGATCTGAAGCAATCTGTAAAATGTGGCCAGCTGCCATACCAAGTCAGATCAAAGTCCTAGAAAAATAAGGTGATGAAGTATACACTGCAATAATCTAATAATTTTAATAAATGCTTCCCACCGTTAAGTACTTTATACATTATCATATATTTGTATTGACAAAATAAGCCTACACAGTGAGACTGGAAATTAAAAACTCAAATTAGGACATCAGTATTTTCCAGAAATATCTTTGCACAGGGCTAAGAAAAAAAAATGTGTAAGAGATGTCAGAAAACAAGCAAAGTTGATGCTGAACAAGAGAATGATGAGAAATTAAATAACAAATAAAGTTGAAGTTAATAGAGAGAAGGATGGGAGAAGTAAAAAAAAAAACAAAAAAAGTTGAAGTAGAGGTGAGCCCAATGGGAGAGATAATTAAACAAATAAAGATGCAGTGGAGGAACAGCTAAATAAGAGTCAATACAGAACTACTACCAAAAATTGAAATTGGAAGAAAAATTATATATGGATGGAGATACATTGAAGGAAATTATGAGCCACATTAAAAATATAGTATATAACCTTAGCATTCAAATGCATTCAGCAGACAAACAAACATAGATTAACAAATTATAATATAAATAAATAAGGTTGAAGTTGTGAAGAAGATGGAAGTAAATGTTATAAATAATCCTTAAAAAATGTTGCTACAAGTAACTCAAAATTAATTATTTTTCAAACTGCTATCTAAAAAATTTAGCTATGAAAAACTCATAATCTATTTTTAAACTCAAACTAAAAATGTAAATAACCAGAGAGGTAGAGACTTGGAGTCATAAAACGCTACCTGTCTATGACTTAATTGTAATCATAAATCTAGGCTAACTATCTGTTATTAGACTGCTGTAATGTATCACTTAGATTAGAACTGTATAGACTTTGTCTCTTTCTATTGTTTTTTTCAAAAGGGAAAAGCAGCACGACCTGACATCATACAGATAGAGATGATACAGGCACTAGAAGATTTTGGCATTGAAGTGATTACAGACATATGCAACAACATATACCACACAGGATACATACCAAATGAACTTAAAACATCAACTTTCATTGCATTGCCTAAAAAGAATGGCGCAGTTGAATGCAGTGACTTTAGAACAATAAGCCTAATGAGCCATGTCACTAAAATCTTGCTAAAAGTTATACAAGGAAGGATTCAGAATAAAATCAACAATGAATTAGATGAGCAGCAATTTGGATTTAGGAAAAACAGCTGGACAAAAGAAGCCATATTCTGCATGAGAACATTAATCAAAAAGTACATAGAAGTAAACAAACCAATATATGCCTGCTTCATAGACTACACCAAAGCTTTTGATACAGTACACCACAAACAACTTATAGAATGACTAAAAGAGATACATCTAGATGACATGGACATACAACTAATATGTAATCTATACTGGGAGCAAACAGCAATAATAAAATATAACAAAGAGAACTCTACACCCATTGATATAAAAAGAGGAGTAAGACAGGGATGCATCCTATCACCAAGCCTGTTCAATCTATACACTGAGCAAATCTTTAAAAACATCTCAGAGATACCAGGCCTAAACATTAATGGAAAAATAATCAATAACCTGAGATATGCTGATGATACTGTTCTACTAGCAGAAAATCCTAACGGTCTACAACAATTACTTAATGAAATTAACATGACAAGCAAAAAATATGGATTAGATATGAATATCAAAAAGACTAAAACTATGATCATAAACAAAGAAAATACTCAAAACCCACAAGTGGATATCAAAATTGAAGGAATAGACTTGGAGACAGTTCAGAACTACAACTACCTCAGACATACTATAACCAGTGATGGAAAATGTACAACTGAAATAAACAAAAGAATAGGAATGGCAAAAAGTAATTTTAATGTCATGAAGAACATACTAACATCAAAACAAATAACACCAGGGCTAAAACTAAGAACAGCAAAATGTTACATCTTCTCAATATTCCTATATGGTGCAGAAACATGGACATTAGACAAGAAAACAGAACAGAGAATTGAAGCCTTTGAAATGTGGATATATGGAAGAATAGGTAGAATTGGATGGAAGGAAGAAAACAAACGATGAAGTCTTAAAACAACTAAAAATGAAAAGAGAACTACTAAGCACAATTCAAACAAGACAAATGTGATTTTTTGGGCCATGTTAAAAGACACAACAGCCTACTAAAAGTAATCCTGGAGGGGAAAATACAAGGTAAAATAGGCAGAGGCAGACCAAGACTAACATGGACGAGTAACATCAAAAGATGGACAAATTAGACTATGACAACTTGCACCATCAAAGCAAGAGACAGAGCAGAATGGCACTCCATGGTAGCCAACCTTCGTTGCGGAGATGGTACTCGATGATGATGATGATGATAGTCTTTTTGAGCAGAAGACCATATATTGGGTAGAAATTCCAGACTCTCTATATTTGACAATCTTTGCTGTTTAGCATGAGACTTTGCACATGACCCATATTTTTTCTCACCATTTATCCCTTTTCCAGGTGAGATTCTCTAGAGAATCAGTCAGTGCATCGATCTAATTTTGTCAACAGGAAAGTAGCCATATTTTAACAGACATGCTGAGGCTAAGATCATCATCATCATCATGTGCTTTACCAGTTGGCGTAGGTGATCATGTCCCTCCACAATCTTCTATCTACAGTGCATCGTATCAGTTCTGTTGTTGACTGTTTTCCATGCCATGACACCAAGCTATCCAGTATTTTCTCTCTTTGTCGTCCACGATCTCTCTTTCCTTTTATTTTGCCAGTTGTAACCAAGTATTCCAACTTTCCTCTTCTCATGATGTGCCAGAAAAATGTTGATTGCTTCTTTCTGATGTTTTTTAAGAGCTCCCTTTTTGTGTTGGCCTCTTTGAGAACTTCCTCATTGGTCTTTTTAGCTGTCCAGGGAACTTTCAACATTCTTCTAAGAAATCCCATATCTGTGGCCTCTGAGACTAAGATACCAATACAAATTAAAAAAAAAAAGTAAAGAGCCCCGTCACAGCAAATGGTAAATAGGTAATATGGTGTTAGTGACTATAATTTTTATAGACCTTCAGCACATGATTTTTGGGGTAATGTGGTCGGTATTATGCCCTTGCCGCTTTACTTTCCCAGAAAAAAATCCTGTACCCATTTAAGGCTGGGTGAAGCCGTCGATCAGGATCGAATCTGACCTCTTGTCCTTTGCAGTCCAGTTCACTAACCACTGAGCTATCACGGCTCCCAATACTAATTATTATGTTTAGTATTTACTGCAATCGCACAAATTTTGTTTGATATTTCTACATGTTTGTAAAGAATCCATTTATTTGTAGTCATAGTTCATGAATGGTGTAACCAAACGTCATCAACTTAGAACCAAAACTGCTACAAATTTAGCTAGCATTTCAATAAATATACTGAAGTTCTGAACAAGTCTTGCTGTATCATAGTTTCTATGGGAAGATATATTCCTGTACCATGATTGTTGGAAGAAATGGATGGTATCGGTAGTGACAAAACAAATATTTAAACTTAGATTACAATACAGTTATAAAACTTACTGCATCAAAATACAAATTCTTCCAAATGTTACAGTTTGCCATGGTCAAACACCTTCCTAATTATACTTCTAGTGACCTCTTAGTGTTGGATTTGTTTCCTTTGATGTTGGATTTTTTTTTTCGTTGCATGAGATACAATCTCGTATAATGCGACAAAATTTCACCAATTTTCAAGAAATTTTTAGTTCTTTTTTTTATTTATTTATTTTTTTTTGTTTTGGTAACCAGGGAAATTTCCTGGGTCATTGGCTGACAACAAACAACCCTTTGTAACTCGGGAAGCACAGTGAATAATGATATGAGGTAACCAAACATGCTAATGGACTTACGGCGGCTGTACCAATAGGCAATGTACTATGTCAGGCCCATGATGTCAATTTTGTGTCATAAATAAATCTGATCCAGAAAATCCAAGTCCCTGTGTCTCTCCTAGTAAACACACAATTGTGTATCAAAAGTTTTTAAAAATACTATTTTAGAGCTAATGTTACAATTAAGTGGTAGTAATGTTTACTATAGTATCGTAACAACATGAGTCACAGATATGTATCGTAATCTAGGGTTAAACAGAGGGGGAAGGTGAGAAGGGAGGTGAGGGAGGGAGAGAGAGAGAATGAATAACTGGAGAAAACTGGACTATATTTAAAATTTCAAATCACAGATGTTGATATATTGAATTACACCAGTAATGTTCTCTCTACATAAGTCAATGTTTAATAAGGTGACCATATTTTGAAATCTTAATCCGGGACAGATTAATTTGCCTTAAATTTTCCATCAATAAAATGAAATTTCTTCTGTCTTGTTCAAGTGAATAATACATATATTTTAAAACTAATTAAAACACCTAACAATATAGGCTTACAAAACTTTATCAGGAGTTATTGAATTAAATGTTATTGAGTTTCAGTTTCAATATATAAGATTTAAAAATTGGAGAAAATTTTACCGTTACTATTTCGCCAAATGAACAGCCAGTTCAACTTTTTAAACATTTTCTACATAACTGAATAATGTATTTTTGTAAGTCGAAGAGACGTTTACCATATTGGCGAAATTGGTAAACATTTGTGTCTCTAATGTATTTTAACAAATCCAGGACAAAAGCTAAAAAATTGGCCAAAATCGGGACAGTAACAAATCTGGGACAAAGGTTGAAAGAAACTGTTAAAAATCGGGACTGTCCCGGAAAAATCAGGACGTCTGGTCACCTTATGTTTAATAAAAAAAACAGAAAATAAGATGCAAGCAGCCAGGATATTCCTGGGACAGAGAGAAATATGAAAGTATAAGATCACAGAGGTTTACAACAAGAAAAACCATACCGCAGCTCAACCTGCAGTTATAAGTGGAGATACCACAGTAATGATTATTATAATAATGCCAGTTTACTAACTCCTACATATGCCATAATAACAGAATGAATTATTTCAACAATTCTTACCCACAAAGGAGAGTCACAAAAGTGATCTAAATCTCCAGACAACTGTGATGCCTTGATCTCCATCAAATTTATCAGTCTCTACAACCAAACATAGAAAACTGTGAATGCTGCCACACTATTACAAAATATATTTGTTGCTGCTACATAATCACATTAAAACATTTACTCTAAGGGCCATACTCACCTATTTTTGTTATATTGTTATTGTAGTGCACTCACTCATATGATATAAAAAATAAAAAGATAGAAGCCATAGAGTCCATAGTCATTAGAGTCATAAAGAGCCACAACTTTGAGAAATCCAACATTTGTCAAAGTTGAGAACCAAGAGTTTTCTACAGCAAAGACATTCACCTACTTCAGAAGTTTTGGGATAGAGTGAATATAAGCAAAAGGATACATAAGGATAATGGCTTTTGCCAAATCCAAACTCATGAAATTACTTCAACTGCAACACACAAAAAACAAAGAAATAATAAATGAGAGATTTGTATTTTCAGTACTTTTATATTAATCAGACATGCTTGATACAATGATCAGAAAAGAAGATATTTGGGTAAGAGCAAAACAAGAATTAACTGAGCAACAGATTATCAATATAAAGTGGAGATGGAGAGGACACAAACTAAGAAAACCTGATGCCAGCATAGCAAAACAGACACTGTCATGGAACCTATGGGGGAAGATAAAGTCAGGAAGGTCCAGGAGTACTTGGAGAAGAGAAGCCATGGAAACCTTTAAATATTTCTGAACTTTGGTGGACTTTAGCTTTTCTTTAGGTTTAGACCAGATCAATTTTCAATTTAGAAAAATTCCATCATGTCTTTTTCATTTTACAATTTCATCTATCTATCTATTGACCATTTGAGCCATAGCAGGCCCATAGGGCATAGACCCAGATACTCTTTCTCTTATTTAAACTTTTATTCTAGCAGTTTTCAATCCTAGTAAAGATCTTTTATCAAATCTCGCCATTTGTCTCTGTTCTGTGCAAGCAACTCTCATTGAGGGAGCCGATTCCTGCTGCTCTTGCATCTCTGATCAATGTTCGTCTCAGTGTCTCTCTGGGTCGGCCTCTTTTCCTCTTATCTATTGTTTCCCACATGAGGGCTTGCTTTGTTATTCAGTTATTATCTCTCCTCATCACATGTCCAACATGTTACAATTTTATGCAATAATATAATTAAATATGGTACATGCTATACATCACCGGAAAGGAAAATGGTTGAAGAAATAAAAATAGCAATCTAATGCAGATATCTGAAGGAAAAAATATATTATTTGTTATAAATAGTATTAAAATATTCAAAGGCATATAATTTTCAATTCATAATATATTTTACATACCTCTATTTTCCCAGACTAGAAGTGTGTTGCTATCCATTCTTCTATAAAATGTATACAAACTAATTCAAAGTTCTTCAAAATACACTTTATTTGATGCACTGTTGTCCACAAATAATGAAATTATGCATAAGAAATAGTAGACTACTAAGTAGTAGTGGGTGTGGCTATTATTTGTGAGAAATAAACAGACATTTAAATTGAAATTTCAACCAATCTATATACTTAACAAAATAAAATACCATGTGGTAATCGAAGGAAGTAATTATGAAGCTTCTTCTAGATATTGAGTACAAGTATTGGTGAATATTTATACAGAATTGTTACTTTACTTTAAAATATTCAACTGTACTTGGTCCAAGCCTATATGTCGGTTTTGGTCCTGTAGTACATTCATAAGTGGAGTCAATGTGTCAGTAATGGTCCAGAAAAAGTTAAGAACACTGGTCTAGACTGGTGAGAGGTTAAGAAAATGTCCAACAATAGATTAAAGAGACCTTGTCCATGGCCTATGCTGCAAAATGGGGTGTAAAGAGGTTTGATCGATTGATCAGTGTGCTCAAGGTTTTCTTTTGTGTCACGAAACCAAGAAGAAATGCAAGCAGTGATAAAAGACAGATGCTGGAACTAAACTGGTCATGAACTCAAATGAGGTTCAGAAGCAATCATATAAACTCTCATGTAATAGACTTGGGGGAAGATGAAATAAACAGACCATGAACAACTTAAAGACCAATGGGAAAATGTGAACGTTATGGGCCAGAATGGCAGTACACTGCAAAGGATGGTCACAGATCATGTGGAGTGAACAAAATCTGTTTTCACCCTATAATGTTACAAGATGTAAATCCACTGTATACTTTGTTGGCAAAGGAAAAGAATAAATCGCTTTTCAAAATGAAATGTCAGAATCTAATTAGAGAACTTACAAAATTATTATTTAGTGTTATATGCGCAAATTCTATTTGTGAAAAAAAAAATCACAAATTCATAAGATCAAATGATGATTATTAAGTAGAAGAAGAAGAAGAAGAAGAAGAAGAAAAGTGAATGTATATGTATAATATCTGTCCATTGTAAGACCCCATATTCCATAATGTCGTAATATGCACAAATGTAAGTCAACAATGGATGTACCCACAACGCATGATTCACTGATAAAACAGCAGCCAGGAGCAGTCACTATAGCGCTAGCACAGAATCCTTAAAATGAAGCCTTTAGTTGACCTGGCACAGTGATCCACATGAGAGAGCTATAAATATAAATCAGCCACCAAAAAAAAGACATAATGATTACAGAACTTTCAAAGCTATGATATAGTACACACAACAAACTTGACAACAAGAGACTTTGTATTCACACTACCTGATCCACTGAAAAGGCTGCACCAAGGGCACAAACTCAGCGACACTGTTGTGAATCCATAAAATTAACTTCCCGATGACTTAACTCTTTCAGGACTATTATCTGACACATCAGTTCGATAAAAACTGCTGATTTCTGACCATTCACAGAAAATTCGGCTCTGACGAGTGTAGCTGAATATTTGTTTCATTTTCACTAATTTTTTTTTTTTATTTCAACCAATACTTGATTTACAGATGTAGGAGAGTTCTCACAAAACTTCCTGTTGATTCCTTGTGATTTTGAAGTTTGAACGTTAGAAAATTGTTGATTTATATTGTTAATTTATATTCACTGTTTATTTCTAAAATTTCTGTCACATAATGGCCACGCCCACTGCTGGTACTTCTTGCAGTCGACCAAAACAATATAGTGCAGAATAAGCTAGATTTATGTTTGAAACCTTATTATTGAGTGATTCAGAAATAGAATATTCATAGCATTTAGACTCTGACAATAATTTTATTGTTGTGATAATGATGATAGTCATAATATTAGTAATAGTCAGGCTAAAAAACCAAGATAATCTGGCTTAGGTTTAGCTAGTGGATGCCTCTATTCCAGCACTATCAGTGCCTCAGAGGAGTCAAGTGGTAGTGATTCTGATAACGAAACTGGTACTTTAGGGACATATCACACAAAATAAGTCTAGTTGTGTAAATAAAAATAATAAACTTGACTTGTAAATAGTATTGTTGTGATGTCACATAAATTTGTCACATTTTTCACTCTGGAATCATTTACAAAAATTTGCATAATTTCGTTATTTGTGGATATAAATTAAACAAATAAACTGTATTTTGGAGGAATTTAGATTATGTTGGGTAATATTTCAAGACAAATAGATAGCAACACTTCTAACCATTGGAAAAGGTAAGTGAATTACAATATTTTGAATTAAAAATGATCTACATTGAATATTTTATATTTTTAAAAATATATTTATTTCTTTAAATAGTCACATATTTTAAGTATATTACTATTTTCATTTTCTGTATCCATTTTTCTTTCCAATGACACATACCACATTTATCTAAATTATTGTGTGAAGTAGTCAAAGGAAAAAGATATATGGTGAATTTTTTTAAACAGGAAAATTAATCTGGTCCAAACCTAAAAATAATGTGTTTCCTGTTCTGGTCCTGAAAGAGTTAACATAGTGATATACATTAGAAAGCTAGAAGTAATCAGCTGCTGAACAAATCCCATGGTGGTTTTAGAACAGCTCTCAAAGTCATGACATAGTACTAACAACAACTTAACAAAAGACATATTCACACCATCGGTTTCACTGAAAAGACTGCAGCCGGGAGCACAAATTCTGAAAGCAGAAATTAATCAGTCTCCAAATGGAAATTCTGAAGAGGTTAATGGAACACAACTCTATTCCATAATCATGGAACTGGAAGTCAACAGCATTAGGACTGAAGAAATTAATCCAGGTAGAAATGGTGACAGAAGAAATCTATCATACTGGAAGTAACTTTGCCCTGGAGTTGAAAGAGAATCTGTTGAAAATGTGGGAAGAGATTTAGAAATACAAAACAGTGCCTAAGATGGAAGATTTGTTGACAAAAAGGTGCCTAAGATGAAAGATTTGTTGAGAAAGTGACAATGTGTGTGTCTAGATTTGGAAACATAGAAATTGTCTTTTTGACCAAGACAGAACTGGTGTGTTGAGATAAAGACCATCATTATGTGGCATGTGGGTTAAAGAAAGCAGACATAGTATTAAAAAGCAGTATATGTGATTTTTAAAAAACTGTTTGATATAACAGAATCTATTTTATGAACTTTCATTAAGTTACACCACAGAGAGCACAGTTATCATTTATATATCGATGACGGTCTGGAGAATATAAGTTGGTAGTATAAGTTATAGTGCACTGTGTATAGTATAAGTATCATCATGATTAGTATGAATATGATTATAATTAATATTATCATCATTATGGTGAAATAATTAGACCATGATTTGCAAAAATTACAGATTAAATTTTAATACATCATCATAAATCAGACAAAATAAATGATCTGAATCAATAATAATTGTTCACACAAATGACAATAATAATAATATTATTTTATTTTAACTATATTTTAATTTTATACTAAAACTCTAAAAACTAAAAGTTTCTAAAACTTTATTCTAATAATTTATTTAAGGCCAAACCTGTTATTAGTGTTACTGTTAATAGTATTTATTATATTATAATTATATTCCGATTAACTTAAACTTGTTATCTGTCGGTGTGTGGATACTAGACTACCCACAGAAAAAAGCTGAACATAGTGAAGTCATGTTAATGTATAGTGATTAATCCGTGCGTGCTGTGAGTGTGTTCTTTGCCGTGCCGTAAGTGTAAGCAATCAACATTTTTTGGCAAGCCAGGCAATCACTGAATCAGCCATAATCTTGTCTCGCGTCATGATATTGGACAAACAAAGTGACAGTGGACTAACTAAAATTAAAAGGCTTTCTTCAATACCCGTCCCCGCTTAACAAAGTTGCCAGTGCAATCACTGCAATCAAAAAGATCCAAACAGTTCAAACACCCGCCCCATCAGAGTAAGTTCAGCAGTAAGAGAGAAAAGCACAGTCACCGAGTAGTCCATCCTTTTTTCTGAGCACAAGTACCATCATTCTTTTTAAAACATGTTATCATCTAGTTTAAACATATCAAAATATTCATTGGCTGCACAAATATCGGTCCAATGCCATGTACCTAAATGTGCCGGCTCAGCCAACTCTAAAAGCAACGGCCGGTATTGTCAAACTTACCTAACATTGCCTGAGCACGGAGATCTTGTCTGTTGACACTTCTCTCGTCTGCTAAACGTCGGCCAGGTAAAACTTCGGAAGCCAAGCCAAATTTCCCTCAAGGTTTCCATCTTAATTCAGCAGAGCCATACATACAGTACATACGCGCATCATCAGAAATAAACATTTTTAAAAATCAGAAATAAAGCAATGACATTCGTACCCTGGTTGCATACTTTTCTTGACAAAACACTTTCCTCAATCGCTGTCGCTCTGCAGGTCTTTAAAGAAGTACACATCTAATACTACTATATATAGACATTTGTAAATTGTGTCCTTTTGCATTTGATGTTACATGGGTATGATGCAATATCGGAGGAAACAATCAGAGCATTTGTAAAGTTAACTTCGCATCATCTCTTGTTGATCTCTGGATTTTTCCACTGGTTGATTTAACACATACTACATGTACGATGTATGTTGTTTGCCCTTTATACTCTCGATAAAGATGTATGTGCTTCCTTATCTTCTTCTGCCATGGCTTCTGCTTTGCTCATGTCGATTCACTGTTGATCTATTCCTTTCCTTCATTTGTCCTTTCCTGTTTCTGCCATTCGTGACACCTTTCTCTTTGTAGAAGCATCGATATCTGCCATTCTTCTTTTTCTTTTTCTTTCCTCCTCATTTGCCTTTTAGTGTTGAGGGGAGATATAATCTGCGGTCTTTTGCTCTTCTGTTCGCCTCTGCTGCTGTTATGTTTACTAGTGCTTCTAATATTCCATCCTTCCATCTTTTTCGTGGTCGACCATTGGGTCTGGTATTCCCACAACGTTTATAGAAGGCTCGTTGTGTTGTGTTTTCTAAGGCTGTATGCCTTGTCACGTGGTCAAACCATTTTATCTGTTGTTTCTTTATATATTCTATGGCGGGGGCTATTCCTAGCATTTTTTCTCAGATCTTCATTTTTGATCTTATCTCTCAGACTGTTTCGTCTAAGACATTTCATCTCTGTAGAGGTTATTTTTCTTATTGTTCTTGCATCTAGGGTCCAGGTCTGGTATTGGTAGCAGCAACGTTGTGATGAAGAGTTTCTTCTATAAGTTCAACTTCTTTATTTTTTTTCCGCATATATTGATCGTTGATACTTTATATTTATATATCTCCATCTTCTGTGATTTCTCTGAACATAAAACATGTATCCCTTACCGACCTGCTGAGTCAGTCGTAAGTTAAGGGCTTAACTTAAAACGCACGTTAGGGGTTTAGCCCGGCTGATGTATCCATCCACGTGTTTGATCGAAAAGGTCTCACATGCGATATTTTATGGTCTAACTATACATTTTTTAGCTGTTTACATTTAAAAAGTAGATATCTGCCATGTTAGTATGAAATAGTTACATTTTGTTTTAGTTGTCCGGTTACTATGAGGTGAGTGAGCTAGAAATATGAAATTGAGTTGTTTTCATCAATCTCTTATTACGGATAGCGCTGCACATTGTTTTGCACTATACGATCCAATAGAATTTGTTCTAAATGGAGATGACAATATCTGTTGTCGTGAAGGCTACAATATGAAGGCTTTTGCCGAAACGGCGCAGTTCGTCTCGTTTCTCTATAGGCTTAACTGCATAATATCATTTAATGTTTATTTTATGCAGAGTTTATCTTAACTGTGGTTTGAATACGGTGGAGGTTGTCGTGCAAGAAAAAGATTAATGTATTAAGCTTAACCGTATTATTTAAGTTACATAATTAGGATACGAGAGGATGGAGTCAGCACTATTTCTCGTCGTTGTTTACATTCTCCAATTCATTAAGCTAAGTACCCATTTTTTCTCGAACTGTCGGACTGGAGAGTCAAGCTGCAATCAAACCTGTGTCCAAAGTAATCTTTTGCACCAAATGTGCCTTACGAAAAACCTCTGAGAATTTGGATAGTTATCTACAATCTGCATTAAATGTTTTTCACAATAAGTGTTTATACAAATCCTTGGTTATTGTCAAACAAAATAAAAAGAAAATTGTCAAATTTTCCGTTTCATCATTTTTCTAGTAAAAATTCATTAGTTTTGACTTTAAACAAATCCAATATGGCATCACAGGTCAGCTACTGTTGCGGGTGGGTTAAGTGAACGCCGGACTTGTGTGCTTCAAGCTACGGATATACTAACTCCACACATTAAAGTTCATGCTGTCATATTTTTTAAAAATAAACAAGTAACATGTTTATTAAAGCATATAGTGACATAGGAATGTGAAAATATTTTTAAAACTTATTATATTGTTCTTTAGAAGTGTGATGCGGTAGCATGTTTTTCTCTCCTTTGTTTATGCTCAAATGTCTTTGAAAACAAATGTCTATATAGGATCTCAAATATACGCTCGAAATAATAAATTTCAAACGAACTGATAAAAGGCGAATCTAAACAATAATACGTGTCAAGCTTTATAAGAAGAAGGCGGTGAAAATACATCGGTCATGTGCTGAGAATGAACTAAGAAAGACTTCCCCATCATGCATTCATGAAGAAACCATCTGGTAAAAGAAAACAAGGCAGACCAAGAGAATCACTAGTCAGGACAATTACTAGGGAAGGCTCAACCATTGGACTAAGAAACAACCATGACCTACAAGAACTAGCAGCAAATAATCAATCATGGAGAATTTTTACTTCCGCCTGAGGGGAAAATGAATGAATGAATCTGTTCAAAACATAATACATGTACATAGTGTTTTTTTGTTTTTTTTTCGATGGGAAAAAAGGCTTTGATACAAATCTTGAAAATAAATCGTTTCTATTTCTTAAGGGATTGGATTTTTAAAAATCCTGGCACTGCCTACCGGCCAGAAAGAAACAAACGTGTATGTACCTGCTGCACTCATTCCTTATTTGCCTTTCAACGTCGAGAGGAGATGTAGTTTGTTGGCCAAATAATTAAAACAGAAGTGAATATGCTGAATAACTGGGCTACCAGAAAACCACAGTAAAAAGGCATCGCACAGTTCGTGACCCTTGTGAAGTAGAAATGGATAGCTAAAGAACAAGAAGGCAGGTGATGATGCACAGATGTCACTGGGATTTTCAACCAAAACGCACAATAACGGAATCCGATAAACCATTATGACATTAACAGTTCCAAGATACATATTTTAAAAGTAATTGAATACCGGGGTTGTTTAACTCATATAATATTACAATTTACACTATTATTATTTGCGCTGGTCTTGTGGTCTGTTGTTTGATGTGCGACGGGGATGGTCTACTAACGACTGACTGTGTGTTTGGAGTTGGAGTCGACAGCGGTGGCCTGGCATCATCGGGCGCTATACATTAAAAAAAAAATATGACGATCATCATTTTCAGGAGGACGTGAACTTCGGAGTGTATGTTGGATGGGCGGCATGAACCATTGGAGGCTATGCATGAAGGGTGTTCCTTGTTGCAGTTTCCTCATATTCCCAGTCCACGGGGGACTTGTTGGTCTCGAGGCAAGACGCCGGCCTCGAGACAGAGAGGTTGTAGGTTCAAATCTCGGCTACACCGGTTGGGATTTTTATTTATGATTTCTCTCTGCGGCAAACACCCCCGGTCTCAGCAGCGAGATCCGGCTTGAAACGTCAGTTACTAATCGACGGAAAAAAAAAACATGTGTACCTCCGAAGTCCGTGTTATCTGCCTGTGCGCCGTTGGACTCCTGTGCACACGGCTGCCAGTGAAAAATGGATGAACACGCAAAATTCAGTTCCTTTTTTCAAAGGACTTCGTCAGAGTTGAAAGCTGGCGAACGCAACAACAACAATAATATTACAACAGCAGCTATTATTACAATCACCATCAAAAGGTATGGGCACCAAAACCAAGTTACTGTGCGCAGCGATTGACACTCATTATATGTCCTACCGCATAAATAAAGTCACAGAAACCTTTTTAGCTTCACTTGAAAAAGGAGCTAAGCTATTATAAGACAGGAAATAGTGGATCTTTTTATCTTGAAATTGTATGTACAGTTGAAAATGTGGGCTTTAAATGGGTGGCTCTGGAGATGGGAGTAGTTAACCGATCAATGCATGTGAATTATTCTCTTGATACAACCCTGTTTTATAACTGCAACGGTTTGCCTTATATCTAAAGAAGAGATACAAATGGCAGAACAGGCAACGTTACATTTAATCAGGCTGAACTGTGTAGTATTTTGTCTTCTTAAACAGGCTAAGAATTCCAAAAGGACAGTATGTTAGGGGTTTTGTGCATTCTCAACAGAGAAGAAAATGCCTATTTCACAATGGCACCTGCTGAAAGCACTAACAACAGCATCCCCACTTTCACTGCAGAACTGAGAAATGTGAGCTTGGTTTCTCCTAGACGAACCAGTTCTCATACCAACGTGACTTTCTCTACACATGAAGACCATAAGTTTGATATTTATCAACTGGAGTCGTCGATCGCTGGACGCTGCGGGACTTGCTGAGGAGGGGATCTGTGCACCTATGGGCATGTTCTGTGTGTAATGATGATGGCCAGCAAATAATTCAATAACGATATTTATCAAGCTGGTTGGTTATTTTCTGTATTTTTTAACCTTAAACAGTCGCTAATTCATGGGTTGTGAAAGGCAGACATCTAAAAATAGACACACCTCGTGAAGATGACGTCATCTATGTGATAAGCAGAATTTGAAAACTCCTATGGAAGGAGCTCATTTTATTTCAATTGTTTTCGTTAGTTCTGTTCTATGGGTAAAACAACAGAATTTGATAATTTACTTATTGCCTGTTATTTAAATTATCATTTGATAAATATAGCAATAATTCTAAATAATATAGGCCTAATATATTGTGATACTATACATATCTTGTAGTAATATAGACCAAGAAGGTGAAACAAAGAAAAATATCAGAAGCAGGTAGCAAAAGCTGCAACGAATTTTAAAAAACTTGGACCAAATATGGAAATAAAAAATACTATGCTAGTAAACCAAAATTAGAATATTCAACTCAAACATATTATCAACACTTACTTATGTATTAATTTTAATGTCACGAAGAACATACTAACATCAAAACAAATAACACCAGGGCTAAAACTAAGACTAGCAAAATGTTACATCTTCTCAATATTCCTATATGGTACAGAAACATGGACATTAGACAAGAAAACAGAACAGAGAATTGAAGCATTTGAAATGTGGATATATAGAAGAATAGGTAAAATTGGATAGAAGGAAAAGAAAATAAACGATGAAGTTTTAAAACAACTAAAAATAAAAAGAGAACTACACAATTCAAACAAGACAAATGCGATGTTTGGGTCATGTTAAAAGACACAACAGCCTACTAAAAGTAATCCTGGAGGGGTTGTTGTTGTTGACGGATTACCACGAGTTGATACGAGCTTGTTTGCCCTTTGACTCACAAGATGTGGCGGGTCGTAATGGCTTTCTTGACATTCCCGGCTCTTACTGGAGATTGGAGGTCGTCTGTCCCAGGCTACGCTGGGAAACTACTAGTCCAGCCCAGAGGTACTGCAATACTGGGTCCTCAATCAGTAACAGCCACCACTACAGGGAACACGGCGATCCTGGCTTCTGTTAGCCAGTCTGTTTTGACGCAGACTGTTACCAGGGGAGACCACGAGGAGGTAGATCTGCTAGGTCTTGGCCAGCTGATGGTCGCCGGCCCTACTATTGCGACCGCAGGTCGCAGGCGCTTATGCTCCCCCATCCTGGAGGGGAAAATGCAAGGTAAAAGAGACAGACCAAGACCAACATGGACGAGTAACATCAAAAGATGGACAAATCGGTCTATGACAACCTGCACCATCAAAACAAGAGACAGAGCAGAATGGCGCTCCATGGTAGCCAACCTTCGTTGCGGAGACGGCACACGATGATGATGATGACTTATGTATGTGAAAGCTGGAAAACAACAAAAGAGATTGAGAAAAAACTAAACGATTTTGAAGACAAATGTCTAAGAAAAATACCGTGTACAATGGAATGAATTCTAGACTAATATTGGAATAAGAGAAATAGTCATGCAACCAAAGATCTCATCTACAAGAAATAAGGAAAGAAAATTGACATATGTCGGACATGTGATGAAAAGAGACAACAAAAGAATCCCAAATACAGGCTCTTCTATGGGAAACATCAGGATACAGAAAAAGGACGAAGACCTAAAGAGACACTAATAAGAACACTTATAAGAGAAGCAAAGTTGGCAGGCATAGACTCATTAGATAAGATCGAACATCTCGCCCAGAAAGCGATGGCTGGTAAAAACACTACAAGCCCTATGTGACGTGTAAAGGCGCGAAAAGGTTCAAGATCATGAATTTATTGTGATAAATAATCTATTCGATAAATGTATTGAAAGTATACCTGAACTTCAGAAAATCACGATGCTCTCTTGTTATGAGAAGATGAAGTTCATGTAAAATTTTGCTTTTAAAAAAAACATGCAAATGATGTATCCCTATGGGATATGAGATATATGTTATTATTCTTCATTAGAGAAAACTTGACAGTTCGAGCAGCTCAAGAACGACAAATGATATAAACCACGACACCTTTTCGGTATCAGTGAGAAAGAGAAAAAGAAAGAGAAAATTCAATTAAAAAAAAATTGTTTCGGTTACTTCAGTTTCTTTGAAAGTTTTAGAAAACTTTTAGCTACCGGAAGTTAGCAGAAATCTTCAGTGTTTCAATTTGGAGTTTCGTTCATCACCTCGACCACAACAATCGGAGGTGTTCTTGTGATAAAAACGTAATATGGCAGATTCTTACGATAGAAACAGACGTCGACGGCGGAGAGATCGTATGGAGTACGGTAAGCACAACGACGACGTGTCACCAACTCCAAACAGACCACCTGTTACAATCTTAGGGTTGGCGAAACCAATAAAAAGTACTATCATCGCAACCTCAAATAATACTGGTGACCATGTCCTGAATGTTCAGCCTGTAGGAACAACAGAGCATCATCATGAAGCTGCTGAGAGTGTTGCACATCAGAACTCTGATCTAACAGTTGACACTACATCAAGTGTAGATAAGCCACCAGTAATGTTGTTGTCATCGGACAGTAAGGCGCACTTGACTCCAGTTAAATCCAATGAAATTGAGACGGTGGAAACACGCTCACATTCTCAGCTTGATGACAGCAGTCTTGAAGACAGCACTTCTTCTGGTATAATCAGGAAAGTATCTACTGCTAGTGTTGTAGGTAACCTCATCAGTGGTGTCATTGATCAGGGTGCTCAGACTCAGATCAAGTTGGCACCTCCATTAGAGAAGCAGACAACCATTAAAATGATTGATGGAAACTTTCAGTGGACAGAGAGTGGACATGAACTTATGCTTGATCAAACTGATTTCATGGTGGTTGGGGTCATTGGCCTTCAGGGCTGTGGTAAATCTACACTGCTATCACTTCTAGCAGGGAACACAAACCAAGATGCGTACAGAAATTATGTATTTTTTCCGCAAACGAAAGAAGCTAAAGAAGATTGCCTGTACCAGACATCTGGTGTGGACATGTTTGTCACCACTGAGCGAATTATTTTTTGGATACTCAGCCTCTTCTCAGTGTTGCAATGATGGATGGCATGTTGAGATATGAGAGAAAGATTCCCTCCGAGTATTCATCTCTTCAAAACTTTATTGAAGTTCAATCTGTGCAGCTGCTCACGTTTTTGCTGTCTGTGTGTAATGTCATTCTTGTTGCTGATGACTGGTTTATTGATATTAATTTACTGAGGGTTATTCAGGATGCAGAGATGCTGAAACCTTCCACACAAGCTTCATCAACTTCAGCAGATTCCTTATCCTCCAGAGAAGATGGGTTTGACTTTTATCCAACAATAATATTTGTCCACAATAAAGCCTCAAGAGATGACTTTACCCCAGACACATATTTCTCTATGCAGCAGGTGCTGCTGAAGATGTTCTCTTCTTCTAAACTGAAAATAAAAAGTGATATCACAATGACCAGCAATATCTTTGGTGAACCAATAATTCAGCCTTTACCTGGCACAGAGCAAGATGAGGCCAGAGATGTTAATCTACTTCTGGTGCCTACCATGGAGTTTTACAAGTCTGAACCTGACTTCCTGGAGACCACTCTGGCAGAGTACAGAGGGTACCCAAGTTTTAGCACCATTCTGTCTTTCTTCAGAGCCCAGCTTCTATCAGCCCCTCGTCTACCACTTACCCACACAGTTCTCACAGAGAAGAACTGGTACCATTTTGCTGCCAGAATGTGGGAGTCTGTGAAAAAATCAGGGCTTATAGCTGAGTATAATAGACTTCTCTCATCCACAATGTAGATCATACAACCTATTGATATTTTTCTATAGTTTTTTTGTTTTCAGTTTCTGTTCTTTTAGACTCAGATGTTTAATCCTAGATTGCAATATCTATCTGTGACCAATGTGTTTATAATACCGTAGTAAAAATTACTACCACTTAATTGTAACATTAGGAACTCTAAAAATAGTGTTTATTTTAACTTTTTGACACATAGTGTGTTTACACTAGGAGACACTTAGGAAACTCTTATTTATTGTTTCAAGTTCATTTATGACCTGAATTTGACTGCAGGGTCAGAAATGTTACAATGTCTATCTTCACAGGTTCTGTTGGTCTGCTAGTATGTTCGGCTACCTCATAACGTTATTCGCTGCGTTTCCCGAGTTACAAAGGGTTATTTGATGTCAGCTGATGGCCGAGGATATTTCCCTGGTCACAGCAACAATTTTTAAATATAAAATAATCCAACAACAATGGAAACAAATCCAACAACAATGGAAACAAATCCAACAACAGTGGAAACAAATCCAACAACAGTGGAAACAAATCCAACAACAGTGGAAACAAATCCAACAACAGTGGAAACAAATCCAACAACAGTGGAAACAAATCCAACAACAGTGGAAACAAATCCAACAACAGTGGAAACAAATCCAACAACAGTGGAAACAAATCCAACAACAGTGGAAACAAACCCAACAACAGTGGAAACAAACCCAACAACAGTGGAAACAAATCCAACAACAGTGGAAACAAATCCAACAACAGTGGAAACAAATCCAACAACAATGGAAACAAATCCAACAACAGTGGAAACAAATCCAACAACAGTGGAAACAAATCCAACAACAATGGAAACAAATCCAACAACAGTGGAAACAAATCCAACAACAGTGGAAACAAATCCAACAACAGTGGAAACAAATCCAACAACAATGGAAACAAATCCAACAACAATGGAAACAAATCCAACAACAATGGAAACAAATCCAACAACAGTGGAAACAAATCCAACAACAGTGGAAACAAATCCAACAACAATGGAAACAAATCCAACAACAGTGGAAACAAATCCAACAACAGTGGAAACAAATCCAACAACAATGGAAACAAATCCAACAACAGTGGAAACAAATCCAACAACAGTGGAAACAAATCCAACAACAATGGAAACAAATCCAACAACAATGGAAACAAATCCAACAACAATGGAAACAAATCCAACACTCAGAGGTCACTGGAAGTGGTAATTAGGAAGGTACACGGAGGGGGGAATGTTTGAACACGGCAAAATATCAAATCTTGAAGAATTTTTATTTTTTGAAGCCCCTCACTGGACAAAAATCCAATGTTTCTAACTTACATTAAGAATTGCTGTCTACACAGCTTTCATTATCTTTTCCTGCCTTTCCGCTGTAAATATAATTATTGTTTATGTAACGCCCCTGACATTGTGGTGTCGGTTGTTTCAGTTCATCTTGCAAATTTGCTAAAATAACAATTAGTATCTTTATAGCTCAGTGTTTATTACTGTCACATTTACTGGTGCAGTGAACACAACAATATAGCTCAACTTCCAAGACAAATTTCACAAAATTGAAATGGCCAAAAAATTATTACTTTCACTTTTACTCACAGAAATAATAAAATTATGTTATTGTATAAAGAAATATAGCCATTCAGTGTTAATATGAGAGACTAAATGTTGGGATTTAAGCAGATTGTAAAATATTAAATCACTTATGGTCACCAGCACGACAAGCACAACAAAAATAGACCTACTCCAAATACAAATTTAACAAAACTGAAGCTGTGAAAAAGATTATGACTTTCACTTTTACTCACAGAAATAATGAAATTTCTGTATAAACAAATATAGATGTTCAATGTTAATAAGAGAGATTAAATGTAGTGAATTAAGTGGATCGTAATATAAAATATTTCCCGTGTGTTACCGGGGCTTCATTATGAGGGAAGTAAAGAATAGTGACACTGTGACCTTCCAGGCATGTCGTAAGTGGCGACTAAGGAGGTTGATCGATGGCTTGACAAGCTGTCATTGTAAAAAGTGTTGTTATGGAAACAGAGTCATAGATTTTAGAAGCAGTGATCTCCGCAATATGTGCCACTTTGGCACGCAAGGTTTCTTTTTTTGAGATTGTGGTTCTACCCTATGTGCTGTCTTCAGCTCGAAAGGACAATAGATAGATAGATAGATAGATAGAATATAAAATATATAGTTGTGGTGTATTTTTTTCTGGGAGTGGCGGGTTAGGCAAATATTTTGGTCAGACTTTGCGGGAGGAAATTCTGCATTTGATGTCACGACCACATAAAATTAAGGTTTTAAAGAGCAAGCTGGGGACTGGTTGGTCTCGAGATAGAGATGTTGTGGGTTCAAATCCCGGCTACACTAGTTGGGATTTTTATTTATGATTTCTCTCTGCGGTAACCATCCCGGGTCTCAGCAGCAAGGCCCAGCTTGAAATGTCAATTAATCATCGATGGAAAAAATATGAGTACCTCCGAAGTCTCCGAAGTTATCTGCCTATGTGGCAAGGGACCACTGTGCACACGGCTACCAGGAAAAAAATGGATTAACATGCAAAATTCAGTTCCTAGTCTCTAGGGAGTTCGTCAGAGGTAAAAGCTGGCAAAGGAAAAAAATAAATAAATAAATACAAAAATAAAGAGCAGGCATTCAGATGTGGGTAATTTTTACTACGGTATCGTAATCAAGAGTTAATGTTTACTTTCAGTTTCTGTTCTCTTAGACTGTATGTTTTTTAAGACCATCTGTCTATATTTCTACAACTTCATTTCTTTGAAATGTGTTGTTTGTTTTGTCTGAATGTAAAACTGTTTAGCATTGAGCAGTAGTTGCTGTGGTACCATTATCCTTTGGCTTGTCTGTTTGATCTGACTGACATTTTCATGTTTTTGATCTTAGATGTACATGTTTGATGTATGGGTAGGAGGTGGGAGAGGGACAATTGTGTGAATAAGAAAAAATTTTCATTGTTATTGTAAATCAGATAGAGTCATGTTATTTTTAGGTAGGAAGTTATGTTTTTGATATGTGAAGTTTCATCCTATAACTGTTTGGGTCTGCAACGCAACTATAGTGAGTATACTTCCTACTGGAGATACTTGTCTTAATAGAAAAATACAGATATACAATTTATTCTTGAGTTGTGTTTGTAACCCCATTGCTATAGTCATGAGTACACATACATGAAAGACATCGCAAGTGATGGCTTACTTTTTTATGTAGCTCAGTTGGCTGTGTGCTCTAGCATTTGGTTCTCATGGCAAGGCGCTGTGCTGAGGAGTACGAGTTCAATCTTGCTTCTGACCATGTATTGTTCTTGACTATTTGTGATTTTCTTCCAAGTGCTGTAAACAAACCTCTACCCCTGAAGTTATTCGCTGATCTATTACCTCAGAAGTTTCCCATAATAATATTCATTTATTATTATTTGTCTTCATGTTTTTGATATGATGGTTGCATTATTAACCTTAGATTGCGATAACCTACCTGTGATGCATCGTTACATTTTGTAGTACAAATTCCTGCCACTTTATTGTCACATTAGGAGCACAAAAATTAGAATTTTCTTTGAACTTTTGATGCACTGCGGTGTGTTTACCAAGTGTTTACACAGGGAACTTGAATTTCCTGGCTCAGGTTGATTTTTGATCTGAAATTTGACAGCATGGACCTGACTTATTACATTGTCTCTAAGTATGGCCGCCATAAATCCGTCAGCATGTTTGGCTACCTCATATACCTCATAGCATTATTCACTGCGCTTCCTGAGTTACAAAGGGTTGTTTGATGTCAGCTGATGACTGAGGAAATTTCCCTGTCACAGGAAAAAAAAAAAAAAAAATTAAAAACAACCAATTTGTTTATATCTGGTGCATTTTATTTCATATTGTGTATAATATTGGTGTATTTTATGTATGGATCTACAGTGTTAATAGTTATGGAAAAACCATGTGAAAGAAAATGTATCTTTTGGCCCAACATACCTGTCTTTGACGTTGGTAAATTTTGCCCAGGCATTGGCTATTTTGGGCCTACTCTTTTTTACTTTTAACAGGCTCAAGTGCACAGGGATCTCATTTTTCACTATTGCCCAAGAGTGTTAGATATGGGAGTTCACTCAGGGTAAGGCCTCGAAGAAACTACACATTTGATATGAAAAATTCCTACAATCTGTGTTGAGATGAAGTTCGCGTGGCTGTGCAGCTAAAACCACTGTTCCGCTGGTTGAAAAGCCGACGTACGGTGTTCGAAACCCGGGGTAGACAGAAAGGACTTTTTCTATTGTGGGGGGGGGTGAAATAAAAATCCTGAGTCTCACGCGTCGTGGCGACTGCTTGACCAAGCGGCCTTTATCCCTCTGGTTCTATCGTTGCCCCCAGACATACACCAGCAATGGTACTATGTGTTGTAAAGATAGTTTTTTTTTTTGTGTGTGTTGAGATTAAAGCTCAGACCTTCCTGTCCAGAAGATGATGTTTACCTCTAGACCACACAGTCTCCCTTTTTTTCTTTAACCCTAGATTACAATCATCATTGAGTGCTGTCTCCGCATTGAAGGTTGGCTACCATGGAGCGCCATTTCACTCTGTCTCTTGCTTTGATGGTTGCAGTTTGTCATAGGCTGACTTGTCCATCTTTTGATGTTACTCATCCATCTTAGCCTTGGTCTGCCTCTGCCTCTTTTACCTTGTATTTTCCTTTCCAAGATTACTTTTAATAGGCTGTTGTGTCTTTTAAAATGCTCCAAAATACTCATTTGTCTTGTTTAAATTGTGTTTAGTAGATCTCTTTTAATTTTTATTTGTTTTAAGACTTCATTGTTTGTTTTCTTTTCTCTCCATCCAATTCTACCTATTCTTCTATATCCATATTTCAAAGGCTTCAATTTTCTGTTCTGTTTTCTTGTCTAATGTCCATGTTTCTGCACCATACAAGAATGTTAAGAAGATATCATATTTTGCTATTCCTAGTTTTAGCTCTGGAGTTATTTGTTAAGATTATACCATAGTAAAAATTCCTCAAAATAAGACATTTTGCAGTGTTCAAACATTACCTCCCTTGTGTACCTTCATAATTACCACTTTTGGTGACCCCCGAGTGTTTCATTTGTTTCCTTTGCTGTTGAATTTTTTTTTTTTTTTAGATTGTGAGATAAATTGCTTAATGCGAAAAAAAATCGCCAATCGCCAACATCAAATAACTCTTTGTGACTCTAGAAACACAGCAAATAATGTTGTGCAGTAGCTGAACATACTGACAGGCTTATGCCGACCATACTGATAGACATTGTAACACATCCAGTCCATGAGGTGAAGTCATAAATCAACCTGAGCCAGGAATTTTGAGTCCCTGTGTTTTGCCTTGTGTGAACACACAGCGTTGTGTCAAAAGTTCAGAGAAAATACTATTTTTAGAGCTCCTAATGTTATATTTAAGTATTCAATTCAGTATTCGGCCTACAAAAAGTAATATATGGCGATTTTCATCTTGTCAGACGGTCTAGTGGAGGCTAATGTGTATTTTTTTAAGTTTTGTTTTTGTCGAACAGCTTCTCTCATTGCTAATTCTACTAATGTTCGACAAACACATGCGGTCACAGAATGAACAAGTCAGGCCCACTAGTCCACAGGGTTTTCCATCCTTTTTCATGAGTCTTTTCTCTTCTAAGTTTTGCCTTAGCACAATCTCAAATGATGTTATAAGTAAGTAAAAGTAGTAAAGTACCCCGTCACGTCAAGTGGCGTATAGGGAAATATGGTGTTAGTGACCCTATATTTTACAGACCTTCAGCACATGATTTTTGGGGTAATGTGGTCGGTATTACACCCGTGCTGCTTTACTTTCCCAGAAAAAAATCCGGTACCCATTTAAGGCTGGGTGAACCTGGAAGCCGTCGGTTGGGATCGAACCCTACCCCTTGTCCTTTGTAGTCCAGTTCACTAACCACTCAGCTATCGCGGCTCCAAATGATGTTATACCATTCCTTATACATACTCTCCATGATGTGCGATCACTTAGTTTCTTGTAGGGCAGCAATATTGACATGTAGTCTATTTAGTTCTTTATCTATGAGGGCTGTTGTTCTAATTTGTCCTTCTTTCAGTGTGTTTGCTTTAGCAAGTCCAGGGCACATGATCCTTACATTTAAGTTTAAACATTGGTGCTTTCTTACTCATTTCACTTTGCCTACTCTGCCTGGGCACAGAATATGAAGATAGTGCTTTACCCAGTCGCACTATCCCCCTCTCAACTTTGTATCAAGGATTTCCAAAGGAGGGACAAAGTCCATACGTTCGGAATTGAAAGAAGATGCAGGGGATGCAGACGGTTAACACTGTCTACTGCCTTAGAGTCCCTCCCTCCTGATTTTTACTCTGGGTGTACTCCCATAACCTTCGATTCTAACTAGAATCTAGTCCACAAGGTAGTGGAGGGTTTTGTGGTTGAAGTTTCTCTTCTTCTAGATGGCTTGCCAGCCAAGATTTACAAGTCCCGTCTACCGGGAACTAAAAGTAATCTTGGAAGGGAAAATACAAGGTAAAAGAGGCAGAGGGCGACCAAGACTAACATGGACGAGCAACATATAAAGATGGACAAGTCAGCCTATGACAACTTGCACTATCAAAACGAGGCTGAGTGGAATGGTCTCCAACCTTCGATATGGAGATGGCACTCTATGATGTTGATGATTTAATGATGAGCTGGTATTAATATCAAATTTAATATTTATATCACTGATACTGATGGGGTTAACTTTGATTATGGTTTCACTGATCCTCATGTGGCCATCTTTGATAATGGTGTCACCACATTGATATGGTTAACTTTGAATGTGGTCAACCTTCATTATGGTTTCACTTCTTCTTTCCTTCCTCCTATGCCGTTGGTGTCGAGGGGAGATGCAATTTGCGATTCTTTGCTCTTCTGTTGGCCTCTTCTGGTGTTATCCCTCCTAGTGACTCTAGGATTCCCTTTATCCATCTCTTTCTCGGTCTTCCTCTTACTCTGACATTTTCGTAGCGTTTGTTTATGGCTCTTTGAGTCATTGTTAGTCTCTTTGTCTTGGTATGTGACCGAACCATTTTATTTGTTGTTTCTTTATGTATTCGATGGCTGCTTCAATTTCGAGTTTCTTCCTCAGGTCAGTGCTTCTTACTCTGTCCCTTCACTGATTTCACTGATTTGGTCAAATTTGCAGTGTGTGTATTCTATCTATCTATTGACCTTTCGAGCCATAGCCGGCCCATAGGACATAGACCAAGATACTCTTTCTTTTATCTAAATTTTTTGTTCTAGCAGTTTTTATTTCTTTTAAAGATATTTTATCAAATCTTGCCATTTGTCTCTGTTCTGTGCAAGCAGCTCTATCTCATTGAGGGAGCCAATTCCTGTTGCTCTTGCCTCTCTCATCAATGTTCTTTTCAGTGTTTCTCTAGGTCTTCCTCTTTTCCTCTTACCTGTTGTTTCCCACATCAGGGCTTGCTTTGCTATTCGGTTATTATCTCTTCTCATCACATGTCCAACATATGACCATCGTCTTTTCTTTATTACTGAAGATATGAGTGGTTGATTGGTGATGTGTGTGTGTGTATTACAAACTGATAAAATATGTGTATGTTGTGAAATGTTGACTGTACTGCTCTTTGATAAACTGTGTGTGTTGTGAAATATTGATACATCAATTATTGACAACATGTGAAATGTTCTTAATAAATTACATGTTTTTTAATATAAAAAATTGCATTTTGTCATTCTGAAAAAAATATTTATGATTGTTTCTCAGAGTTACAGTTTTTTTAATATGCCATGTTGCCTTTGTTTGTGTTTTGTGCAGTGTCCATTGTTGAAATTCTAAACGTTATATTTTACAGCAGTTGCAATATTCATTTTTCATGCTATTTGTTTGATCCTACAGCCATTCTATTTTGCTGTAGTTTAGTTACATTTTTGGAGCTGCGATAGATCAGTGTTTAGTGAACTGGACTACAACGGACAAGAGGCTGGTTTCGATCCTGATTGAGGGCTTCCAGGTTTACCCAGCCTTAGTGGGTACTGGATTTTTTCTGGGAAAGTAAAGCGGCACGGGGGTACTACAGACCACATTACCCAAAAATCATGTGCCGAAGGTCTGTAAAAATTATGGTCACTAACACCTTATTTTCTATACGCCACTTGGCGTGACAGGGGATCTTTACTTAGTTATATTTTGCTACCCTGCTCATTACTTTTTTTTTGCCTAGCCACACATTTAACTTCAAACTTTTTTATAGAATGTCACAGTTAATTTCTATAAAGCACTCCAGATGTAAGAACTTTTGCTGCTTTACAATTGGGTAGTTGGGGGAGCTTAAGCGCCTGCGACCTGCGGTCGCAATAGCAGGACCAGCGCACCATCAGCTGGCCAAGACCTAGCAGTTCTACCTACTCGTGCTCGTGGTCTCCCTCGGTAACAGTCTGCGTCAAAACAGACTGGCTAACAGAAGCTAGGATTGACGTGTTTCCTGTAGTGGTGGCTGTTACTGATTGAGGGCCCAGTATTACAGTACCTCTGGGCTGGACTAGTAGTTTCCCAGCGTAGCCTGGGACAGACGACCTCCAACCTCCAGTAAGAGCCGGGAATGTCAAGAAAGTCATTACGACCTGCCACATTCTATGAGTCAAAGGGCAAACATGCTCGTATCAACTCGTGGCAATCCATCAACAACAACAACAACAATTGGGTGGTAGTCTTTTGCCATATTCTACTTGTATTCAGAACATATATCAGAACATTGGTAGTATTCCAGTACCCCAGTTTTAAATATATATTTGACTTTCTGAGTTATGAAAAGAAATCATCATCTGGAGATGTGGATAAAACAGTATTAGTACTTTTAACAATAACTTTTATCTTTATAAATAATCAATTGAACGGGATTAAATCATTTCTTTTGTCAACATGAAATGACAAAAATGATAGATTTTCAAAAACATAGGAGAAGGTCTAACAGACCTAAAGAAAAACGTGGGCTGCTTTTTTGCTGGTATTAGGATCATCATCAAGTACTGTGCCTACTGGCGTAGGTGATCATGTCTCTCCCCAACTTTCAATCTCGACAGTTGTTTATCATTTCTGTTGTTGATGCTTTGCCAAACCATTCTCTTAAGCTGTCTGGTATCTTTTCTCTTTGCTTCCCTCTGTTTCTTTGTCCCTCAATTTCCCCAGTTGTTACAATATATATTCCACCTGTTCCCTTCTCATTACATGGCCAAAAAATGATGTTTCTTCCTGATATTGGAAATTAGCTCTCTTTTTGCTTTAGCCTCTTTCAGAACGATTTTATTACTTTTCTTAGCTGTCCGTGGTATTCTCAACATTCTTCTGTAAAACCACATTTCTACAGCCTCCAGTGATTTTCTTGTCTGTTGTCCTATTGTCCACGACTCAGTCCCATATGTTAAGAGTAACATATATAACATAACACATACAAAATTATTTAACACTTTTATTTTTTAACAAGATCGTAGTTTCATGGCCTGGCTCAGCAAAGAACATCAGGCCTGTCCATGACACATCATTATTTTTCAAGATACTTTACACAAGACTAACATTATGTGAACATAGATAATTCGTTTGTGTACATTTAAAAGCAATACTGATGTTTTATTTTCTACATTAATCTGACAAAAACTCTATTTCTTAGATTCATAATTATGTGTCAATTCAAATATTTTTAACATCTTTTGGAATAATTTTATTTTGTATGAACAAATCTTTCTCCAATCCAACAATCACTGTACTTCGTTGACAGCCAATCCACATTTGATTTGAGCAAACTTGTATTTTAACTGGGTGGTTAAAGCAGCCCTCTTGCCCAATGTATAAATATGTGTAATATGTATAGCCACACCCCCTCAAATTAATACATGCAGTATTTGCAATGAAAAAGTGTGCAGATAATGCTGTATTAATCAACAAATGTATACAGCAACATGTTTAATAATAACAAATGATTATACAGGATTAATACTAATGGCGTAACTAATTTCAATATATAAATAATTCAAAGTATATGTACACACAATTTGCATGTTTAACATAGAGAAACGTCTGGTTGCTCACAGTTGTTTGTTTTCATCTTAAAGTGACATTTTAGTTCTAATCTTGGAAATTTATTAGCAGTTATGGATGAAGATATTCTGAACCATATACATTCCTCTCATTCATAAAATTGGTATTTCATAGTAGTGGTTTCAATTTGTGACGCCAAACATACAAGTTTTTAGTTCAAGCAAGTATTTGTTCGTGAGTGATATTTTAGAAGTTAATGAATGCTTGGGACCAAAAAGATCAAAGATTTGCAATTCTGAGAGTTTCGGGTGGGGCAAAACGGCATTTTGAATCACCAAAGTTTTTTAATTTAAAAATAGTAGTTTCTGCTAATCACTTTGAATGTGTAATAGAAGAAGTACTCTTTTCTTCTTGGAAACAAGAAATTTTTTTTTTTAAATAGAAAAAAATGGTACGGTTAAAGCTTTACGTAATAAATGGATGACACAAATCTGAACGACGTTTCAGCTCAATAGGCCTTCAGCAGGGAACACACAAACAACACACGCACAGATATGTAAGTAAAATTAGCCCTACATAGCTAACTAATAATGGAGTATCTAAAATAAAATAATTTCAAAATAGAATGACAAATAAGAATTATTATATAATTATTTTATATAATAATATTAGTTATTAATTAGAATTTAATAAAGAAAAATGTATTCTTACTTCTCATTCTAGTTTGAAATTATTTTATTTTAGATACTCCATTATTAGCTGGTTATGTTAAACAGAAAATTGAAGCCTTTGAAATGTGGATTTATAGAAGAATAGGTAGAATTGGATGGAAGGAAAAGATAACAAACGATGAAGTTTTAAAACAACTGAAAATAAAAAGAGAACTACTAAATACAATTAAGACAAGACAAATGAAATTTTGGGGGCATGTTAAAAGACACAACAGCCTACTAAAAGTAATATTGGAAGGGAAAATACAAGGTAAAAGAGGCAGAGGCAGACCAAGACTAACATGGACATTAGACAAGAAAACAGAACAGAAAATTGAAGCCTTTGAAATGTGGATTTATGGAAGAATTGGGTGGAAACAAAAGATAACAAACGATGAAGTTTTAAAACAACTGAAAATAAAAAGAGAACTACTAAATACAATTAAGACAAAACAAATGAAATTTTTGGGCATGTTAAAAGACACAACAGCCTACTAAAAGTAATATTGGAAGGAAAAATACAAGGTAAAAGAGGCAGAGGCAGACCAAGACTAACATGGACGAGTAACATCAAATGATGGACAAGTCAATTTATGTCAGCCCGCACCATCAAAGCAAGAAACAGAGTAGAATGGCGATCCATGGTAGCCAACCTTCGTTGCGGAGAAGGCACGCGATGTTGATGATGTTGGAATAATTTTATTTATTTACATATCTGTGTGTGTATGTGTTCCTGCTCATGGCCTATTGAGCCGAAACGTCGTTCAGATCTATGTCGTCCATTTATTACGTAAAGCTTTAACCGTACCATTTTTTTCTATTTTTTGTTTCTTTTCTCCTATACAATCAGCTTCATAGCAGCTTCGCATTTTTATGCACAATTATATGCATTTCTTTGCCTTGACCCCTTCTTGGAAATACACAAGTGAGCAAATTAACTAAAGCAGTAGCGACAAATAACTGTGTACTTATATTCTTCTTGTGTGGGATTTGTCACAGATAGTGTTTTTGCATTTCCTCTTCCTGCTAATTCACAAGATCCGTGATCAAAAAGAGAAATAATTAATTTGATTGCTGAAATTACTGACGACAGTTTGACATATTTGCTGTGTGACAAAATGCGCACATAAAGTATATTTATTTGTTGTTTGTTTGCGTACACCTGGTAAAGTACAGAGGAACTGAATTTTGCATAATCGTCACTTTTTCCAATTTTTTTTCTTCACACCAGCAGCGTGTTCTCAGGTGTCCCTCACCATACAGGCAGATATTCTCCTGCCTCAGAGGTACTATCATTTATTGTTTTTAATCGTTGAGAGTTTTGACATTTTTGAATACATTCTTTCCTATCAAATTTAGCTTTCTCCTTTCAGTTTCCAACTTTAAACGTACGCAGGGTGCACAAGGGTCCTATTGTTCTTTTGCCGTTATGGGGTGGGGGGGGCGGCTGGACACCAGACCTCACTATCCAGAGACCCGAGTAGGGTAAAGACACGACGAAACCTCGAATTCAAAGTGAACAAATCACAGCTCCACCTGTCGTGGGACAAACACTTTTAATTATCTTCTTTTACTTTTCTCTTTCTCATTGATACCTAAAAGGTGTCGTGGTTTATATCATTTGTCGTTCTTGAGCTGATCGAACTGTCTGAATTAGTGATTTTCCTTTGTTGTTACATGTCTCTGTCACTGCATCTATCCATCTTCTTCTAGGTCTTCTTCTTGGTATTTTTCCATGCATTCTCGAGAAGAACGCCGTTGATGGTGATTGGTAAGGATTCAATCTGACCAGGTGGCCAAACCATTTAAGTTGTTGTTTCTCTATATATTCTTGGCAGGGTTTTATGCCTACCATTTTTCTTGTGGTTCCATTTGATATTCTATCTCTTCTTGTATTGTTTGTTGCTTTTCTCAAGCATCGCATCTCACCTCACATCTTTCTTAAATGTGATTTAGAAAGGGTCCATGTTTGACTTTCGTAGCACAAAGTTGGTATGAACATGTTATTTATCATTTGTTGTTTAGCTGCTATATAAATGTTTGGATGTCTTAACAATGGTGAAAACTGGTATGTGACAGCATTTGCTTTACTTTTAATTATATACAAAGATAATCTGTGAGTCTCCATTGAGAAACACACCAAGTGGGTGTGTACTTATCTTTTCATTTCATTTTGCAGTAATCTCACAAAAGTGGCTTTTTAATATTAGAAATAAGTAAGAAAATATTCCCTGTCACATTAAATGTGACCCATAAATAAAATAATTTCCAATACAACATAGAATATATCAAAGAAATATCAAATACTGCGCAAAACATTATTGGAAAAAGTTTGCTGCAATGGTTTGACAAGTCACCACCTTGCTACTGTAGATGAGCTTTGTCTTTCCTTGTAACCTTAAACATTATACCAGTGGAAGTACAGTAATCCCTCAGTTATCGCGGTTAATAGGGACCAGAACTGGCCGCGATAAGTGAAAAACCGCGAAGCAGTGCCACCCTCTTATTTTTAACATACGTACATTTTTTGTGTATGTATAATAATGCGATTCTTAGGCCATGTTAAAAGACACAACAGCCTACTGAAAGTGATCCTGGAGGGGAGAATACAAGGTAAAAGAGGCAGAGGCAGACCAAGATTAACATGGACGAGTAACATCAAAAGATGGACAAATCAACCGATGACAGCCTGCACCATCAAAGCAAGAGATAGAGCAAAATGGCGCTCCATGGTAGCCAACCTTCGTTGCGGAGACGGCACTCAATGATGATGATAATATCAATAAGTGTATATGAAACCATATAAGTGCATATGTTATCATTAGAACATTAAAGAATAGTTTCAAACATGTAAATAAAATATTTATAGTATAAATAACATACATAAAATAATGTATACATGATATAAATTCCTCAATTTTGAATTTTTGAACAATCCGCGATGTACTGAGGCCGCGATAAATGAACCGCGAAGTAGCGAGGGATGACTGTATTATACTATATATGGCCATATTCGTCTTAACATATAGAAACAAAGAACTGTCTATCATTGGTAGTAAACTCCGCAAGCTGTTTTATCAAGTATCTTCTCCAAAGGCTGGGCTGATTTTGCTTATATTTGAATGGCAGGTTAAACAGCAGAATTAATAAGGCAGATTTATGTCACAGACTGCCTGTGCCCAAAAGGGTGTAAAGAATCGTAGAGCTGTTCCCTCTCTACCAGGCATGTTTGTAAGAGGCAACTAAGGAGGGTTGGCGTAGACTGGCTATCCTGTACTGTAAAAAAAAAAAACCGCCAAAACCTCACAAACATGGACAAGTCAAGGAAAGGAAACACAAAGATATAGTTTAATTAATGGATATTTGCCGATAAAATGTTGGAAATGGCAGGACAAAATTACTAACGTAGAATTATAGGGAAATACCAGTGGACTAAGAGATAAGACAAAGACTATGGCGCTGGATAGGTCATACACACTGGAAACTAAATGAGAGTATTACACTACAAGCGCCTGATTGGAATTCCCAAGTTAGGAGACAAAGGGAAAGACCAAACTATACTTGAATAAGACAGGTGGAAGCAGAGATGACGAGGATGGGGAAGACATGGAATGATCTCAAGAGAATGACAAGAACCAGGACGGCTTGGAAAGTTTTTGTTGAAGATGACCTATTCTCCACAGGAAGTTGAAAGGTAGAAGAGTAAGTTGTCAAAGGATCTTATCTCTGTTCACGTAAATTTCTTATTTTATCATTTTAACTTATTTTTAAAAACAAATGTTGTCATTTCTTACATAGTATGTGTGGCTACCTGAGCCCTGACCACAGTCACGGGAGAAAAGAAAGGAACCACTGTTACCTGCCACGCCCGTGTGGCTACCTGAGCCCTGACCACAGTCACAGGAGAAAAGAATGGAGCTACTGTTACCTGCCACGCCCATGTGGCTACCTGGGCCCTTATCACAGTCACAGGAGAAAAGAATGGAGCCACGCTCGTGTGGCTACCTGAGCCCTGATCACAGTCACGGGAGAAAAGAATGGAGCCACGCTCGTGTGGCTACCTGAGCCCTGATCACAGTCACGGGAGAAAAGAATGGAGCCACGCTCGTGTGGCTACCTGAGCCCTGATCACAGTCACGGGAGAAAAGAATGGAGCCACGCTCGTGTGGCTACCTGAGCCCTGATCACAGTCACGGGAGAAAAGAATGGAGCCACGCTCGTGTGGCTACCTGAGCCCTGATCACAGTCACGGGAGAAAAGAATGGAGCCACGCTCGTGTGACTACCTGAGCCCTGATCACAGTCACGGGAGAAAAGAATGAAGCCACGCTCGTGTGGCTACCTGAGCCCTGATCACAGTCACGGGAGAAAAGAATGAAGCCACGCTCGTGTGGCTACCTGAGCCCTGATCACAGTCACGGGAGAAAAGAATGAAGCCACGCTCGTGTGGCTACCTGAGCCCTGATCACAGTCACAGGAGAAAAGAATGGAGCCACGCTCGTGTGGCTACCTGAGCCCTGACCACAGTCACGGGAGAAAAGAATGAAGCCACGCTCGTGTGGCTACCTGAGCCCTGATCACAGTCACGGGAGAAAAGAATGAAGCCACGCTCGTGTGGCTACCTGAGCCCTGATCACAGTCACAGGAGAAAAGAATGGAGCCACGCTCGTGTGGCTACCTGAGCCCTGACCACAGTCACGGGAGAAAAGAATGAAGCCACGCTCGTGTGGCTACCTGAGCCCTGATCACAGTCACGGGAGAAAAGAATGGAGCCACTGTCATCTGCCACGCGTGACGTAAGAGACGAATAAGGAGGGTTGGGGTCAAGGTTTTCGCTGGTGCTCCTGAGTAAGTTAATCTGAGCTGCTGCCATCTTCAGTGCGTTCACCAGTGTTCATCTGCGAACACTTTGGAGCTGTCCGTTATTTAAATGAAGATTATTTGTCAAACAGAACTCAACTAACATCGCAAATACTACCAGAAGAATCTACAAGCCTGGAAAAGTATTAATGTCGTAAATTGAGAGTACGATATGTAGATTGTCAAATATCATCATCATCATCATCTAGTGACGTCATCCGCAACGAAGGTTGGCTACCATGGATCGCCATTCCACTCTGTTTCTTGCCTTGATGGTGCAGGTTGTCATAGATTGACTTGTCCATCTTTTGATGTTACTCGTCCATGTTAGTCTTGGTCTGCCTCTGCCTCTTTTACCTTGTATTTTCCTTTCCAATATTACTTTTAGTAGGCTGTTGTGTCTTTTAACGTGTCCCAAAAATTTCATTTGTCTTGTCTTAATTGTATTTAGTAGTTCTCTTTTCATTTTTAGTTGTTTTAAAACTTCATTGTTTGTTTTCTTTTCTTTCCATCCAATTCTACATATTCTTCTATAAATCCACATTTCAAAGGTTTCAATTTTCTGTTCTGTTTTCTTATCTAATGTCCATGTTACTGCACTATATAGGAATATTGAGAAGATGTAACATTTTGCTATTCTTAGTTTCAGCCCTACTGTTATTTGTTTTGTTGTTAGTATATTTTTCATGGCATTAAAATTACTTTTTGCCATACCTATTCTTTTGCTTATTTCAATTTGACATTTTCCATCATTGGTTATAGTATGGCCAATATGTTGCCAGATAAAACATTGCCGAGATTCAATATGTGACTTATTCCAGTAGTTCTTTTCCTGACAAGAAGCCATGAGTATTTCAGAAAATATTTATACATTTTTTTTGGTTTATTTATATTGTCAAACAGGATAACATTAAAAATAGACAATGAGAGATGCGCAATTGAATAAAATATTCAATGTTGCTATAAAATAAATTTTGATGGTCCAGAGGAAGTTATGTAAAGTAATTTCAGATGTTAAAAAATTTAAAGCACGTTTTCAGACATACAAAAATATACATGACATATTTTCATACATAAAACATATACTTGACATATTTTCATACATTAAAAATATACAGGACATATTTTCATACATAAAAAATATACAGGATATATTTTCATACATAAAAGATATACAGGACATATTTCCATACATACAAAATATACAGGACATATTTTCATACATTAAAAATATACGTGACATATTTTCATACATAAAAAATATACAGGACATATTTTCATACATAAAAAATATACAGGATATATTTTCATACATAAAAGATATACAGGATATATTTTCATACATACAAAATATACAGGATATATTTTCTTACATAAAAGATATACAGGACATATTTTCATACATAAAAAATATACATGACATATTTTCATACATACAAAATATACAGGACATATTTTTATACATTAAAAATATACATGACATATTTTCATACATACAAAATATACAGGATATATTTTCTTACATAACAAAACTTTCAGTCACATATTTTTAGACATAAAAACATGCAAGTATAGCCCCAGACATGATACAATTCACAACATATATTTCTTTTGTAAAAATAATTTAGGACATAGTTTGTAACATAAACAAATTAAGGAAAAAAAGCATATGTCATAGAAGGATGAGTAACTTCAAACCAAGTATCCTCTGTGCACTTCATAAGTTCAGATATTCTTCGTGTTCTGTGTCTTTTTTTTATACGTGTTCTCAAATTATGTCTTTTTGTTATTCTTTCTTTATAAGCTTCATAGCAACACTAAGGAGTCGTAGACTAATGTGGCTGGGTCATGTGAGAAGAATGGCAAAGTTTTATATTCTCAAAACAAACATTATATGGCGTACTTAAGGATCATAATAGTCATCATTTTTTGGCCATGTAATGAGAAGAGAACAACTTGAATATATTGTAACAACTGGAAAAATTGAGGGACGAAGAAGTAGAGGGAAGCAAACAGAAACAATAACAGACAGCTTAAGAGAATGGCTTGGCAAAAGGTCAACAACAGAAATGATAAATAGCAGCCGAGATCGAAAGTTGTGGAGAGACATGATCACCTACGCCACTAGGCCCGGTACTTGATGATGATGATGATGACTTAAGGATGGAAAGAAACCAAGGTGCTGAGATATAAGGATGTTTGCAGAGTTTTTTGAGGCTTCCTTTCTGTCATTGAGAGAAACGGAAAATCTGGCTGCAGATCGTAGTACACGGAAAACAAAAATAAAAAATGGCACAGCAACTTTCATGGCAGTGCTGATATCAAATTCAGAAGACAAGAAGGAGGAGAAAGAAGACGAGGTTAGGCACCACGAATACATCTTATTCGTTTTGTAGCCGGATCTGTCTATCCAATATTTGTAGATTCAGCCACGAGAGAAGCTGTTCAGCAAAGCAGCATCCAAAATAAGGCACTGACATTTTTGCCAAACTACTGACTTATCATGATTGCTTGCTACAGACCGTCTGTTAAAACGTCAAAGACCATACCGTTTATTTTCATTATAATATATTTTTTATTTTATTTATGATGAGTTGTCAGAAAAAAATAAAAGAATAACTAATATCATCCATTAAATTACTCACGCATGTAAAAGCAAGGGAGCCACGATAGCTCAGTGGTTAGTGAACTGGACTACCACGGACAAGGGGTAGGGTTCGATCCGAACCGACGGCTTCCGTGTTCACCCAGCCTTAAATGGGTACCGGATTTTTTTCTGGGAAAGTAAAGCAGCACGGGCGTAATACTGACCACATTACCCCAAAAATCATGTGCTGAAGGTCTGTAAAATATAGGGTCACTAACACCATATTTCCCTATACGCCACTTGGCGTGACGGGGGTACTTTTTGGCGGGTATTATTTTTTTAATGTATAAGCTGGAAATGAATAAAAGAAATTGATTGAGAATAAAATAGATGAATAAAAGAACTAATATCTAAAGAAGGTATTTTGTACACAGTGAAGTGAATTCAAGATCAGTGATGAAATAAAGGATATGGCTATGCAACCAATAGAAATTTGTGGGAAATATGAAGAGGGAATATTATATTAAAAGTCATTTTGGAAGTGCTGATACAAGGTAGACAAAAAAGAAAAAAAGTAACGTGGACTGATAACATCAAAATGTGGACAGGTGAACCAATTATAAAGTGCACCATCAAGACAAGAGACAGATCGTTAAGACATGAGACAGACCGTTAAGACATGAGACAGACCGTTAAGACATGAAGCAGACCGTTAAGACATGGGACAGACCGTTAAGACATGAAGCAGACCGTTAAGACATGAGACAGATCGTTAAGACATGAGACAGACCGTTAAGACATGGGACAGACCGTTAAGACATGAAGCAGACCGTTAAGACATGAGACAGATCGTTAAGACATGAGACAGACTGTAAGACATGAGACAGACCGTTAAAACATGAGACAGGTCGTTAAGACAAGAGACAGACCGTTAAGACAAGAGACATACCGTTAAGACAAGAGACAGATTGTTAAGACACAAGACAGAGTAAAATGTCCCTCCATGGTAGTCAACCTTCGATGTGGGCGGTACCCACTAATGAATGAACCAACGGAATGATTCATAATGAGGAAAAGAAGGTGAACATATGTAGTCACAAGATTACAGCAATGCCTGCAAACTAAGTAATTCGATGGGCATAAGAAAAGTGGAGGCGGGCTCTGTACGCAAGTAATGGGTAGAGTTACTACAGAAGTCACAAATACGTAATGTCACCTTCGTCTACGTCCCGGGGCATGCAGGAGTACGGGGGAAGTGAAAGAGCGCACAGGTTGGCTAGTTGCTCTATTGATGAGGACGGTCAACCAATGGATAGGGCGGACGTCATCAATGCCCTCCGGGAAGTGGGAAGAACATAGGACTTTGATAACCATGAGTCCACGCCACTCCTTCGGATGAAAGAGATGGGAGTTAAAGATGGGCACAGCTAGAAACGAGAAACCTAGTGGCCGTAAAAGACGATTTATCAACCAACACAGAACTGGAGTCGTCAGTCGTGCAGGGCTTGCTGAGGAGGGGATCTGAGCACCGAAGGACATGTTCGGAGTGCAATGATGCTGACCTGCTAATAACTCAATAACTTAATGTAGGCTATGTGATGAGAAGAGATAGCCAGAGAATCACAAAACAAGCACTCAGGTGATTCAAATGAAAAACAACATGAAAAAAAAGGCTGCCCTCAAGAGAGATAACAATATACATAAACCTGTATCATTAGCTCTATAGCAGCTTTGCACTTTTACGCCTGTCATGTGACCTCATAAGACGGAATAAAACATGACTGCTCGGGGTAAACGGTCCTTATTCTGGGGTTCCCCGGGGCAGGCCCTAGTACTGGGATAATACCGTAAAGACAGATTTTTTTAGCATGAGTGACAATTTAGCTATAGTCAGGGACATTTTGCAACACTTATGAGTGACAACAACACTAATGAGTGACAACAACACTAATGAGTGACAACAACACTTATGAGTGGCAACAACACTTATGAGTGACAACAACACTTATGAATGACAAAAACACTTATGAGTGATAACAACACATATGAGTGACAACAACATTTATGAGTGACAACAACACTTATGAGTGACAACAACACTTATGAGTAAACAACAACTTATGAGTGACTAGGCTAAAGCTAAGACTAAGCTAAAGCTAAGCCTAGTTTAAAGCTAAGACAGCCGTGCACGACCCAGTAGAGACCATAGATTTAACCAGAAGTGTTGCCCAGGGTAAGTTTAGTTATTTTGTGTCGAATAGTTTGTAAAGTTTCAAGTTCAATGCAGCAGGAGGTCGACGCCTCTGAGCCATGACCCAGGCGGGCCCAGGAGTGTCAAGAGGCTAAAGGCCCGAAACACTTACTCGACAGGGCCGCTTATGATGATGAGATTGCCTCCTGCTGCAAAACTCTGCATAAAGAGTTTCCTATGACTAATCTATATATAAAATAACTAAGAATAACAACATGTTATATCTTCTCAACACTCCTATATGGTGCAGAAACATGGACATTAGCCACGAAAACAGAACAGAGAATTGAAGAATAGGTAGAATTGGATGGAAAGAAAAGAAAACAAATGATGAAGTCTTAAAACAACTAAAATTGAAAAGAGAACTACAAAACACAATTCAAACAAGACAAATGCGATTTTTAGGCCATGTTAAAAGACACAACAGCCTACTAGAAGTAATCTTGGAGGGGAAAATACAAGGTAAAAGAGGCAGACCAAGACTAACATGGACGAGTAACATCAAAGATGGACAAATCAGTCTGTGACAACCTGCACCATCAAAGCAAGAGACAGAGCAGAATGGCGCTCCATGGCAGCCAATCTTCGATGCGGAGATGGCACTCGATGATGATTACTAAACGTGCATATTGCAGCACTTGTGAGTAACAGTTCAATTAAATTCATGGGCATTTTGTAGTATTCAATGAATACTATTTTAGCTATAATCGTGTACACTTTGCAGCGTAAAAAGTAAAGTAAAGTACCCCCGTCACGCCAAGTGGCGTATAGGGAAATATGGTGTTAGTGACCCTATATTTTACAGACCTCCAGCACATGATTTTTGGGGTAATGTGGTCAGTATTACGCCCGTGCTGCTTTACTTTCCCATAAAAAAATCCGGTACCCATTTAAGGCTGGGTGAACCCGAAGCCGTCGGTTGGGATCGAACCCTACCCCTTGTCCGTGGTAGTCCAGTTCACTAACCACTGAGCTATCGCGGCTCACTTTGTAGCGTATATGAGTAAAAATGTTCTCTGAGTCTACTACACTCCCCTCATTCATAAATTGATATTTTACGGCAACGGTACCATTTTGTGACTTTATACAAAGTCGTGAGTTATCTAACCTATTTCCTGTTTGCGTTAGTGGTAATTTTGTAGGTAAATGTTTATATGAAGAGATTTTTTTTTAAAAAAATCACAAATGTAATGCTTTCTGCTTTGACCTGAAACACGCTATCCACTTTGTGTCATTTGCTGGTCTAGATGTAGACCTATAGCAAATGTTGATCGTCAAATATTATATTTTTTAATGGAAATTATTACATTTTTTTTCAACCAATCAAAATCTGTATAGAAATTAAACTGTTTCAGGGTTATGGGACTGCAGACTAAAAACCGCTAGTCTTATGATGGTGCTTGAAGAAGTTCGGGTCTTAGTTGATATTCCTCCCCCCTCTTCTCTCCCCCCCCCCCTTCCCCTTTCCGATATAAAAACAAAATTGACCCAACCATGATCCAAACCCGCGTTCTTCTAGTTTGGATCACAAGTTAATAAGCTATTCACGCTTGCCCAGTGCAGTCATTATGAGGTGTTGGAGTTGAGTTTTATCCCACCACCACCCCACCCGATAGGCAAAAAATGTGACCTTAAGACGATTGAATCCTGCGTCGTGATTTCCAGCACAACAAGTTATTGATTATGTCCCCTGAGCTCAAGCCATACGTAGCATTACATTTGAGTTACTATTTCTTAGAGACATCTGTAATGTAACAGAAAAGAATCATAAACAGACACGATTCTTGAAATGTGCTCATAATCACAGCAACTCCCTCTCTCTCTCTCTCTCTCTCTCTCCATCCATCCACCCACCCATTTATCCATCCACCCATCCGTCCATCCACCCACCCAACCATCCATCCACCCACCCAACCATCCATCCACCCACCCACCCATCTATCCATCCATCCATCCATCCATCCATCCATCCATCCATCCGTCTGTCTGTCTGTCTGTCTGTCTGTCTGTCTGTCTGTCTGTCTGTCTGTCTGTCTGTCTGTCTGTCTGTCTGTCTGTCTGTCTGTCTGTCTGTCTGTCTATCTATCTATCTATCTATCTATCTATCTCTTTCTTTATTTTAAAACTTCTCTTATTTATTATGTCTATTCAGTCATCTCTCACTTTGTACATTGACACGTCTCAACCTATTCCGCCTTCAGTCATCTCTCACTTTGTACATTGAGACATCTCAGCTTATTCTGCCCTCAATCATCTCTCACTTTGTACATTGAAACATTTCAGCTTATTCTGCCCGCAATCATCTCTCACTTTGTACATTGAAACATTTCAGCTTATTCTGCCCTCAATCATCTCTCACTTTGTACATTGAAACGTCTCAGCTTATTCTGCCCTCAATCATCTCTCACTTTGTACATTGCAGCGTCTCAGCTTATTCTGCCCTCAATCATCTCTCACTTTGTACATTGCAACGTCTCAGCTTATTCTGCCCTCAATCATCTCTCACTTTGTACATTGCAACGTCTCAGCTTAGTCTGCCCTCAATCATCTCTCACGTGGTATTTAAACGTCTCAGCTTATTCTGCCCTCAATCATCTCTCACTTTATACATTGAAACGTCTCAGCTTATTCTGCACTCAATCATCTCTCACTTTGTACATTGAAACGTCTCAGCTTATTCTGCCCTCAATCATCTCTCACTTTGTACATTGAAACATCTCAGCTTATTCTGCTCTCAATCATCTCTCACTTTGTACATTGAAACGTCTCAACTTATTCTGCCCTCAATCATCTCTCACTTTGTTGATTGTAACGTCTCAGCTTATTCTGCCCTCAATCATCTCTCACTTTGTACATTGAAACGTCTCAGCTTATTCTGCCCTCAATCATCTCTCACTTTGTACATTGAAACGTCTCAGCTTATTCTGCCCTCAATCATCTCTCACTTTGTACATTGAAACGTCTCAACTTATTCTGCCCTCAATCATCTCTCACTTTGTTGATTGTAACGTCTCATCTTATTCTGCCCTCAATCATCTCTCACTTTTACATTGAAACGTCTCAGCTTATTCTGCCCTCAATCATCTCTCTCACTTTGTACATTGAAACGTCTCAGCTTATTCTGCCCTCAATCATCTCTCACTTTGTACATTGAAACGTCTCAGCTTATTCTGCCCTTGGGTGTCCGGTTAGCGCAATCGATAGGCGGTTGGCTTACCACGGCAACAGCCGGGGTTCGTACCCTGGCGAGGACACCTGGGTTTTACTAATTCCCTAAAAATTAGTAGGAGCCGCGATAGCTCAGTGGTTAGTGAACTGGACTACTACGGACAAGGGGTAGGGTTCGATCCCAACCGACGGCTCCGGGTTCACCCAGCCTTAAATGGGTACCGGATTTTTTCTGGGAAAGTAAAACAGCACGGGCGTAATACCGACCACATTACCCCAAAAATCATGTGCTGAAGGTCTGTAAAATATAGGGTCACTAACACCATATTTCCCTATACGCCACTTGGCGTGACGGGGGGTACTTTACTTTTTTTTTTTTTATTCTGCCCTCAATCATCTCTCACTTTGTACATTGAAACGTCTCAGCCTATTCTGCCCTCAATCATCTCTCACTTTGTACATTGAAACATTTCAGCTTATTCTGCCCTCAATCATCTCTCACTTTGTACATTGAAACGTCTCAGCTTACTCTGCACTCAATCATCTCTCACTTTGTACATTGAAACGTCTCAGCTTATTCTGCCCTCAATCATCTCTCACTTTGTACATTGCAACGTCTCAGCTTATTCTGCCCTCAATCATCTCTCACTTTGTACATTGAAACGTCTCAGCTTATTCTGCCCTCAATCATCTCTCACTTTGTACATTGAAACGTCTCAGCCTATTCTGCCCTCAATCATCTCTCACTTTGTACATTGAAACGTCTCAGCTTATTCTGCCCTCAATCATCTCTCACTTTGTACATTGAAACGTCTCAGCTTATTCTGCTCTCAATCATCTCCCACTTTGTACATTGAAACGTCTCAGCTTATTCTGCCCTCAATCATCTCTCACTTTGTACATTGAAACGTCTCAGCTTATTCTGCCCTCAATCATCTCTCACTTTGTACATTGAAACGTCTCAGCTTATTCTGCCCTCAATCATCTCTCACTTTGTACATTGAAACGTCTCAGCTTATTCTGCCCTCAATCATCTCTCACTTTGTACATTGAAACGTCTCAGCTTATTCTGCTCTCAATCATCTCTCACTTTGTACATTGAAACGTCTCAGCCTATTCTGCCCTCAATCATCTCTCACTTTGTACATTGAAACGTCTCAGCTTATTCTGCCCTCAATCATCTCTCACTTTGTACATTGAAACGTTTCAACTTATTCTGCTCTCAATCATCTCTCACTTTGTACATTGAAACGTCTCAGCTTATTCTGCCCTCAATCATCTCTCACTTTTTTATTTAAACGTCTCACTTTTTCCAAGTTCATCTTTGCCAGATTGTTACTGCTGTCAAACTTCAGAGCCTGCAGATAGTAACTCTCTGCCAGGTCAAAATTTTTCTGTAACAAAACATGTCAAAACCACATTAAACTGTGCTACAATGTGTCAAGAACACACAATAAAAATAATGAAGTGCTACGGGAAAAAAACGGATTCATCATTATCACGTGCCATACCGGTTAGCTAGGCGATCATATCCTACCACCATTCTCTATCCATTGTGCGTTGTATCAATTCTGTTTTTGGCTGCTTTCCGTGCCATTACACCAAGCTCTCTGGTATCCTCTCTCTGTCGTCCGCGATATCTCTTTCCCAGTATTTTGCCAGTTGTAACCAAGTATTCCAACTTTCCTCTTCTCATGATGCGTCAGAAAATTGTTTCTTCTCATGATGCGTCAGAAAAATTAGCTGATTGTTTCTTTCTGGCTTAAAAAAAATTTTTTAAGGAACTCCCTTTGTGTCTGTTAGCATTTTTCCTTTTTTGTCTGCAATGCATCCACCTTCTGTGGCTTTTTAAATTTTATTAGTCATTATCTTTATTTCTGTGTGCATTCCTCTTAAGTCTTGTTTGCTTTCCATAGTTTCTATTTCTATACATTTTTGGCTGAGCCAGTCTTCTTTTGCCTTTTTGCACATTTTGCGTATTTCATTATCTATTTTATTGTATTGGGCAGTGTTCTTCGCTTGTCTCCTTTCTTCCATTTTTTCTAAGATGGTGTTTGTTATCCATTTTTATTTTTTGTTCTTTTCTCTTTTGGGTAAGGTGTCGCAGGTTTCTTGTATGTTTTTCTTTATGCATTGCCATTTGGTTGTTACTTTTTCATCAGGATTTTCTCTTCTGTATTGTTCAATTCCTTCTTCTAGCAGCTTCTGTATGTGTTCTTTACTTGTATTGTATGGGTATCTTTAATATCTTTTTGATTTAAAGCTGTTATATATAGTGGATTAGTTGATGAATTAGACTTTTTTGATGATTCCTTTGCTGATTTGATATTCGTCTATATTTCCTTGCGTGACGCTTCTTTCCGACATCTCCAGTTTTGACCTGGTGTTCATTCAGTCTGGACATGGTTGTGTATTCATGATCATTGACTCAATTATTAATTTGGTAGACATGGTTGTGTATTCATGATCATTGACTCAATTATTAATTTGCTGGACATGGTTGTGTATTCATGATCATTGACTCAATTATTAATTTGGTAGACATAAAAACATGATAAGCAGAACAATAAACAACAGCCACTCCCCCACCCCAAACCTACTATATTACCATTACTCTTGAGAAACCTCAAAATAATATTGCCCATTTTGGTAAAGTAGTAACATCCGTCAGTCATAGTTGACTATGGATTTTGATAAAATAGTAACATCCGTCAGTCATAGTTGACTATGGATTTTGGTAAAGTAGTAATATCCGCAGTCATAGTTGACTATGGATTTTGGTAAAGTAGTAATATCCGCAGTCATAGTTGACTATGGATTTTGGTAAAGTTGTAATATCCGTCAGTCATAGTTGACTATGGATTTTGGTAAAGTATTAATATCCGTCAGTCATAGTTGACTATGGATTTTGGTAAAGTAGTAATATCCGTCAGTCATAGTTGACTATGGATTTTGGTAAAGTAGTAATATCCGTCAGTCATAGTTGACTATGGATTTTGGTAAAGTAGTAATATCCGTCAGTCATAGTTGACTATGGATTTTGGTAAAGTATTAATATCCGTTAGTCATAGTTGACAATGGATTTTGGTAAAGTATTAATATCCGTTAGTCATAGTTGACTATGGATTTTGGTAAAGTATTAATATTCGTTAGTCATAGTTGACTACGGATTTTGGTAAAGTAGTAATATCCGTCAGTCATAGTTGACTATGGATTTTGGTAAAGTAGTAATATCCGTCAGTCATAGTTGACTATGGATTTTGGTAAAGTAGTAATATCCGTCAGTCATAGTTGACTATGGATTCTGGTAAAGTTGTAATATCCGTCAGTCATAGCTGACTATAGATTTTGGTAAAGTAGTAATATCCGTCAGTCATAGTTGACTATGGATTTTTGTAAAGTAGTAATATCCGTCAGTCATAGTTGACTATGGATTTTGGTAAAGTAGTAATATCCGTCAGTCATAGTTGACTATGGATTTTGGTAAAGTATTAATATCCGTTAGTCATAGTTGACTATGGATTTTGGTAAAGTAGTAACATCCGTGAGTCATAGTTGACTATGGATTTTGGTAAAGTAGTAACATCCGTGAGTCATAGTTGACTATGGATTTTGGTAAAGTAGTAACATCTGTGAGTCATAGTTGACTACTTGCAAGCGCCTCTATGAATATTTTTTTTTACTTTTTTTTTCGCCCTGTATTCTCTTTTCCTATAAATCTGTCTGCTTTTTGCTTGAGTTTGAAGCTTTAGAGTGTGTTTTCAAAGACTGCGGTCTGCAGCTATTTCTTCCCTGTGTGCAGGGTTTATGTTCAGTGTCTTTATGTCTATAAATCGGAGTTTTGGGCACCGCTTAGTTCTTATGCCATCTGCTAGTTGTCTTTAAAGTATATCTTTTGGTATACAGCCATCTTTCATACAGATAAGTAGCTAAGTCAGCGTAACCTATGTAGTTTAAGCAGCGTGTAGATGTTCGGGAGACCTGTGCGACTGAGGAGCTCTACGTTTGTCAATTTGTCCTTCCTGGTGATATCAAGAATACGGCATCGCATATTGAATGCATTTAGACTTCTCTCTTGCTTTGTATTATTTATCCACGATTCGCTGCCATACAGGAAGATACTAATGATGCAGGCATTGTAAACCGCATCCTTTGTTTTAATTCTCAGTTTTCTGCTTTGGCAAACGCGCTTAGAAAGTTGGGCGAAAGGTGGTAGTAGCTTTACCAATGGGGATGTCAATTTCTGTAATTTTGTTATAGTACATCACATGTCACTAACACCAGCATCATCATCATGTGCCATACCGATTGGCGTAGGTGATTATGTCCTTCCACAATTTTCTGTAGACAATACCACGTGGCAATTATATTGTTGACTGTTTACTGTGTCATGACACCAAGCTATCCAGTATTTGCTTTCTGTGTCGTCCGCGATATCTTTTTCTCCGTATTTTGCCAGTTGTAACCAAGTATTCCAACTTTCCTCTTCTCATGATGTGCCCGAAAAATGTTGATTGCTTCTTTCTGATGTTTCTTAGGAGCTCCGTTTTTGTGTTGGCCACTTTGAGAATTTCCTCTTTGGTCTTTTTAGCTCTCCAGAGGACTTTCAACAACACTAATACCATATTCCCTAAACACCACTTGGCGTGAAAGGGCTTTTTACCTTTTTTAAAACATTATTTTAGGTGTCCAGTTTGCCAGGAAATACTGTCTTATATGAAGCCATGGGAGAAACACGCTCTTAGATGGAATACTAAATTATTACGCTAGAGTCTAGACTCTAAATTATAAGTTTGATGATAATCTTGTTCTGGAGTCTGCAGGTAATTTTATCACAAAGTGGAGTGTTAGTTCAAGAGAAGATTTGCCTCAAGATCTTGAGTCGAGATCAGATGAGGTTATTTCAGAGATGACAGATTAACGATTTAGTGCAAGGGCCTAAAAATATATTTCTGAAGAGAATATACGCATAAGTTAAATTAGTGTGTACATGATATTGTGTTAGTCAGAGAAGTTATGCTGACTCTCTTGCAAAACCTGAATGACAGAACATCGGCAGTTGCCTTAGACACGGTAAAATCAACTAATTAAATTCTTCATAGATTAACGGAATGCCATGAAAAGTGTTTCTATGTAGTGAGAGATTTTTAGATGCAAACAAGAAAATTAATAACCGTATAAGCTTATGACGTGTAACTAGAGAATTGATTAGTTTCTCTTTGAACGAAAGACAGCACATAAAACAGAAATCAAAACTCCATGTGTGGCAATTCTCTGCTACATCTTGTTTCCTTCTTAAATCAACAATTGCGCTCTTTCTATTAATTGTTCCTCTTAGAATTTCTTTTCGTATTCATTGTTTTCTTTTGCAACCAAATGTCCTATCTAGAGCTCCGTGCTTATAAATTGTTGAACATAATCAAGACTGTGTCTTTCGAGTCGTCACAATAAAAGTTGAGGGCAAGTATTTCATTGTCTTTGATGTTATAGATTCTGTGTTGTGTTAATTATCTTCATCACTGACACATTCTTCTTCTAATCTATGTCCTCTTCATCCATCTCCTCCTGGTCCATGTCCTGTTCATCCATGTCTTCTTCATCCATTTCCTCTTCATCCATGTCCTCTTCATGCATGACCTCTTCATTCATTTCATATTTAGACATGTCCACTTCATTGATGTCCTCCTCATTTATGTTCTCCTCATCCATTTTCTCTTCATCCGTGTTCTCCTCATCCATGCCCTCCTCATCCATGTCATCCTCATCCATGTCATCCTCATCCATGTCATCCTCATCCATGCCCTCCTCATCCATGTCATCCTCATCCATGTCATCTCCATCCATGCCATCCTCTCCATGTCATATCCGTCCATGTCATCTTCACCCATGTCATTCTCATCCAGGTCATCTCCATCCGTGTCATCCTCATCCATGGCATCTCCACCCATGTCATCCTCATCCATGTCATCTCCACCCATGTCATCCTCATCCATGCCCTCCTCATCCATGTCATCCTCATCCATGTCATCTCAATCCATGTCATCCTCATCGATGTCATATCCATCCATGCCCTTTTCATCCATGTCATCCTCATCGATGTCATCTCCATTCATGTCATCCTCATCCATGTCATCTCCATCCATGCCCTCCTCATTCATGTCTTCTCCATCCATGTCATCCTCATCCATGTCATCCATACCCTCCTCATCCATGTCATCCATACCCTTTTCATCCATGTCATCCTCATCAATGTCATCTCGATCCATGTCTTCTCTATCCATGTTATCCTCATCCATGTCATCTCCAACCATGCCATCTCTATCCATGCCATCTCCAATCCATGCCATCTCCACCCATGCCCTCTTCATCCGTCCAGGTATGCATATTTCAAGTAGTTCTACTATGCTGCCCTATAAACAACTGGCACTGGATCTTTGGTCAAAAAAGAAAAGGCACCCTGGGCCCAGCTCCTCCAAACGATGCTCCCATGAGAAGTAAAAGCCCTACCCTTTACTCACCAATAACATTAATACTATAGGGATACCTTTACTTTCTATTCTTTTAACCTATCCTGCTATACATGTAACAATAAGCAGACCCAGAGTAAGATTGGCAGACAACATTAAAGAAGAACTACAACAACATCAATTGGCGATGATTAAAGCCGCCAAAAGGGTGAGAACCAGAGCTTAGTCGCTCCTTCGACATCTGAACGAGTGCAAAAAACGTGAAGAAAGGAAGAAAGAAAGAAAGAAAGAAAGAAAGAAAGAAAGAAAGAAAGAAAGAAAAGTTGCTATACTAGCGTTTATTTCTAAAAAATTACTCCAAATTTCTGGAACAATCTCACTCATTCAAATCCTTCTCAGTTTCACCTACAGGCCAACAAACAAATTACCTGTAGGAAGTGGATGCTACCAGTATCTATGATTGCTTCCACAAAAGATGCATTTATTTGAATAGCTTTCTCAAAGGACTGGGGAATAATTGTTGTTGAATTGTTAGGCTATTGTCAAACATTTTGTTTCAAAATTTAAGTACATGAGTAGACAGTGACAAACAAGCAGACTAGACTGCTAGATTATCAGAGTAAACGAGTGGATTAGATTAGGTTGGTGAGTTATACTTGCTTGCGTTCGTCCGATGACTAAAGGAGCACACCTCTTCGTCATCCGCCCTTAAAAGGACGTTAAGTGGACATGTCTACGTTGTGTTGTGGTTTGCAGTATAACTGTGATAATTGCGCCTTTCGGACTAACACATCCGACTACAGCATGACATTTTTGAGTATCGGGTTGTTCTCCCTCTCCGATCCCTACTCGCTTGGCCAGACTAGACAGGTTCGTCTGTTACTAGAGGCACCACGAAGAGGTGGAACAGGGTCTGGATGGTTCTGGTTCACCGATCCTGGCGCAAGCCATCAGCTTTATGGTGATTTATAAGAGTGGGTTATGGAGATTTATGTTGGGTTATTAAAATGAGTGTTAATAAGCTACACTTGTGAATTATCAGTTATAAATCTTGTAATAAACTATTATTGTCCACTATTGTCCAATAAGAAAATAACTCTGGAGGCGAAACGTGCACTCTACAACACAATCTTCATCCCAATGTTGTGCTACCAATGCCAGTCCTGCACCCTAGATGCAAGAACAATAAAAACAATGACCTCTACAGAGATGAAATGTGTTAGACGAATGACAGGAAACAGTCTGAGAGATAAGATCAGAAATGAAGAACTGAGAAAAAAGCTAGGAATAGCCATCACCATATAATATATAAAGAAACAACAGATACAATGGTTTGGCCACGTGACAATGCAGAGTGATTAAAACACAACACAACGAGCCCTCAATAAACGTTACGAGAATAACAGACCCAAGGGTTGACCACGAAAAAGATGGATCGATGGAATATTAGAAGCACTAGGAAACATAACAGCAGCAGATACGAACAGAAGAGCAAAAGACCGCAAATTATATCTCATCTCGACGCTGAAAGGCAAGTGAGGTAGGAAAGAAAGAAGATATCGGAGCACTTATGTGTCTACAAAAAATAATAAATAATAATTTCAAACTAGAATGAGAAATAGAAATTAAAAAAAAAAAAGAATAAAAGGGCGTCCATGCAAACTGTGTTGTGGGCAGAAGAAAATGAACGCCGCTGAATTCACTTTCGTGAATTACGAATATCTGTCTGAAGAAAGTGAACAAGCATGGCAGACTTGACATTATGTGAAAGTTTCTTCAATTCATGGGATCAGATCGGGAACAATCCTTACCTTCAGGGCATTCACTGTGTCATTGTTGTATCTGTAGGCATTCCCTTGCTCTTTATAAAGAGCAGCCAAAGATTTGTCTCTTGTCCGCACTGCCACATTGATCAGTTCTTGTATGTAATGGAGTGCCTGAAAAAAGATATGGGAAAATAGTGCTGGCAGTCCAAACAACTTAAATAGCTTTCTACCTCACAACATCGGCAGTTGCCATAGACACTGTAAAATCAACTAATTATATTCTTCATAGATTCATGGAATGTCATAAAAAGTGTTTCTATGTAGTGAAAGATTTTTAGATGCAAGCAAGAAAATTAATAACTGTATAAGTTTATGAAGTGTAACTAGAGAATTGTCTCTTGTCCGCACTGCCACATTAATCATTTCTTGTATGTAATGGTGTGCCTGGAAAAGGTATGGGAAAATAGTTCTAACAACATAAGTAGCTTTCTACACACAACATTTGGACAGAGAGTAAGAGAGAGACCAAGAAAAGACGGATAGACGGAATAGAGGACAGATGCAAGAACAAAAACATTTATATCCTAACAGCGTATAGATAAGTCCAAAACGACACTACATCTAAAAAGAAAATTATCCATAAAATAAGCAACATAACAGCTTCAGATATCATTATCATCATCATCAGGTGGCATGTCCTTTGCAGAACTTTACATTCGCCACAACCCGTCTCAAGAGATCTTTGTCTCTAGCCAGGTCATCTACTTCTTCTGTTGTCAAGTTCAAAGTGTCTTTTGATGTCTTGAAACCTTTTTGGTCTGACCCGATCTCATTGTCCTGAAGCGACAAATCCTGCCATCTACAGCCATCAGATACTATTATACATTCCTCCTTTCTACTTTATCTGTTATTGAGTTATTGTTATTGAGTTGTTATTATTATTGAGTTATTGTTATTGAGTTATTAGTTTGTTATCATCATTGCACTCCGAACATGCCCATAGGTACTCGGATCCCCTCTTCGGCAAGTCCCGCAGTGTCAAGTGACTGACATATCCAGTTCTGTGTTGGTTGACAAGTCTTCTTACACGCCCACTAAGTTTCTCGTTTCTGGCTGTGCCCATCTTAACTGCCACCTTTTTCATCCGAAGATGTGACATGGACTCATGGTTGTCGAAGCCCTGTGCTCTTCACACATCTCGGATGGCATTGATGATGTTCACCCGACTAATTGGTTGACCGTCTTCAACGACAGCGCAGCTAGTCAACCTGTCCGACAGTATGCTCAGCATTTACTTTGGAGAATTCAAGAAACAACATGCATGAGTTACTGACCTCACTGTACAGTTTCTCCTCCATTGAAAGAGTGAAGGCAAACTTGAGAACTTCCATGTTGTGAGAGACCCGAAGCATGAGATCTTTCAATACCAACCAGGCCTTGTCAATTTGTTGATTTTCTTTTAATGCTTGCACCTGCGAAATAAGTAGTGTTGATAGATGATTACTATAAGTGAATGCTGGTAAAGTATCACATTTCACATAGGTGAATCTTGATAAATATCCACTTATGATATAAAGGAATGTTGATTCATTACCATCATCATCATATACCATCCTGCTGACGTAGGTGATCATGTCTCTCCACAACTTTTGATCTCGACAGTTATTTATCATTTCTATTGTTGACCTTCTGCCAAGCCATTCTCTTAAGCGGTCGGGTATCTTTTCTCTTTGCTTCCCTCTATCTCTTTGTCCCTCAATTTTCCCAGTTGTCAAAATATAGTCCAGATGTTTGTTCCCTTCTCATTTTATGGCCAAAAAATGATGACTGTTTCTTCCTAATATTGGAAATTATCATTCGTTTTTGCTTTGACCTCTTTAAGAACGTTTTCATTACTCTTCTTATCTATCCATGGTATTCTCAATTTTCCTCTGTAAAACCACAATTCTACAGCCTCCAGTGATTTTATTGTCTGTTGTCTAATTGTCCATGGTAAGACATTCCAGATGTAATGGAGTATATATTTATTCCGTTGTTCGTTTGTGTTGTTCTCGTTCTCTAAAAAAGGTTGCATGTAGACCGAAACGTCAGTATTTTATTTTGTTCCTTTTTTTCTAAAGCAGTCACCAAAACTTGTAGGAGTGTGCGTAACACTCCACCGTTTGCTCCTTGCTACCAGCTTTTCAGCAGTACGACAATTATTTGCCTCTTTCATACATAAATCATGGCTTATGCATAGTCTGAATACAAAGCATTGCAACTTATACTTTTCTGTTGAGGTTGCAGTGTATATTATTTTCTATGATGTCATCTTTCTACCTCGTTAGAGAACATAAGGTGGGGGAATATGTCAGCCTTATGTGAGTAGATATAATCAGAGAATCGCAAAGACACGTCCTCATTTTGGAAACAGTAGCGAATATTGAGGCTTAGAAGATACTAAGAATAATTTTGATAAGAGAGGCAAAGACAGTAAGCATTTACTCCATTACTCATGTTGAGAAGCTCGCCTAGAATAGGGATTAAATGGTGAGATACACACCGTGCGAGCCTAATTTTGGTAAAAAAAAAAAAAGTATGAATGTTAATAATAATGGTGGTGGTGGTGATGGTGGTGGTGATGATGATGAGGAAATCACTCGACTAGGCTATCGAGGCTCAGACAAACCGTGTTTGATTCCCGCTGGAAGCGGTGTGAGTTGTATTCATGGTTGGAAAAAGAGATACCGCCACGGTCGACGCAACCGCTGGCAGAAATGGTTACCAGGGTATTACTCTGGGAAGGTGAGGAATGCCGCCTCGCATCGTGAGTTTTGATGCTTAAGGCGACACTATCCAGAAGTCTCCGAACATTCAAGTCTCGTACTTTATCTTTACCTTTAGTGTAATGTGATTCACACACAACTAGCCATACTTACATATTTGAGGTTAGTGTGTGTGTTGTTTGGAGCAAGAGCCGAGGCATGACCCAGTGTAATGACAGCTTCCTTGCCTTGCCCTTGCCTGGAGTAGATAGAGCCCAGAATAGTTAAACATTCGCCACAGTCCTGTCTGACATCTAGAGCCCTGTAGGGTTAAAACAACAATCACAAACTATTACTTTGGAAACATGTTAGGTGGAGGATTTATTGGTTATTGGCTATGGAAGGCCCCAGTATCACTGCAAACGTATTAAAATCCATAATCGCTCAACCGCCCGTGCCAGTGGAATCATCCGAATTACTAACTCATCTCCCAAACAAAGAAAGGTAACTGTAGTCCCCATCGTAGCAGTCTCAGCACACGCCAAAAGGCATAAGGCGAAACCGCGCAGAAAGTGAACACAGCCAACTGTTCCCTGTCATACGATATCATCATTCATCGTAAACAATTGGAATATCGAAACATGATCAACACGGATGAGACACACAGCTCACGGTGTGCACAGAGCACTTAACTCAGTAGCTCGTGCAACAAGCCGGACTTGGAATATGAGGAAATTGCAACAAGGAACACTTTTCATGCATAGCCTTCAATTGTTCCTGCGCCTATCCACAATATACCGGAATTTCATGTCCTCCCGAAAATGATGATCGTCATATTGAGAACAAAAAATGTATAGCGCTTGATGTTGTTAGGTGTTAGGATATCGTTCTTGACTGCAACCGAACATATAAACACACAGTTAGTCGTCGAATTATCCCCGTCAAGATATCCAGTGTAGCTGGCTAATTCATGCAAGATATCCAGTGTAGCTGGCTAGTACCTGCAAGATATCCAGTGTAGCTGGCTAGTTCCTGCAAGATATCCAGTGTAGCTGGCTAGTTCATGCAAGATATCCAGTGTAGCTGGCTAGTTCATACAAGATATCCAGTGTAGCTGGCTAGTTCATGCAAGATATCCAGTGTAGCTGGCTAGTTTATGCAAGATATCCAGTGTAGCTGGCTAGTTCATGCAAGATATCCTGTGTAGCTGGCTAGTTCATGCAAGATATCCAGTGTAGCTGGCTAGTTCATGCAAGATATCCAGTGTAGCTGGCTAGTTCATACAAGATATCCAGTGTAGCTGGCTAGTTCATACAAGATATCCAGTGTAGTTGGCTAGTTCATGCAAGATATCCAGTGTAGTTGTTAGTTCATGCAAGATATCCAGTGTAGTTAGCTAGTTCATGCAAGATATCCAGTGTAGCTGACTAGTTCATGCAAGATATCCAGTGTAGCTGGCTAGTTCATGCAAGATATCCAGTGTAGCTGGCTAGTTCATACAAGATATCCAGTGTAGCTGGCTAGTTCATACAAGATATCCAGTGTAGCTGGCTAGTTCATACAAGATATCCAGTGTAGTTGGCTAGTTCATGCAAGATATCCAGTGTAGCTGGCTAGTTCATACAAGATATCCAGTGTAGCTGGCTAGTTCATACAAGATATCCAGTGTAGCTGGCTAGTTCATGCAAGATATCCAGTGTAGCTGGCCAGCTAATTGGGAGGGCCAAAACACAGGTGGAAGGATTCACATGTTAAGGAATATACATGAATAGTAAATATTTTGTCAAAGTACGCCTCTGGACCTATTTAACAAGAAATCGGAAATGTCAAAAGTCTGGAGGATTTATGTGATAGTTTAGCTATTGTGTTCTAGTATGATTTGTTATATGTTTAATTGTTTCGTACTTCAGAGTCGATGTCTTCCTCCCTCCCTTCCTCCCTCCCTTCCTCCCTCCCTTCCTCCCTTCCTTCATTCCTTCCTTCCTTCCTTCCTTCCTTCCTTCCTTCCTTCCTTCCTTCCTTCCTTCCTTCCTTCCTTCCTTCCTTCCTTCCTTCCTTCCTTCCTTCCTTCCTTCCTTCCTTCCTTCCTTCCTTCCTTCCTTCCTTCCTTCCTCCCTTCCTCCCTCCCTTCCTTCCTTCCTTCCTTCCTTCCTTTCCTTTCCTTTCCTTTCTTCCCTTTTCCTTCCTTCCTTCCTTCCTTCCCTTCCTTCCTACTTTTCCCCATGGGTCATCGTTGGGACACTACTGACAGACAGATTTCGTGAGCGTATTTCTAACTTTAATCATTCTTATGGACTCCGTAATATCGAGGCCTCCCCATTCTCTGATACCATCTCTTCCCTTCTCTTTTCCTGTCTACCACTCCTCCTCGCTTCATTTCAGTTTATTGTTGTATGCTCTTTGGCAGGCCTGATGGTCCAGATACGTGGCCAGATAATTTCATTTAGAGTTTCTTCACAATAGCTAAAAGATCACCTAGTTACTTGCTGCATCATTTGTACAAATTTTCTCATTCGCGACACGATCTATATAAGAAATATAAAATACCTTACGATACATTTCAATTCCACAGCTTGTATTTTATCCTGTAGTTCTGCTATACGGTCAATGTCGTGCAAGTGCATAGAAAAAAAATGGATATAATCAGGGAGTTTATCAGCCTCATTTTAATGTCAAGAGTGGCATTCCTATCAGTGTTATAGTGGCGTTCTTGTCAGTGTTATAGTGGTATTCCTATCAGTGTTATATTGGTGTTCTTATCAGTGTTATAGTGACATTCTTATCAGTGTTATAGTGACATTCTTATCAGTGTTATAGTGACATTCTTATCAGTGTTATAGTGGCATTCTTATCAGTGTTATAGTGACATTCTTATCAATGTTATAGTGTCGTTTATATCAGTGTTATAGTGACATTCTTATCAGGGTTAGAAGTAAAATATATCATTTTTATAATTCGGTGTTTGTTGTATACTATTAAAGATAGCAATAACTTTCAGAAACCTTGAGAAAGTATGGAAATACACAATCATAACTATAAATAGAAAAGTAAGTAACGCGTAAAGAGCATTGTCACGCCAAGTGGCGTATAGGGAATATGGTGTTAGTGACTATACATTTTACAGACCTTCAGCACATGATTTTCGGGGTAATGTGGTCGGTATTACACCCGTGCCGCTTATAAAATGAAAGCTGAAATGTATTATCTACCCTTACTTGAGCATGTGAGAATTTGTTGCATTGTTTGTTTGTGTTAGGCAGCTTTACATCTCTAGCTAAGACCCGAGTGACTGAATTTTGCGTGGATATCACTTTCCTATTTATACACACTGACAGCAGTGTGTTCAGGTGTCCCCCGCCAGACAGACAGATATTCTCAGACTTCAGAGGTAATCTCATATTTCTTTTCGTCGAGAGTTTTCACGTTTTAGGTAGATTTTTCCTGTTAATTTCTCTCGGGCAGCGGCCATTTTTTAGGCTATTCCTTTCCATTATCATCTACCAATGGCTCTTTAACGTGCGCAGAATGCACACGAGAACTTTTTTTCGTCGTTTTCCCATAGGGCTGGATATAGGATCTCATTACCAAGAGAGGGTTGGACACCGGATCTCCCTACCAAGAGAGGGCTAGACATCGGATCTCCCTACAAAGAGAGAGCTAGACATCGGATCTCACTACCAAAAGAGAGTTCGACATCAGATCTCCCTACCAAGAGAGAGCTGGACATCAAATCTCCCTACCAGGAGAGAGCTGGACAGCTGATCTCCCTACCAAGAGAGAGCTGGACATCAAATCTCCCTACGAGGAGAGAGCTGGACAGCAGATCTCCCTACTAAGAGAGAGCTGGACATCAGATCTCCCTATCAAGAGAGTGCTGGACATCAGATCTCCCTACCAAGAGAGTGCTGGACATCAGATCTCCCTACCAAGAAAGGACTGGACATCAGATCTCCCTACCAAGAGAGGGCTGGACATCAGATCTTCCTACCAAAAGAGGGCTGGACATCAGATCTCCCTACCAAGAGAGAGCTGGACTTCGGATCTCACTACCAAGAGACCAGGAAAGAGTAAAACTACGGATTCGATTTTTAAAATTATTTATTTATTTAATTTATTTTCCAACGCCTGTGGTGGGAATCGAACCCGGACCTTCTTGTCTAGAGGCCGACGTCTTACCTCTAGACCACCCATCTCGATGTGAGAAATAGTAAACAACGAAGGAAGCAGAGAGTAAAATAAATGCATTCGCAAAGAAATGTCTAAGAAAAGGACTTTGTATACATTGGAATTAATTCAAGACTAGTACATAAATAATATGGGAGCCGCGATAGTTCAGTGATTAGTGAACTGGACTACAAAGGACAAGAGGTAGGGTTCGATCCCAATCGACGGCTTCTGTTTCACCCAGCCTTTAATGGGTACCGGAGTTTTTTTTTATGGGAAAGTAAAGTGACACGGGCGTAATACCGACCACATTACCCCAAAAATCGTGTGTCGAAGGTCTGTAAAATATTATGGTCACTAACACCATATTCCCTATATGCCACTTGGCGTGACGGCTGAAATAATGTAAATGCCCATGCGCAAAAGCAGATGGGAGCCAACAACAGTCCAACCAACTCCAGAAACAAGTAGGAAAAGAGAATGAAGAGAATTATATGGAATATATGAGCCGAAACATGATAGCTTAAGAAGACTCAGAAGACATGATATTCAGACTCATTACACTTCACACCTGACCTCTTTGCATAAATATGCAAGATGGGACTCAGTGACTTGCAACTTCCGACTGCTGAGAATACAGGCAAATTTCGGAGCATATCCTATATGACTGTAGCACTCTCAACGCCCTAAGAACATAAAAATGGCCCACAGAAACAATCCTACATGACTGCAGCACTCTCAACGCCCTAAGAACATAAATATGACCCACAGAAACAATCCTACATGACTGCAGCACTCTCAACGCCCTAAGAATATAAATATGGCCCACAGAAACAATCCTACATGACTGCAGCACTCTCAACGCCCTAAGAATATAAATATTACCCAGAGAAACAATCCTACATGACTGCAGCACTCTCAACGCCCTAAGAATATAAATATGGCCCACAGAAACAATCCTGCATGACTGCAGCACTCTCAACGCCCTAAGAACATACATATGGTCCACAGAAACAATCCTGCATGACTGCAGCACTCTCAACGCCCTAAGAACATAAATATGGCCCACAGAAACAATCCTGCATGACTGCAGCACTCTCAACGCCCTAAGAACATAAATATGGCCCACAGAAACAATCCTACATGACTGCAGCACTCTCAACGCCCTAAGAATATAAATATGGCCCACAGAAACAATCCTACATGACTGCAGCACTCTCAACGCCCTAAGAATATAAATATTACCCAGAGAAACAATCCTACATGACTGCAGCACTCTCAACGCCCTAAGAATATAAATATGGCCCACAGAAACAATCCTGCATGACTGCAGCACTCTCAACGCCCTAAGAACATACATATGGTCCACAGAAACAATCCTGCATGACTGCAGCACTCTCAACGCCCTAAGAACATAAATATGGCCCACAGAAACAATCCTGCATGACTGCAGCACTCTCAACGCCCTAAGAACATAAATATGGCCCACAGAAACAATCCTACATGACTGCAGCACTCTCAACGCCCTAAGAATATAAATATTACCCACAGAAACAATCCTGCATGACTGCAGCACTCTCAACGCCCTAAGAATATAAATATTACCCAGAGAAACAATCCTACATGACTGCAGCACTCTCAACGCCCTAAGAATATAAATATGGCCCACAGAAACAATCCTGCATGACTGCAGCACTCTCAACGCCCTAAGAACATACATATGGTCCACAGAAACAATCCTGCATGACTGCAGCACTCTCAACGCCCTAAGAACATAAATATGGCCCACAGAAACAATCCTGCATGACTGCAGCACTCTCAACGCCCTAAGAACATAAATATGGCCCACAGAAACAATCCTACATGACTGCAGCACTCTCAACGCCCTAAGAATATAAATATTACCCACAGAAACAATCCTGCATGACTGCAGCACTCTCAACGCCCTAAGAATATAAATATTACCCAGAGAAACAATCATACATGACTGCAGCACTCTCAACGCCCTAAGAATATAAAAATTACCCACAGAAACAATCCTGCATGACAAATTATGAGGAACCGATGAAAGCCTCAAACACACCGTCCTGTTCGTGACCCAAGCTGGTCTAAATGTCTACATTCATTGCAGCAGCTGATTGCTGAGGATGAAGAATAAGATGAGATAGAAGTCCATGCAATCATCAATCGCGACTAATATGAAGAAAAGAAGGTGAGCTTATCCTGGTCATGCAATGAGAAGAAATAACAGAATTGCAAAGCATGACTTGCATGAAACAGGACAAAGAAAAATACTGACTACGAAAGACATGAAAAAGAACTCTAGAGGAAAGGATACCGGGCATTGATTTCCTTACTAAGATTGTGAATTTTACTAGGAATTGAGACCTATGAAGAATTACGCGACAAACACGGTGTGACTTGTGACTACGCTGACAAGTGTTGAGTCATAGTTCCAGACAAATGACAACTTGCTGTTAATTATTATAGTTCTTGGTTGTTTATTAGTCCCATGGTTGAGCCTTTCCTAGTAATTGTTCTGCATAGCGAGTCTGCCATGTTTTCTTTTACCACATGGTTTCCATATGAATGCCTAATATGGGAGTATTTCTTCATTCTCAATACATGAGCGATGTATTGCCAACGCCTTCTTTGAGAGCTCGAAACGCATCCTTGTTCGTGATCATTAATGCGTCACTGAGATATTGTCACGATCATTGGTGAGTGAGTCACTGAGATATTGTCACGACCATTGGTGAGTGAGTCACTGAGATATTGTCACGACCATTGGTGAGTGAGTCACTGAGAAATTGTCACGATCATTGATAAGTGAGTCACTGAGATATTGTCACGACCATTGGTGAGTGAGTCACTGAGATATTGTCACGACCATTGGTGAGTGAGTCACTGAGATATTGTCACGATCATTGATAAGTGAGTCACTGAGATATTGTAACGACCATTGGTGAGTGAGTCACTGAGATATTGTCACGATCATTGATGAGTCACTGAAATATTGTCACGACCATTGGTGAGTGAGTCACTGAGATATTGTCACGATCATTGATGAGTTACTGAGATATATCGTCACGATCATTGATGAGTCACTGAGATATATCGTCACGATCATTGATGAGTGACTGAGTTATATCGTCACGATCATTGATGAGTCACTGAGATATATCGTCACGATCATTGATGAGTCACTGAGATATATCGTCACGATCATTGATGAGTCACTGAGATATATCGCCACGATCATTGATGAGTCACTGAGATATATCGTCACGATCATTGATGAGTCACTGAGATATATCGTCACGATCATTGATGAGTCACTGAGATATATCGTCACTATCATTGATGAGTCACTGAGATATATTGCCACGATCATTGATGAGTCACTGAGATATATCGTCACGATCATTGATGAGTCACTGAATTATTGCCACGATCATTGCTGAGTTACTGAGATATTGCCACGATCATTGATGAGTCACTGAGATATATCGTCACGATCATTGATGAGTCACTGAGATATATCGTCACGATCATTGATAAGTCACTGAGATATATTGCCACGATCATTGATGAGTCACTGAGATATATCGTCACGATCATTGATGAGTCACTGAGATATATCGTCCCAATCATTGATGAGTCACTGAGATATTGCCACCATTGATGAGGACATGATAATTCAAGAGTTACTGAGTTATCGCCACTTAGACGAGGACTTCCTGGCTGATACATTTCTGGAGCAGCAGTAATTTAGAATCAAACGTGATACGAGTATAAATGTTAGATTAAAGAAGTAAGTGAAAGATGTATATAACTAATAGTCTACTGAACTAGTAAAATGTTTACTCTTTTACACTTGCATATAAGAACTAATCAAATATGACATTGATTTAAATGCAACAATGTCGGCCATGTTAAAATAATCAATTAGGTAGCAAATGAAAAAGGGAAGCTGTCTGACCTTTCAAGATGGATCCTAGCCTCGTTAAGTTGCCCAGAATGGAAATAGATCTTGGCTGAGTTGATAAGTGCGTTGGTTTCTTGTGGATCTATTCTTAGAACCGCTTCATACTCCTGAAGTGCTGTCACGGTCTGTCCTGAGAAAACAGAAATATACACAGCCTTAATTCAAGTGTTTTTATTTGTGCCGGATAGTTTAAATATTGTTTTTTAGTTTTCGAATTTAGTCTTAGAACTATGATTAGTAGAGACAAGACACAACATATACAAGGAAATATTGAAGAAGACGGAAAAAACTCAGAAAGAGTTCAGGAATATACGTAGGGAGGTCAAAAAGTAATGCACACCAATTTTTTTCTCGGAAACTATTCGGGCAAAATGTGTGAAATTTTCACAGATTGTAGCTGAACATCCCCTTTACACTACCTCTTTTTCAACATAATCTCCGTCCAAGCGTATTGCCTTACGCCAACGCGAAACTAGGTCATGAATGCCTCGTTTGTACCAAGTTTTGTCCTGCTCGCGTAGCCATTTTTTAACTGCACGGATCACATCCTCATCATTGTCAAAGTGTGTCCCACGCAGGAATTTTTTGAGTGGTCCAAACAGATGGAAATCTGAGGGAGCCAGATCAGGGCTGTAAGGAGGATGGGGCAGTACAGTCCAACCAAATTTGTTGATTGCTTCCCGTGTTACCAGACTTGTGTGAGGGCGTGCATTGTCATGTTGAAGCAACAAATCTACTGATGGCTTATTAGGCCGAACTCTGTGGAACCGATTTTTGAGTTTTGTCAGTGTATTGATAAAATCTGTCGAGTTGATTGTCTCACCTCTTGTCATTACATCAACAAGAATCACACCATCAATGTCACAGAAGACAGTGATCATCACCTTTCCGGCTGATGGAGATGTTTTGAATTTTTTTCTTTTTGGTGTCTGCGGATGATGCCATTCCATTGACTGCATTTTTGTTTCAGGCTCATAATAATGTGCCCACGTTTCGTCACCGGTAACAATTTTTGACAAAAACATTTCTCCTTCAACACCGAAACGCTCCAACAATTCAGAACAGAATGTTTTCCTTTGAACTCTGTGATCATTTGTTAGGCACCGAGGAACCCATCAAGCGCAAATCTTTGAATATCCGAGAGTTTTAAAAATTGCGATTGCACTTCCCTTGCTGACTGTAAGCTGCAATGCCAATTGCTGACTAGTGATACGCCTATCCTTACGAATAATGGCATCAGCCCGGTTTAACATGTCTGTGCTGGTAGCCGAGGCAACACGTCCAGAACGCGGTAAATCGTGCCGCTCCACTCGTACACTTTCTGCAGCTTTAATTCTCTGAACCCAGCGACTAACTGTGCTCCTATCGACTGCAGAACATTTGTACACTGCACACAGTCGTTTATGAATGTTTGCCACAGTTTCTTTTTCCGCAACCAGAAATTCTATGACAATTCGCTGTTTGTAACGGACATTGTTGACAAGCTCCATTTTAACGGTTCATAGATTGCGTAATATTTATCCGAATGCTGTGCAATTTGGTGCACATAATTGGAACATGTCATATTCCAAGTGTGCAAAATTTCATATTCCTATCTTTATTATTAGCCGAGAAAAAAATTGGTGTGCATTACTTTTTGAACTCCCGTATTAGATATCTTTGGCATATTATAACAAATGGTGGAAAATGTAAGACAGAAGTAACGCACACAAAAATAGAAGTGGCAAAAATGAATTTTAACGTTTAGAATAATATATTGAAATCAAAGCAAATAGCATCAGAACTAAAAATACAAATAGTAAAATGCTACAATTGCTCAAACTTCCTGTATGGTGCAGAAACAAGGACATTAAATCAGAAAACAAAGCAGAAAATTGAAACCTTTGGAATGTTGACCTATTGAAAAATGGGGAGAATTGGGTGGAAGGGAGAAAAAAGACAAACAAGGAAGTTCTGAAGCAGCTGAAAAAAGAACTACTTAACACAATTCGAAAAAAGACAAGTGAATTTTTTTGAACATGTGAAGAGACATATTACCCTTCTAAAAGTCATCTTGGAAGGGAAGGTAGAGGACAGACGAGGCAGTGGCAGACCAAGACTAAAGTGGGCTGATAACATCAAAAGGTGGACGGATGTACCTATGACAACATACACCATCAAAACAAAAGAAAAAGAGTAAAATGGCGCTCCATGGTAGCCAACCTTCCATGTGCAGACGGCACCCAATGAAGGAATTAGTCTCATGTTTCCCAACTCTTGACGGACGTGGTCATTCTCGAATTGTTGATGCTAGTTTGCTACGACACTTTTCTAACCAGTTTCTCTTCTTGTTTTTAAGGAAAAAAGTTTACTAGAACATGGACTCTACCATCCTTTGGACTCTTCCATTCCATGGACTCTACCATCCCATGGACTTACCATCTCATGGACTCTACCATCCTTTGGACTCTTCCATTCCATGGACTCTATCATCCCATGGACTTACCATCTCATGGACTCTACATCCCATGGACTTACCATCCTATGGACTCTACCATCTTATGGACTCTACCATCTCATGGACTCTACCATCCCATGGACTCTACCATCTCATGGACTCTCCCATCCCATGGACTCTACATCTCATGGACTCTACCATCTCATGGATTCTACCATCCCATGGACTCTCCAATCCCATGGACTCTAGCTTCCCATGGACTCTACCATCCCATGGAGTCTACCATCCCATGGACTCTTCATCCCATGGACTCTACCATCCCATGGACTCTACCATCCCATGGACTCTACATCCCATGGACTCTACCATCCCATGGACTCTACCATCCCATGGACTCTACCATCCCATGGACTCTAGCTTCCCATGGACTCTACCATCCCATGGACTCTACCATCCCATGGACTCTACCATCCCATGGACTCTACCATCCCATGACTCTACCATCCCATGGACTCTAGCTTCCCATTCTATAAAACAAGACAAATTACGGATCCTTCTTTTCGATTACTTATAAAACATGTATCTCGTAACTGTTAACATTGTAAACGATCTCTGAATCGTTCTGGTTGAAAAAATAGCCCCGCACCATCCTCTGTTTAATGAAGACCTTTGTTTACGAAATCAAGGCGCATCCGTTCTCTTACACTCATTTTTATTTCTCTCGCTTATTTTTGTTTTTAATTTGTCTTATTTCCAATGATTGTTTGTTGTCCTGTGAATGTATCTTTGCTGAGTCTTTTGATCGAATCAACGTTTGGTCTAAACATATAGTTCTACGTTTATGGACGTTAAGTAGGTCATAGTTTTGATTAATTTCTTGACCTAAATTTGCATAGATAATCCCATAATAGATGGCCCCTTTGTAAAGGGTTACAGCAGCATTTTTGTATGTGAAAAAAACAACAGTTCATTTGATATGAAAAAGAAGGGCCTATCATCCACCCTCAAAACAAACAATTCCTGAGGTCCATTTCTCAATGAATTTAAAAGAGAATAAATTACTTCAATGACTTCTAGGCCAGACATGTTTTCCGTTTCGAGTTCAGACATCTTGACATGAAATATAAACCAATTAGAATGGAGAAACCACAGGTACAACTCTGTCAGTTCATCTTCAAAGAAGTTTACATTTCAAAATTAGATTGTGGGAACACGTTTTTTGGTTGTGAAAGAAAGTTTGCTTTCAATGATGGATTATTTTTTTAAAACTATTTTTTTTTCGATATAAATAGCAGGGAAGAGAGTCAACGATCTCGCTTTAGTGGGACATTAAAGTTCCTGACAACTTTTCTTCTTTTTTTTTTTTCAACCAGGCCACACAGATCTTTAATGTCCTATGCTATCGCTGCATAAATGTGTAAGAAAGTTAAATATGTATAGTACTGTGCTCTCTATGTCAACATCCACATAATCTATACCATGTTGACAACAATGCGAACGGGGTTTCAAATACCATTAATTTGTTCACTCTCGTATTTAAATTTTAAAATAAAAAAAAAATAAAAAGTAAAGTACCCCCGTCACGCCAAGTGGCGTATAGGGTATATGGTGTTAGCGACTATAAATTTTACAGACCTTCGGCACATGATTTTTGGGGTAACGTGGTCGGTATTACGCCCGTGCCGCTTTACTTTCCCAGAAAAAATATCCGGTACCCATTAAACGCTGGGTGAACCCGTAAGCCATCGGTTAGGATCGAACCCTACCTCTTGTCCTTTGTAGTCCAGTTCACTAACCACTGGGCTATCGCGGCTCCCAAAAACAAAATATAGATCCCAGTATTTCTGACAAACCTTTGAGGATGTATAGTCTAGGGATACTTGTAGTTTGTACAGTAGAATTAATGCGGAAGTAAGAAGATCATTGAGGCCAAAGGGGATATAGCTGTACAGAAAAATGTTAAGAACATCACTGACAGGTCAAATGAGTAATGAAGACTTCTTGAATGAGAGAGTGCACAATGGGGGCTTACAAGTGACACAAATAGCCTACTCACTTCCGTTGTATCATCAGAAATAAGAAATGTGAAAGTATCGTAGCAACTGACATGATAAGAGGATACAGTACTCATCATCACTGAGTGCCGTCTCCGCATTGAAGGTTGGCTACCATGGAGCGCCATTCCACTCTGTCTCTTACTTTGATGGTGCAGATTGTCATATGTTGACTTGTCCATCTTTTGGTGTTACTAGTCCATGTTAATCTTGGTCTGCTTCTGCCTCTTTTACCTTGTATTTTCCCTTCCAATATTACTTTTATTAGGTTGTTATAAGAGGATACAGTAAAAGAGAAAAACAAGGACAGAAAATGCTAGGGGACTTAATAATGTATGGCTCTATTCTATTCTATCCGTGGAACTGGTTTAATTTTAGTCAGGAACTCCCCATACACGCCCCCCCCCCACTTGTCACAGCAGTTCTCAAAATGCATCGGTAAATTCTGTTGGCATGGTGGTTCCGTGCACTTCCTACTATACAGCGCAGGCGACGATACCAAACCTCCTTAGTCGCCTCTTACGACTTGCGTGGCACGTAACCGTGGCACGTAACCGTGGCATTATTCTTTTCTCCCCTCACCGTGGGGGTCCCGGTACGTACTCGGGGAAGTCTTGTATGGAAAGGAATCAATGCATCATCATCATCATCAGCAAGTACCGGGCCTGCTGGTGTAGGTTGTCATGTCTCTCCACAATTTTCGATTTCGACAGTTATTTATCATCTCTGTTGTTGACCTTCTGCCAAGCCATTCTCTTAAGTAAGTAAAGTACCCCCCGTCACGCCAAGTGGCGTATAGGGAAAAATATGGTGTTAGTGACCCTATATTTTACAGACCTTCAGCACATGATTTTTGGGGTAATGTGGTCGGTATTACGCCCGTGCTGCTTTTACTTTCCCAGAAAAAATCCGGTACCCATTTAAGGCTGGGTGAACCCGGAGCCGTCGGTTGGGATCGAACCCTACCCCTTGTCCGTAGTAGTCCAGTTCACTAACCACTGAGCTATCGCGGCTCCTACTAATTTTTAGGGAATTAGTAAAACCCAGGTGTCCTCGCCAGGATTACGAACCCCGGCTGTTGCCGTGGTAAGCCAACCGCCTATCGATTGCGCTAACCGGACACCCTCATTCTCTTAAGCTGTCTGCTATTTTTTCTCTTTGCTTCCCTCTATCTCTTCGTCCCTCAATTTTCCCTTCTTCTTCTTCTTTCCTTCCTTATTTGCCTTTCAGCGTCGAGGGGAGATATAATTTGCGGTATTTTGCTCTTCTGTTACAATATATTCTAGTTGTTCTCTTCTTATTACATGGCCCAAAAATGATGATTGTTTCTTCCTAATATTGGAAATTAGCTCTCTTTCTGCTTTGGCCTCTTTCATAACGTTAATATCAATATAGGAACTAAAAAAAAACACACATTGAACAGGAATACGTGGGATACAGGACAGGACACGACTCTTGTGAGTTCTCTCTCTCTTTCTGTGGGACTCCATACAGAATTGAAGACTGTTTTGTATGGACTCAGGAACTTTGGTGGCTGAATCGTTAGTGCATTCGCTTCCTGACCACAAGGGTACAGGTTTAATTTTCAAGAGGTGGCGGGTTTTTTTATGATCGACAAGGTTGCGAGGTTCGCCCAGACACTAAAAATGGGTACTATTGATTTTTCTAGGAAGTATAGGTGGCCTGACGTGATACGAACCACATCAACCAAAAAATGTACAGTGATCGTGGAGAGATATAGCCACTAATATCATATTTCCCATAGGCATAACAAAGTGTGGAGAGAATATGTACTTTTTCCTTTCACTTACCGTATGGACTCTGCGGTGAAAACAAACACATCTTTTCATATCTCACCTGAGTTGTGCAGGTATATGCCATGACACAGGTGAGCTTCAGGCGATTCGGGTCTTAATTTCATGGCCTGCCTACTGTACTTTCCAGCTTCTAACACGTTGTCACGAGCCAGCAGGGCATAGGCCATTGTTACGACAGCCTCAAAGTGGTTGGGATCTGTAGCCAGTGCTTGCTTGATGAGTGGCATCCCTGATTGGTCTCCTTGGTTTCTAGCAACGGAAGACGCAAAACGATTGGTCAGTTGGCTTGACTTACAATTTCTCACACTTTGATCTTGCTTGCGTTAGCCCGATGACGAAAGTAGTACACCTCTTCGTCATCCGTCCTTAAATGGACGTTAAGTGGTTTTGTGATATGTTTCCTATCTATATTGACAGACACTCTCATCACTTATCTAATCTGACTAACATTCTCTCATGTCTTAATTGACATTCTATCACCACCTATCTAATATAACTTATATTCTCCCCTGTCTATTTTAACAGACTATCATCACCTATCTAATATAACTTATATTCTCCCCTGTCTATAATGACAGACTATCATCACCTATCTAATATAACTTATATTCTCCCCTGTCTATTTTAACAGACTATCATCACCTATCTAATATAACTGATATTCTCCCCTGTCTATATTGACATTCTATCATCACCTATCTAATATGACTGATATTCTCCCCTGTCTATATTGACATTCTATCATCACCTATCTAATATGACTTATATTCTCCCCTGTCTATATTGACATTCTATCATCACCTATCTAATATAACTTATATTCTCCCTTGTCTATTTTAACAGACTATCATCACCTATCTAATATAACTTATATTCTCCCTTGTCTTTTTTAACAGACTATCATCACATATCTAATATGACTGATATTCTCTCCTGTCTATACTCAAAGACTCTCATCACCTATCTAATCTGACTGATATTTTCTCGTGTCTACATATTATGGATATATATGTGATTGTGTGTGTATATATGTTTATAAATATATGCATGTGTATGTGTGTATTCACTCATGCGTAGCCGGGACATATTTATAATCGGCGATATCAACATAAGTGTGGACGGGGAGATAACTTGTCTGGGGGTTGTGCTGGGATTGTCGTTCATACACCGCTTCTTTAGTTCAGCGCATTTACTTCCTTTCATGAGAAAATAACTCTTCAAGTCAAAACAGGAACTCTACAACACAGTCATCATCTCAAAGTTGTGCTACAAATGCCAGACCTGAAAACTAGACTCAAGAACAACGAAACAATTAACCACTAGCGAGATGAAAAGTGTTAGGCGTATGACAAGAAACTGTTTGAGAGATAAGGTCAGAAATGAAGAGCTGAGAAAAAAAAAACCATAGGAATAATTTCCGCCATAGAATATACAAAGATACAACTGATAAAATTGTTTTTGCCACGTGATAATTCAGAAAAAAACTGAAACAAGACATGACGGACCTAAAATAAACGACGTTACGAGAACACCAGCATCTAGGATCGGCTAAAAAAATAGAAGGCGGAGTATTAGAGACACTGAGAAACATAACAGCAGGTGAAGCTAACAGAAGAACAGAAAACTGGAAATTAAATATATTTCCACTCTTCGCTGAGGGAGCCGTGATAGCTCAGTGGTTAGTGAATTGGACTACAAAGGACAAGAGGTAGGGTTCGATCCCAACCGACGGCTTCCGGTCCACCTATTTAAATGGGTACCAGATTTTTTTTTCTGGAAAAGTAAAGCAGCACGGGTGTAATACCGACCACATTACCCCAAAAATCATGCGCCGAAGTTCTGTAAAATGTATGGTCACTAACACCATATTCCCTTTACGCCACTTGGCGTGACGGGGGTACTTTAATTTTTTTTTTTTTACTCTTCGCTGAAAGGCAAATGCTTGCTTGCTTGAGTTCGCCCGATGACTAAATGAATACATCTCGTCATCATCCGCTCTTAAAAGGACGGTAAGTGGCGTGTATACGTTGTGTTGTGATGTGATATGATATGCAGTAAAACTGTGATATTTGCGCCTTTCGGCCCATCATATCCGACTTCAGCATGTTATTTTTAAGTATCGGGTTGTCTTCCCTCTTCGATCCATACTCGCTTGGCCAGACTAGACTAGTTAGTCTTCGGTTTCTGGAGCCACCACGGAGAGGTGGACCAAAGTCTGGATGGTTTTGGTTCACAGATCCTAGCGCAGGCCATCAGCTGTGCATCCAATTTTATTTTTATATTAGGTAACCTTTCCTACCTTGGACATACTATAACCAATGATGGAAAATGTAAAATTGAAATAAACAAAAGAATAGGTATGGCGAAAAGGAATTTTAAAAAATAAACTATACTAACAACAAAACAAATAAAAGTAGGGCTGAAACTAAGAATAGCAAAATGTTACATCTTCTCAATATTCCTATATGGTGCAGAAACATGGACATTATACAAGAAAACAGAACAGGAAATTGAAGCCTTTGAAATGTGGATTTATAGAAAAATAGGTAGAATTGGATGGAAAGAAAAGAAAACAAACGATGAAGTTTAAAACAACTAAAAATAAAAAGAGAACTACTAAATACAATAAAGACAAGACAAATGAAATGTTTGGGGCACGTTAAAATACACAACAGCCTACTAAAAGTAAGATAGTAATATTATAATTAAAATAAAAGTAATTAATAATAAACAGGGAAAATACATGGTAAAAGAGGCAGGGGCAGACCAAGACTAACATGGTCGAGTAACATCAAAAGATGGACAAGTCAATCTATGACAACCTGCACCATCAAAGCAAGAGACAGAATGGAATGGCGATCCATGGTAGCCAACCTTCGTTGCGGAGTCGACACTCGATGATGATGATGATGATGATGATAAACCTTTCCACGACCCGTTATCAGACTTTGTTAGCTGGATAACATTTCGAGTCTTTACTTTGTATCCCTACTCCTTTTCTTTCTCTCGTGGCTATTCTGTGTCGTCCACTTGTTAAAGCAAGGATTGGAATTTCATTGACAGCTGGGTTTTTTCTAGATATGTTTTTTTTCATCATCATCAACAACATCATCATGTGCCATACCAGGTGGAATAGGCAATCATGTCCTTCCACAATCTTCTATCCACAGTGCATCGTATGAGTTCTGTTGTTGACTGTTTTCTATGTCATGACAGCAAGCTATCAATTATTCTCTCTCTCAATGTCGTCCGCAATCTCTCTATCCATGTATTTTGTCAGTTGTAACCAAGTATTCCAACTTTCCTCTTCTCATGATGTGCCCGAAAAAATGTTGATTGTTTCTTTCTGATGTCTGTTATGGGCTCCCTTTTTGTGTTGACTCTCTGAGAATTTCCTCATTGGTCTTTTTAGCTGTCCAGAGGAGCTTTCAACATTCTTTTGAGGAATCCCATCTCTGTGGCTTCTAATCGTATTTTCATTTGCTTCTTTACTGTTCATAATTCGCTTCCATGGGTCAGAATTGGTTCTATATAGAACCGATGAACTCTCTTTCTCAATTGAGTTATTGAGTTATTGAGTTATTGAGTTATTGAGTTATTGAGTTATTGAGTTATTTGCGAGTCATCATCATTGCACTCCGAACATGTCCATAGGTGCTCAGATCCCCTCCTCAGCAATTCCCTCAGTGTCCAGCGACTGACGACTCCAGTTCTATGTTGGTTGATAAGTCTTCTTACACGGCCACTAATTTTCTCATTTTTGGCTGTGCCCACCTTAACTCCCATTTCCATTATCCGAAGAAGTGACGAGGATCTGTGTTTGTCGAAGTCCTGTGCTCTTCCCACATCTCGGAGGGCATTGATGATGTCCGCCCGATCCATTGGTTGCCCGTCCTCAACGACAGCGAAGTTAGCCAACCTGTCCGCTCTTTCATTTACTCTCTTTCTCAATTCCATTAACATAGATGTGTTGCTTTTTTCTCTCTCTATTTTTTTTTATTGAACCGATTTTTACTTTCTTTCTATGATGTTTTCATATCTTAGTTCATTTCTCACGCTGTTTCCTAAATCAGCCAACTATAGATTTACTTGGACCTGCAAACTGAGAGAGAATTCCTTGACTCTTACCCACTGGCGTGACTTTTTCAGCTTTGCGAGCAGGTGTGATTGTGAGTAGAGTGAAGTCAGCTATCTATATATCCTATAGTTGAACACGTCACGCTAGTTGGTAGGTTTCTGGTTTTATTTTCTGCTCGCGGGCCTTAGTTTTTCTATAGTTGGCTGTGATCCTAATGTTTGTTTTATTGTTCTAAGAAAGACAGGGAGCCGCGATAGCTCAGTGATTAGTGAACTGGACTGCAAAAGATAGGAGGTAGGATTCTATCCCAACCGACGGCTTCCGGGTTCACCCAGCCTTAAATGGGTACCGGATTTTTTTTTTGAAAAGTAAAGCGGCACGGGCGTAATACCGACCACATTACCCCAAAAATCATGTGCTGAAGGTCTGTAAAATTTATGATCACTAACACCATATTCCCTATACCCCACTTGGCGTGACGGGGGCTCTTTACTTTTACTTACTCTAAGAAAGATCGTATAGGTCGAACATCATTGTTTTGTACTGTTCTCTTATGTAAAGTTGTCGCAATACGCCGTGCTGCTCATGCTCCCTATATTCTTTCCTGCCTTTATTGAATGATGCTATCATCACCTGTCTATTCAGGGCGTTTCCTTTCGCTTGTCTAATTTGACAGACAGCAAACTCACCTTTCTAAACTGAGTATCTCCATCTTTCTACGTTGATTGACATCTCACTACTAGTCAAGCCTGACATATAGTTCTACTCACCCCTGACATTCAATTCTACTCACAAATGTCATACAGTTCTAACTACACCTGACATACAATTCCACCCACACCTGACATACAGTTCTCCCACGTCACCGGGTTCACCAAACTCCCAGACTTACAAAAGAAGACTACCCAAATTGACCATGGCTCCGAGGTGATTGGGGCGGAGTCTCAAAGCCTCCTGGTAACATTGGTGTGCTTGCGTCTTATTGGTCAACACGCTGCCTAGGTTTAGATGGTAGCTAGCGATACCTGGGTTTAACCTGCAAACAAAGGAGAATAAAGCAAGTTTATATTTTAAATCATATGGGAGACCTATAAGCCAGACCTAATATGTAATCTATACTTGGAGCAAACAGCAATAATAAAATATAACAAAGAGAACTCTACACCCATTGATATAAAAAGAGGAGTAAGACAGGGATTCATCCTATCAACAAGCTTGTTCAATCTATACACTGAGCAAATCTTTAAAAACATAATAGAGATGCCAGGCCTACAAATTAATGGAAAGATAATAAATAACCTAAGATATGCTGACGATACTGTACTACTAGCAGAAAACCCTAAAGACCTACAACAATTACTTAATGAAATAAACATGACAAGCAAAAAATATGGACTAGATATGAATATCAAAAAGACTAAAACTATGATCATAAACAAAGAAAATACTCAAAACCCACAAGTGGGTATCAAAATTGAAGGAATAGACCTGGAGACAGTTCAGAACTACAACTACCTTGGACATACTATAACCAGTGATGTAAACTGTACAACTGAAATAAACAAAAAAATAGGTATGGCAAAAAGTAATTTTAATGTCATGAAGAACATACTAACATGAAAACAAATAACACCAGGGCTAAAACTAAGAATAGCAAAATGTTACATCTTCTCAGTATTCCTATATGGTGCTGAGAGACATGGACATTAGACAAGAAAACAGAACAGAGAATTGAAGCCTTTGAAATGTGGATATATAGAAGAATAGGTAGAATTGGATGGAAGGAAAATAAAACAAACGATGAAGTCTTAGAACAACTAAAAATGAAAAGAGAACTACTAAACACAATTCAAACAAGACAAATGCGATTTTTGGGCCATGCTAAAAGACACAACAGCCTACTAAAAGTAATCCTGGAGGGTAAAATACAAGGTAAAAGAGGCAGAGGCAGACCAAGACTAACATGGACGAATAACATCAAAAGATGGACAAATCAGCTTATGACAACCTGCACCATCAAAGCAAGAGACAGGGCAGAATGGCGCTCCATGGTAGCCAACCTTCGTTGCGGAGACGGCACTCGATGATGATGATGAAGGGAGACTATTTCACTTTACAATTACAAGGCTTTAGCTATTTGGGCACTCCCATTTAGGACTTTGTGCTTATCGGCGATAGTACAGGTACCTTAGACGAGGCCTTGAACAACACATTATTCGATATCATTTTTGGATGACAATTGCCATCTAATATAACCTAAAATAACAAAGGGTAGGGTTCGATCCCAACCGACGGCTTCCGGGTTCAACCAGCCTTAAATGGGTACCGAATTTTTGTTCTGGCAAATTAAAGCGGCACGGGCGTAATACCGACCACATTACCCCAAAAATCATGTGCTGAAGGTCTGTAAAATTTATGGTCACTAACACATATTCCCTATACGCCACTTGGTGTGACGGGGCTCTACTTTTTTTTTTTTTACTATAACCTAAAAACTTAGTCTATATCATTTTTGGATGACAATTGTCATCTGTTATAACCTAAAATACTACTTAATAGATATCAGTTTTTGGATGACAATTACCATCTGATGTAACCTAAAAGACTTAGTCTGAGGTTGAGCGTATCGTGCCATGCTAGGAAGTATGCGAATCTCCTAAAAGGTAAGGCCAGGTTTCAGTCAGGGTTCAGGTGTCACGTTCGCAAGAACATGATGTCAGAGATAAATTGTTCTACGTGTTTATAAAAACATGACGGATTTGATAATTTTAAAAAAAGAGCATGACGAATTATTACGAAGGTGGTTGTGTTGAAATGTGATTACTAGAAGGGGGGGGGGGGGGGGGGGGGGGGGGGTAGATGGGTTTGTTACAAGTGTGTTTGTTAAATGTGTTTATCAGAACATGACGGAGATGTGTTTGTTAAATGTGTTTACCAGAACATGACGAAGATGTTTGTTACAGGCATTTTTTTTAAAGAGAAAAAAGTGGTATGGTAACAGTTTTACGTAAGTGAGAAGCAAAACATAAGACGAATGACGTTTCAGCCAAGTAGGCCTTCAGCAGGAGCAATAAACTAACGTGCATATTTGTTAAAGTGTGTTTACCAGAATATGACGAAGATTTGTTGGTAAAGTGTGTTTATCACAACATGACGATGTGTTTGTCAAAACGTGTTTATCAGAACATGAACTACCAAACATTTAGACAAGACAGAGAAGGTCACAAGGGTGTAATTCTTATACTTATTAAAAATTTCATCCCAGCAAAACTGATAGATGTAGTCACAAACGGAGAGGCAGAGATCATTGGTACATTAACTCCACTAGTATAAGGATATATAATATATACTGTCCAAATGACAAATTACTGAAGCTGGAGTAATTGGAAATAACACCATCAAAGTGTCTGGTAGTAAAAGACTTTAACAGCCACTCTGAAAGATGGGTATATAAGGAGTCCAATGTTCGAGGTGAAGAAGTGGAAGAATGGGAAATAGACAACAACATATTCCTCATAAACTCTAGGGAGGACCCCCCCCCCTCCTTCTCTCCCCCACCCCCCCCCAACATTCTACTAAAGAAGATGGAAAACAACTTCCACTCCCGACCTAGCATTTGCAACTGGAGACATATCTATCAAAATAACCAGAAAAGTGCTGAACCAACTTGGAGATAGTGACCATAGACCAGTCAAACTTTCAGTGGCTCTTGCTCAGAAACAGGTGTTACAAATACCTCTCCTCCCCCCCCCCCCCCCCCCCCCCCCCCCCGCTGGAACTATAAGAGAGCAGATTGGGCAAAGTTTGCAAGGCTCACTGATGCATATACTGCACCTATCAACACCCACGAAAAGAAGGTCAATAATATGATAGAGCGGTTAACAAATGGAATCCTGAGAGCTGCTAAAGAATCCATTCCTAGAGGAGCAAGAAGAAACTACAAGCCATACTGGAGCAAGGAAATACAAAGACTAGAAGAGGAACTGGACTCTGCCAGAGAACTAGCTGAAACATCACACAACACAGAGAGCAACATTGCCTACAAAGCAGCCTCGGCCAAATACAGACGTGAGGTCATGATATCAGCAAGACAGAGCTGGATAGACAAAACAGAGAGCCTTAATCTAGACAAAAATGGTCATAAACTATGGAAACTTGCGAAAGCTCTGAGCGACAAAAACAACTGCCGACCTCCAATATCATTAACACACAATCAGAACATCCTCACAGGCAAAAGGGCAGCAAATCTACTAATAGAGACTTACAAAAACAGTAGTAGAATAAACATTTCAATAGACAAACAGAAAGCTGCAAGACGGGAAAACCAAGATGCAAAACACATGCCTTTAGCACCAGAAGAGCATCAGACGACCACGTTTACCCCAACTGAATTAGATGTTGCCCTCAAAGGATTGAAGCGGAAAGGTTCCCCTGGTAAAGATGGAATCTCCAACGAAATCCTCCTAAATCTGGGACAGAAAGCCAAGAGCCAGCTTCTGAGGATAATAAATGCTAGCTGGAAAAGAGGTCATGTGCCGGCAATCTGGAAAGAGGCTATTATGGTGACCATCCTCAAGTGTGGAAAAGACCCACTAGACCCAAGTAGCTATAGACCAATTAGCTTACTGAGCTGCCTGAGTAAACTCATGGAAAGGCTGGTCAACAGAAGACTTATGTGGCATTTGGAGACAAAACAACAAATCCTACCACAACAAAGTGGCTTCCGTCAGCACAGATCGACTGAAGACCTGGTCACCTACATTGCACAGGAAATAGAGGGTGCTCTACAAGAAAAGAAACACACACTGGCAGTGTGGGTCGACATGGAGAAGGCTTTTGATAGGGTTTGGCGAGAGGGTTTAAAGAACAAGCTTTTTAGACTTGGCATCTAGGATCGTTTATTCAATTGGGTCTCTCAATACCTTCAGGATAGAATTTACAAAGTTCAAGGTCAACTAAGTAAGAATGTTTCTATCGAACAAGGTGTCCCACAAGGCGGAGTCTTGTCCCCAACACTCTTTTTAATTTTCATAAATGACATCGTAATGGACATTCCACCCAGAATACACTCAGCAATATACGCAGATAGTCTGGCGTTATGGGCTCGCGAGGAAAATATGTCGGTGGCTGGACCCAGAATGCAAGATGCCCTAGGTGAACTTGAAAAATTGACGAACACCTGGTTCTTACCAATCAACGAAAAAAAAAAAAACTACATATACAATTTTCAGCCTGTCAAGAAACACACTCTCTGCAAACTTGAAGATAAAAGACCATACACTCTCTATTGACCAAAACCCAACATATCTTGGTGTCACCATGAATTGCAGAATGACTGGGAAAAATCAGATAGACTGAGCGAGGAAAAAAGCCAGAAAACGAACAAATATTATGAAGAAATTGGCAAGAACGGACTGGAAAAGGGGGGGGGGGGGGAATAGACAGCAATCTTTTGGAAAGACTAAACGTAGGAAGAGTTAGACCAGTTCTAGAGTATGGAATCACAGCCTGGGCTATGACTTCCAAATCACACCTTAGGAAAATTAACAGAACACAGAACCAAGCTGCCCGTATCATCAATGATGCAAGACTGAGATGTGTTTGTTAAAGTGTGTTTACCAGAACATGACAGAGATGTGTTTGTTAAAGTGTGTTTACCAGAACATGACAGAGATGTGTTTGTTAAAGTGTGTTTACCAGAACATGACGGAGATGTGTTTGTTAAAGTGTGTTTACCAGAACATGGCGAAGATGTGTTTGTTAAAATGTGTTTACCAGAACATGACGGAGATGTGTTTGTTAAAGTGTGTTTACCAGAACATGGCGAAGATGTGTTTGTTAAAGTGTGTTTACCAGAACATGACGGAGATGTGTTTGTTAAAGTGTGTTTACCAGAACATGATAGAGATGTGTTTGTTAAAGTGTGTTTACCAGAACATGACGGAGATGTGTTTGTTAAAGTGTGTTTACCAGAACATGGCGAAGATGGACCACAACTTATTTAATAGATCCAGAAGAAACAAACACAAGAACTGAAGGAGAGAAAATCTCCGAGTCAAAAATAAACTGATTTTTGAAAAAATAAGTGAACTGTTTAGACCAAACTTGGGGCACTCTGAAAAAAGATGGGCACGGACTATTTAAACCATAAGCACCTTGATGTTACCCTAGAAGACCGGTGTAGTCCATTGACTGCTTGAACTGTCCGTGGCCAAGGAAAGGAGACCTCGTCAAGTTTCGAATGTGGCGTACAGGGAATAGCGTGCTAGTGCCCAAATTTCAAAAAAAAAAAAAAAAAAAAAAAAAAAAAAAAAAAAATTGGCGTAATTTTTTATTATGCGTCAGCACTACGCCAGACTGCGTGTCTTTCCCATAAAAATGTCACGTGACAACTTAAGACTGCGCGAATCTCAACGTTGGTTGATATGGCAATGTATCCCATCTCTTGTTGGCGACGAGCGAGTTCACTAAGATTTTGTTTAGTAGGGCCTTCGTGATGGAAAGGAAGAAGAAATTTAAGATGGAGAAGAAGACGTAGAAGAATAAGAGGAGGAGGAGGATGAGAAAGAAGAAAAAGTAGGAAAAAACGAAGAGGAGGAAGAAAAAAAGGAGAAGAAGATGAGTAAGAAGAAGAAGAAAAGAAAGAAGAAGAGGAGGAGGAGGAAGAAGAGGAGGAAGAAGAAAAAAGGAAGAAGAGGAGGAGGAAAAAGAAAAAAGGAGAAGAAGAGGAGGAAGAAGAAAAAATGAAGAAGAGGAGGAAGAAGAAAAAAGGAAGAAGAGGAGGAGGAAAAAGAAAAAAGGAGAAGAAGAGGAGGAAGAAGAAAAAAGGAGAAGAAGAGGAGGAAGAAGAAAAAATGAAGAAGAGGAGGAAGAAGAAAAAAAAAGGAAGAAGAGGAGGAGGAAAAAGAAAAAAGGAGAAGAAGAGGAGGAAGAAGAAAAAATGAAGAAGAGGAGGAAGAAGAAAAAAGGAAGAAGAGGAGGAGGAAAAAGAAAAAAGGAGAAGAAGAGGAGGAAGAAGAAAAAAAGGAAGAAGAGGAGGAAGAAGAAAAAAGGAAGAAAAAGAGGAGGAGGAAGAAAAAAGGAAGAAAAAGAGGAGGAGGAAGAAAAAAAGGAAGAAGGAGAAGAGAAAGAAGAAGAAGAAGAGGGCGATAATAAAAATATGAGGGTGAAACTTACTGTATGGCTGTCCTGTAATGATCTTCGGCGTCTGCCAGCCTTCCTTCGTCTTTTAGTAGGTTGGCCAGGTTATAGTGAACCTTGTCGTTGTGCGGAAGGTCTTTAACTCCTGACCTAAAACAACATAAGAAGTAAGACAAGATTCAGTAATATCATTCTCGATGTGTCATCGGTCACGCCAAGGGAGAGATTAGGACAAATATCACACATCAAGTGAGAGAATAGACAAATATCACACATCAAGGGAGAGAATAGACAAATATCACACATCAAGGGAGAGAATAGACAAATATCACACATCAAGGAAGAGAATAGACACATATCACACATCAAGGAAGAGAGAATAGACAAATATCACACATCAAGGAAGAGAGAATAGACAAATATCACACATCAAGGGAGAGAATAGACAAATATCACACATCAAGGGAGAGATTAGGACAAATATCACACATCAAAGGAGAGAATAGACAAATACCACAGATCAAGGAAGAGAATAGACAAATATCACACATCAAGGAAGAGAATAGACAAATATCACACATCAAGGAAGAGAATAGACAAATATCACACATCAAGGAAGAGAGAATAGACAAATATCACACATCAAGGGAGAGAATAGACAAATATCACACATCAAGGAAGAGAATAGACAAATATTACACATCAAGGAAGAGAATAGACAAATATTACACATCAAGGGAGAGAATAGACAAATATCACACATCAAGGGAGAGATTAGGACAAATATCACACATCAAAGGAGAGAATAGACAAATACCACAGATCAAGGAAGAGAATAGACAAATATCACACATCAAGGGAGAGAATAGACAAATATTACACATCAAGGGAGAGAATAGACAAATATCACACATCAAGGGAGAGAATAGACAAATATCACACATCAAGGAAGAGAGAATAGACAAATATTACACATCAAGGGAGAGAATAGACAAATATCACACATCAAGGGAGAGATTAGGACAAATATCACACATCAAGGGAGAGAATAGACAAATATCACACATCAAGGGAGAGAATAGACAAATATCACACATCAAGGGAGAGAATAGACAAATATCATACATCAAGGGAGAGAATAGACAAATATCACACATCAAGGGAGAGGATAGACAAATATTACACATCAAGGGAGAGAATAGACAAATATCACACATCAAGGGGGAGGATAGATAAATATCACACATCAAGGGAGAGAATAGACACATATCACACATCAAGGGAGAGAATAGACACCTATCACACATCAAGGGAGAGAATAGACACATATCGCACATCAAGGGAGAGGATAGACAAATAACACACATCAAGGGAGAGAATAGACAAATATCACACATCAAGGGAGAGAATAGACACATATCACACATCAAGAGAGAGAATAGACAAATATCACACATCAAGGGAGAGAATAGACACATATCACACATCAAGGGAGAGATTAGGACAAATATCACACATCAAGGGAGAGAATAGACAAATATCACACATCAAGGAAGAGAGAATAGACAAATATTACACATCAAGGGAGAGAATAGACAAATATCACACATCAAGGGAGAGATTAGGACAAATATCACACATCAAGGGAGAGAATAGACAAATATCACACATCAAGGAAGAGAGAATAGACAAATATTACACATCAAGGGAGAGAATAGACAAATATCACACATCAAGGGAGAGATTAGGACAAATATCACACATCAAGGGAGAGAATAGACAAATATCACACATCAAGGGAGAGAATAGACAAATATCACACATCAAGGGAGAGAATAGACAAATATCATACATCAAGGGAGAGAATAGACAAATATCACACATCAAGGGAGAGGATAGACAAATATTACACATCAAGGGAGAGAATAGACAAATATCACACATCAAGGGAGAGGATAGATAAATATCACACATCAAGGGAGAGAATAGACACATATCACACATCAAGGGAGAGAATAGACACCTATCACACATCAAGGGAGAGAATAGACACATATCGCACATCAAGGGAGAGGATAGACAAATAACACACATCAAGGGAGAGAATAGACAAATATCACACATCAAGGGAGAGAATAGACACATATCACACATCAAGAGAGAGAATAGACAAATATCACACATCAAGGGAGAGAATAGACACATATCACACATCAAGGGAGAGATTAGGACAAATATCACACATCAAGGGAGAGAATAGACAAATATCACACATCAAGGGAGAGAATAGACAAATATCACACATCAAGGGAGAGAATAGATAAATATCACACATCAAGAGAGAGAATAGACAAATATCACACATCAAGGGAGAGAATAGACAAATATCATATATCAAGGGAGAGAATAGACAAAAATCAATTTTGCAGTACAAAATGACAGAAGTCTGACAGAACTAGTGGTTGGTAGGAGGAATGTAACCCATATCTTATGCTCAGTAAACTAGTCTGCTGACCACAGCGCTGGTCCGCCTTTCGTGATAGAAATGAAAACATACAGAACAACAACAACAAGATGGAGAACAAGAAGAACGAGAAAAACAACAAATAAGATCAATAAGAAAAACAACGATAAGAACAAGAAGAACAAGTAGAAGAAAGTTCCCGAGATGGAAAGCAAATGGCGGTGACTCGCGTGATTGTTCTGCCTCGTCGAACTTCCATTAAAACAGTGATCAATTAGCCCAGTTGTGTCGTACGTTACGACAATCTGCGATATCTGCGCCTTTCGGTCCAACACATCCGACTCCATCTCCAGTGTTTTGTCATTACCCTGTTCTTTGTGACAACACTTTAATAACCAAATTACACAAGAATAAATCCAGACAAAATGGGGGAAATTGGGTGGAAGGAAAAGAAGACTAACAAAGTAGTTTTGACTGAGCTAAAAATGGGAAAAAAAGAACTACATAACACAATTCGAAAAAGACAACTAAAATTTTTTTAGACATACGAAAAGACATATCATTCTTCTAAAAGTCGTCCTGGAAGGTAAAGTACAAGGTAGACACGATGGAGGCAGAGTAAGACTAAAGTGAACTGATAACATCAAAAGATGGACAGGTGAACCTACGACAATGTGCACCATCAGGGCAAGAGACAGAGTAAAGTGGCGCTCCATGGTGGCCAAACTTCGATGTGAGAACGGCAACCAATGAATGAGTGTAGCTGCGCTGTGTCACTAATTTACGACAACGCCTTTCCAAAGTAATATCTGTGCCTTTCCAAAGTAATATCTGTGCCTTTCCAAAGTAATATCTGTGTCTTTCCAAAGTAATATATGCGCCTTTCCAAAGTAATATCTGTGCCTTTCCAAAGTAATATCTGTGCCTTTCCAAAGTAATATATGTGCCTTTCCAAAGTAATATCTGTGCCTTTCCAAAGTAATATATGTGCCTTTTGAAAGTAATACCTGTGACTTTCTAAAGTAATATATGTGCCTTTCGAAAGTAATATCTGTGCCTTTCGACTTGGACAGATTTTCCTTAACAATGTTGCCTTGGCAGCGACCATTCTTGGCCTACTTATTTCGATTTTTTACTAACAATGGTTCCTCGTCCAACACAGCGCACTCGGGACCTCCTGTTCTTCGCCGTTATCCGAGACGGTCAAACATCCGATCACACTACCCAGAAAGCAGGGGAAGGTAAAGCCGCGAAAACATCACAAATTCGAAATGAAAAGTTTCATCTCTTCTTAGCTGTCCATGTTATTCTCAATATTCTCCTGTAAAACCACATTTCTACAGACTCCAGTGATTTTCTTGTCTGTTGTCTTATTATCCATGATTCACATCCATATGTTAAGACTAGCTAAGTGGGTATTGACTCCATAATGCAATATTTTACACCATCTGGTCAACTACGATGAAGCCAAATCCATAATCAAAGGCCAGTATCATAAAAAATAGAAACAAGAACACCTGAAGTGTAACGAGAGAGACGGATACTTCCAACTATCAAGGAGGGATCAAGTCATCATACTTCGCCTACCCACTGGCCACAACAGAATGAGAAATCACCAAAGTTCACAAAACTGAAAATAGAAGCTTTCAGCCAGTATCACTGTACCATAGATAACATAACTAAACACGTTCTACAGGATTGCCCCAGTACACATACCTGAGAAGGACAATGTGATCCACACCCACCTCCCTGGAAGAGAAACTACGGGGCAACCTAATCACTTAAACAGACAGCTGACTTCATAAGAGAGCCTGGAGTCCTAGTCTGAATGACGTCATGATCGCAGCAGCAGAAGAGGAAGATATTTTACACAGCTGCTTCAACAAACATAAGTGTATTAATGTGCTAGCTCACTGGGCCTGGAAAAACAGGAAACTAACACTAAAGACCAAACTCTTAATATATCAAACTTGTGTGCCTAGCACACTACTATATGGATCTGAAACCTGGACAACATACTCAAACCATGAAAAAAGACTAAATGTCTTCCACATGCGATGTCTCCGTAGAATAATGCACTTCAAATGGCAGGACAAAATAACCAACTTAACTGTCCTGCAACGTGCTAAGACACCATCAATAATGTTTTATGCTCAGATGTGGAAGACTAAGATGGCTGGGACACGGCCAGCGAATGGAAGAGAAACGCATCCCCAAGCAAATACTATATGGCGAACTAATAGACGGAAAAAGACAAATCAGCAGACCTAAACTACGATATAGAGATATCCGTAAATCATCTCTGAATGACTTCTCCATATGTGAATATGACTGGGAACATCTGGCAAGTGATCGCACATTATGGAGAGCATTTATAAGGAACGGTATAACATCATTTGAGACTGTGCTAAGGCAAAACTTAGAAGAGAAAAGACTCATGAAAAATAATGGAAATCCCTGTGGATCAGTGGGTCTGACTTGTTCATTCTGTGACCGCGTGTGTTTGTCAAACATTGGTAGAATTAGCCACAAGAGAAGCTGTTCGACAAAAACAAAACCTAAAAAAATTACACAATAGCCTCCACTAGACCGTCTGACAAGACGAAACGAGCCATGCAGTGTTGCGCCTGTTAGAAGCTACGCACGGACTAAACTAACTAGTTCATTCTAAAAATGTATATCGCCCACGTGTCTATTAATCTTTCGACTTTTTGGGGGTGAACTTTAGAGTGGAGGGACATCAGAACACCGTCTCAGGCGACCTCACACCATGTGCACTTTCAATAGTGGGCCAGAGATCAGTAGGTAATCTAGACTGTTGATTCGGTGTTCAGTGAGTGCATGGCAAACAGTTGTGAGGCTGTTATAATCTGTTGGGCAAACAGCAATTTTGTCTCGTCATCATCATCGAGTGCCATCTCCGCATCGAAGGTTGGCTAACACGGAGCACGATTCTGCTCTGTCTCTTGCTTTGATGGTGCAGGTTGTCATAGGCTGATTTGTCCATCTTTTGGTGTTACTCGTCCATGTTAGTCTTGGTCTGCCTCTGCCACCCTGTTTTTTCCCCTCCAAGATTACTTTTAGTAGACTGTTATGTCTTTTAACATGGCTCAAAAATCGCATTTGTCTTGTTTGAATTGTGTTTAGTAGTTCTCTTTTCATTTTTAGTTGTTTTAAGACTTCATCGTTTGTTTTCTTTTCTTTCCATCCAATTCTACCTATTCTTCTATATATCCACATTTCATAGGCTTCAATTCTCTGTTTCAGTTCTGTTTTCTTGTCTAATGTCCATGTCTCTGCACCATATAGGAAAGTTGAGAAGATATAACATTTCGCTATTCTTAGTTTTAGCCCTTGTGTTATTTGTTTTGATGTTAGTATATTTTTCATCGCTTTAAATTACTTTTTGCCATTCCTATTATTTTGTTTATTTCAGTTTTACATTTTCCATCACGTATGGCCAAGGTAGTTGTAGCCCTGAACTGTCTCCATTTCCTTCAATTCCTTCAATGTTGATATCCCCCCGTGGGTTTTGAGTATTTTCTTTGTTTATGATCATAGTTTTAGAATTTTTTATCTTCTACCTTTTTTTTTAGCTCCCAGTGGAGCATAGGTCTTCAACAAACACTTTCCAAGTCTAAATGTTTTTTGCCATTCTTTTAAGATCATTCCATGTCTTCCCCATCATCTTCATCTCTGCTTCTATCTGTCTTCTCCAAGAATTCCTTGGTCTTCCTCTTTGTCTTTTCCCCTGGAGATTCTAAAAAAGGCATGTTATGTAAAACACTCAGTTGGCTTCCGGCAGTGTGTGTCCTATCCAGCGCCATCGTCTTCGCTGTATCTCTTTATCCACTGATATTTTTGACAGGTACATTTCCATAATTCTATGTTAGTGATTTTGTCCTGCCATTTCCATCCTTTTATTCAGCATAAGCATCCATTAAAGGAAGTTGAGTTTCACGTGGATTTCTTTGTGTTATTTTTTATTTGTTGCCTTTCGGCCTAAAACATCCGACTTCAGAACGGCATTTTGGAGCACTGGTTTGTCTTCCCTCTTCGACCCAAACTTGCTTGGCCAGACTACATAATCTTTTTCTATGAGCACCACTGGGGGTGAAGTAAGAAAGTGAACAGCGGTATTGTTCCCCGATCGGGGGACCGGGTGGTATAGAAGTACGACGTCGGTCTCTGGAAAAGAGGGGTCCCAGGTTCGATCTCTACCACAGGCGGTGGGATTTTTAATAAAAATCGATTCTATGTTTTTTTCGTGGTTTTAATCATCATAGATTGCCGACTCCGCATTGAAGGTTGGCTACCATGGAGCGCCATTTCACGCTGTCTCTTGCTTGTATGGTGTAGATTATCATAGGTTGCCTTGTCCATCTTTTGATGTTACTCGTCCATGTTAGTCTTGGTCTGCCTCTGCCCCTTTTACATTGTATTTTCCCTTCCAACATTTCTTTTATTAGGCTGTTGTGTCTTTCAACATGCCCCAACAATTTCATTTGTCGTGGTTTTACCCTGCCATGATCTCCGGGCGATGATACAATGCACTGTAGATAGAAGATTGTAGAAGAACATGATCACCTACGCCAACCGGTATGGCACATGATGATGATGAGTCTCCGGGTAGTGAGACTCAATGTCTGGCTCTTTCGGAAAACTGCGAAATAAAGGAGGTCCCGTGTGCACTCGCGCACGTTAAAGAACCCTTGGCAGTTTAAAGTGGAAATGATTAGGCCAAAATCGCTGCTGTCCGGATTTACAAAAAAAATTGTTTAGCAAAATCTACTCATGCGGTAGACGAATGTGTCGGGTTGAAAAGCACATATATCGTAGCTTTGACGTAAAGTAGCGACACAACGCATCAACGCCCATGTAATGGTGGAAAGCTAAGAAGAAGAGAATTCACTGATTCTGAAGCACGGCGTTAGACCGTGGGTCGCTGACCGGACTCAGCGCATTTGCTGGACTTAGCTTCCAAACGAAAAGCTGAGCAATTACCAGAAATCACCGTCTGTTAGATATGCCCCTCAGGTAACACAGTAATTAGGTTAAATACTAAAATAAAAATTGTCAACTCAAGTCAGTCTTATTATATGGCTGTGAAACATGGAGAACAACTAAAATGACAATTATGAAGATACAGACTGTCATTAATGGATGCTTACGCAGAATAAAAGGATGGAAATGGCAGGATAAAATTACTAATATAGAATTATGGAAATGTACCATTCAAATACCAGTGGATAAAGAGATACAGCGAAGACGATGACGCTGGATAGGACACACACTACGGAAGCCAACTGAGAGTATTACACAACAGGCCCTTTTTGGAATCACCATAGAAAAAGACAAAGAGGAAGACCAGAGAGTTTTTGGATAAGACAGATAGAAGCAGAGATGAAGATGATGGGGAAGACATGGAATGATCTTAAAAGAATGGCAAGAATCAGAACGAATTGGAAAGTGTTTGTTGAAGACCTAGCTTCACAGGGAGCTGAATGGTAAAAGTTGAAGAATAAGAAGAAGAAGAAGAAGAAGAAGAAGAAGAGGAAGAAGAAGAAGAAGAGGAAGAAGAAGAAGAAGAGGAAGAAGAAGAAGAAGAAGAAGAGGAAGAAGAAGAAGAAGAGGAAGAAGAAGAAGAAGAGGAAGAAGAAGAAGAGGAGGAAGAAGAAGAAGAAGAAGAAGAAGAGGAAGAAGAAGAAGAAGAGGAAGAAGAAGAAGAAGAGGAAGAAGAAGAAGAAGAGGAAGAATAAGAAGAAGAGGAAGAAGAAGAAGAAGAGGAAGAAGAAGAAGAAGAGGAAGAAGAAGAAGAGGAAGAAGAAGAAGAAGAAGAAGAGGAAGAAGAAGAAGAAGAGGAAGAAGAAGAAGAAGAGGAAGAAGAAGAAGAAGAGGAAGAAGAAGAAGAAGAGGAAGAAGAAGAAGAAGAAGAAGAGGAAGAAGAAGAAGAAGAGGAAGAAGAAGAAGAAGAGGAAGAAGAAGAAGAAGAGGAAGAAGAAGAAGAAGAGGAAGAAGAAGAAGAAGAGGAAGAAGAAGAAGAAGAGGAAGAAGAAGAAGAAGAAGAAGAGGAAGAAGAAGAAGAAGAGGAAGAAGAAGAAGAAGAAGAGGAAGAAGAAGGTAATAATCAGAAATCAATATATTTACCAAATATCTTCCTTGAGAGATGATGTCCGTGTTGACCATTGCTCCTCTGTCCATCTTTCCGGATCTGTGCTAGTACACAACCAACTAAATTAAGACTCGCGGCCTAAAAGTTATCACCCAAACCTTTTAATGTTTTCAACATTGCGAGCAGGGGCGGTTATAGGTAAAATGAGGCCAGGCGTGTATAGCTCACATAGCTGAAGACGTCACTACCTTTGGGTGATATCAGGAAAACTCACTTAGCCCACGGGCCTTCGATATTTGTTGGCTGTGGTTTGTACATGAACAACAACAAAATAAACTCTTCTTCCGTTTCTTGGCACCCACCCATTAAATTTGCGTGGATGTGTTTTGTCGCTAATTTACGGCAAAGTCGGGATATTTGCGAATTTAGACCCGACACATCCGTCTTCGACATGATTAGTTTTTCTTAACTATTTTTACCCGGGTAGAGGCTACTTTTAACCTTTAATGGGTACCGGATTTTTTTCTGAGAAAGTAAAGCGGCACGGGCGTAATACCGAACACATTACCCCAAAAATCACGTGCCGAAGGTCTGTAAAATTTATGGTCACTAACACCATATTCCCTATACGCCACTTGGCGTGATAGGGCTCTTTACTACTTTTTTAGAGGCCACTTTTGGGCCGACTTTTTTCCACTTTTAACTGCCAACGGTTCTTTAACTTGTATTAGTGCACTCCGGACCTCCTTGTTTCAAGACGTTTTCCTAGAGGGCTAGGCATTAGCTTTTACTACCCACAACAGAGGAAAGATAAAGCCACAAAGAAACCACAGATTTGAATTGTAAAATCCCCACCGCATATGGCAGTTTTCGAATCCCGGACCTTCCAATCCAGAGGCCGGCGTCTTACCTCTAGACCACGCAGTACTTCAACAGACTCCATTAATGACATAATTTCAAAACAGGTTATGATCAGAATTACTTGCTCAAGATTTCAGGTGAAATTATATTTATATTGTTGGAAATTATTATGAACTTAGTAAACTAATTGTTTGTGAAAGCGGTGGGAGTGGGGGGGGGGGGGGGGTCGTGAACTTATTAAACTAATTTGTTTTGTGAACATGGGGGTCGTGTACTTATTAAACTAATTGTTTTGTGAACATGGGGGTCGTGAACTTATTAAACTAATTGCTTTGTGAACATGGGGGTCGTGAACTTATTAAACTAATTGTTCTGTGAACATGGGGGTCGTGAACTTATTAAACTAATTGTTCTTTGAACATTGGGGTTGTGAACTTATTAAACTAATTGTTTTGTGAACATTGGGGGTCGTGAACTTATTAAACTAATTGTTTTGTGAACATGAGGGCTGTGAACTTATTAAATTAATTGTTTTGTGAACATGGGGGCTGTGAACTTATTAAACTAATTGTTCTGAGTGACTGAGGCGTCATACATCTATTAAAATGTTTATGGTTGTCTTTTTCCCAAAAAATATATTTAACATTCACGACATCTCGCCTTGATAACTGTAATTATCAACAGAGATAACATACACAACCTACAATTCGATATCAAAGTAGATGACATGAAGCTAGAAAGTATTAAACAGTACAGCCACCTTGGACATGTTAACAAATGATGAAAACTATATGACAGAAACAAACAAAAGAATAGGAACGGCAAAAAGCAATTTTAACATGAAAAAATATACTCACAGCAAAACAAATAACATCAAAACTAAAATAACAGATAGTTCTAAGTCTTCTTTCCTTTCTCAATTGCCTTTCAACGTCGAGGGAAGATGTAGTTTGTGGTCTGCAAACCACAACACAACGGAGACACGTCCATTTAACGTCCTTTTAAGGGCGGATGATGAAGAGGTGTACTCCTTAAGTCATGGGACGAACGCAAGCAACTCAATGAATGAACAATGAGATCTGTGATGTGAAGTTATCTAAGATGACACTCACCAGAAGAGAGAATGCCGGGACAGCCAAACTTGGTTCCTGTCCAGAGTCCGAAGAGATAGGGTTAGCATCATCAAGAGGTAAAGGGTCAGCAAGCGACCTTTGAACTGCGGTAGACGAGTGGTGATGGCCAGAAATCCGTGAGATACCAGCAGGCAGTAACCCATACTGGGAATGTAGAATAGTGGTTGTGAATGTGGCAGCGGTTTCATAGTGATAGTAGAGTGGTGGTGGCAGTGGAGTGGTGGTGGCAGTGGAGTGGTGGTGGTGGCAGTGGAGTGATGGTGACAGTGGAGTGGTGGTGGCCAGAAATCCGTGAGATACCAGCAGGCAGTAACCCATACTGGGAATGTAGAATAGTGGTTGTGAATGTGGCAGCGGTTTCATAGTGATAGTAGAGTGGTGGTGGCAGTGGAGTGGTGGTGGCAGTGGAGTGGTGGTGGTGGCAGTGGAGTGATGGTGACAGTGGAGTGGTGGTGGCCAGAAATCCGTGAGATACCAGCAGGCAGTAACCCATACTGGGGATGTAGAATAGTGGTTGTGAATGTGGCAGCGGTTTCATAGTGATAGTAGAGTGGTGGTGGCAGTGAAGTGATGGTGGCAGTGGAGTGATGGTGACAGTGGAGTGGTGGTGACAGTGGAGTGATGGTGGCAGTGGAGTGATGGTGACAGTGGAGTGGTGGTGGCAGTGGAGTGATGGTGGCAGTGGAGTGATGATAACAGTGGAGTGATGATGGCAGTGGAGTGATGATAACAGTGGAGTGATGATAACAGTTGAGTGATGGTGGCAGTGGAGTAATGGTGACAGTGGAGTGATGATAACAGTGGAGTGATGATAACAGTTGAGTGATGATGGCAGTGGAGTGATGATGACAGTGGAGTGATGATAACAGTGGAGTGATGATAACAGTTGAGTGATGGTGGCAGTGGAGTAATGGTGACAGTGGAGTGATGGTGCCAGTGGAGTGATGGTGACAGTGGAGTGATGATGGCAGTGGAGTGATGGTAGCAGAGGAGTGATGATGGCAGTGGAGTGATGGTAGCAGTGGAGTGATGTGGCAGTGGAGTGATAATGGCAGTGGATTGATGGTGACAGTGGAGTGATGGTGACAGTGGAGTGATAGTGACACTAGAGTGATGGTGACAGTAAAGTGATGGTGTCAGTAAAGTGATGGTGACAGTAAAGTGATGGTGTCAGTAAAGTAATGGTGACAGTGGAGGGATGATGGCAGTGGAGTGATGATGGCACTGGAGTGATGGTGACAGTGGAGTGATGGTGACAGTGAAGTGATGGTGACAGTGGAGTGATGGTGCCAGTGGAGTGATGGTGACAGTGGAATGATGGTGACAGTAAAGTGATGTTGACAGTGAAATGATAGTGACAGTAAAGAGAAGGTGACAGTAAAGTGATGGTGACAGTAAAGTGATGGTGACAGTAAAGAGAAGGTGACAGTGAAGTGATAGTGACAGTAAAGAGAAGGTGACAGTAAAGTGATGGTGACAGTGGAGAGATGGTGGAACATCTCTCGAGACTCAGCTTCTCCAACCTCCACCCACTTTAACACTTCTGACCGCCAGAGCTCCAATGATATCAAAGTCACTAATATTATTTCCTGCTCGCCGACTACCTCAGCCGTTTCGCCTAAGAGAACCGACTCATACCCTGTCTTGGCTCCCTTCATCCCACAGGGATCAACTCCTTTCACTCTTTTTTTTAATCATGACTAACATTTTTTCATCATTAACGCTTCCTTTTATATTCATCTGTATCTTTACTACCTTAATTACTCTCATAACTAACATTATCCAAATTGTTTTTATTATTTTTCCTTACCTAGATCTTCATTATAATTATGGGCATTAGGCCATATTCCCTATACGCCACTTAGCGTGGCGAGGCACTTTACTTTTTTTTTTTTTTAACCTATTCTTTAACTGTGCTACCCTCCCCCTCCCCCCACGCCCATCTCATAGATACCATTTCTTTTATCTTTGAGTAGAGGTTTTGTTCTGTCTGGCATTCTGCAGTCCTACCCGCCCTTCAGGCGCGTTTACTTGACCAGGATTGACAAATAACCTGGTCACTTCCTGGTTAGGGTTCACTCCATTTAGGCTCATTCACTCTTCCCTCACGTAAAGCGTTGTAGTGTATCTCCAAGAAGGTAGACATTTTAATGTGATATTTCAGCGGCAGTTTAATGTTGGTGGAAGTAATAATACGTTATTGTTTGTTACAACAATTAGTAATTTGTTCTGTAGTGTTACTCGTGTCGCAGAAATGGGGTCCAAGCAACCACAATGACCTCCAAGCATATTCAATAGTTTCTGTAACTCTACCTCTACTGTGTAACATTTACAACTTGAAAATCCTGGCCTGAAGAAAGAAAGAAAGAAAAAAGACAGAAAAGAAAGACAGAAAAAAAAGAAAAGAAAGGCAGTAAAAAAAGAAAAGAAAGAAAGAAAATAAAGCAACTAATAAAGACAGAAAGAAGGGACGAAAGAAAGATAGATAGAAAGAAAAGAAGTCTAGATAACGACTACGGGGACAAACCAAGACCCCTTACCTGGGGATGTACAACACTCGCTCTGCCACTACAAAACCGACCTTGAAAAATAAGTTTGAGGCTGGTAAGTAAGGCAGTGCCAGGAGGCCAGCAGACATGAGCAGAGGAACAACTTTGGGGGTTGTTGTTGTTGGCGTCAGGACCTGTCAAGGAGAAGAGAACATCTCAATTAAGTTCAGCGTGAAGAAAGCTACATTTCTCTTTGTCTCTTTCAAGTAGTTTATCTTTGAACTCTCTACACGTTTTTAATTTTGCACAAAGTTGCGATTATTTCAGCTTGAAAAAAAAGTTGCAATTATTTCAATTTGAACAAAGTTGGAACTATTTCAGTTTAAATAAAGTTGCAATTGTTTCTGTTTGAAAAAAGTTGCAATTATTCCAATTTGAACAAAGTTGCAGATATTTCAGTATGAACTTACTAGATTTATTTCATTCTGAACAGAAGAGCTACAGTCAATTCACTTTCTTTCTGTCGTTCACTCGAGGATCACTAAAGGAATTAATGACCCTCTTCGTTACCCATACATAGAAGGACGCTAATTGAGTGTAGATACATTGTATTGTAGTTTGCATTACAACTGTAATATTTGTGCTTTTCGACCCAACACATCCGATTTCAGCATGTTATTTTTTTAACGCCGTGTTGTCTTCTCTCTTCGATTCCTACACGCTTGACCAGCATAGACAGGTTTGTCTGTTTCTGGAGGCACCGCGAAGAGGTGGAGTAGGGTCTGGATAGTAGAGTAGGATCTGTTGGTCGCTGACAGCTTTCAATTCTGCTTCTGTGGGGCGCCTTTGCCACCGTTAGTTTATTTTGAACAAAACGAGTCACGGTATCCTAAACAGAAACGACTCCAGTCTTCTTGAACTCATTGTGAACATTGTACAGTTAGCTTGTCTCAATCTGGCAGAACTACAGTCTGTTCGTTACAACATAAGTCTTGCCTGAAAATCGTTAGAGACTCATAGCTGACTGAGACAGGATCTGTAAACGTAAATTGATTAAGATTCTACTCTCCATTCAACATCCTGGCTTTAGCCGTGGCTACAGGTTATCAAAATGTGACAAATAAGTACAAACCGAAGAGGGAAGGCTAATTTATTTTATGGATTGTCCATTGGAGTCGTAGACGGTATATGGGGCAGATACTCTATTTTTTCCATGTCCCCGCAGCAGATACTCTATTTTTTCCATGTCCCCGCAGCAGATACTCTATTTTTTCCATGTCCCCGACCTGTGCTATCAAGTGTCAGACCTTGCACATGGTCTGCTTTATATCTCGCCACAAAGGAGTCTCTCAGCTTCGTAAAAGAGATGATTTATGTTGTTGTTGCTTCTCGTCTCGGTGTTCATTTTAATGTTTTTCTCGGATGCCCTCTTTTTCTTTTACCTGCTGGTTTCCATTTGAGGGGCTGCTTTGAGATTATTTTTGTCTCTTCTCATCACAAGACCAACATATGACCACCTTCTCTTGTTGTCTCTTTTCATCACATGACCAACACATGACCACCTTCTCTTGTTGTCTCTTTTCATCACAAGACCAACACATGACCACCTTCTCTTGTTGTCTCTTTTCATCACATGACCAACATATGACCGCCTTCTCTTTTTCTCTCTTCTCATCGCATGACCAACTTCTCTAGTTGTCTCTTTTCATCACATGACCAAAATATGACCACCTTCTCTTGTTGTCTCTCTCCATCACATGACGAAATTATGACCACCAACTTTTCGTACCTCACAACTGATTAATTTCATTTCAACGAGGTTTTTTTTTTTTTTTTTGCGTTCGCCAGCTTTTACCTCTGGCGAAGTCCCTAGAGATTATAAACTGAATTTTGCGTGGTAATCCATTTTCCCTGCCAGCCGTGTGCACAGGGGTCCCTCGCCGCACAGGCAGATAACTCCGTCTTCAGAGGTACTCATATTTTTTTCCGTCGATAAATAATTGACGTTTCAAGCCGGGCCTCGCTGCTGAGACGAGGGGTGGTTGCCGCAGAGAGAAATAAAAAAAAAAAAAAATCCCAACTGGTGTAGCCAGGATTTGAATCAACAACCTCTCTGTCTCAATGCCGGCGTCTTGCCTCGAGACCAACCAGTCCCCCAACGTGGCATTTTAGTTGCAAACTTGGAAATTGTGCAGCATTTATGGATGAAGGCGTTCTAGAACCTGATACATTCTCCTCAATCTTAAAATTGGTATTTATGGGAGCGGTTTAAGTTTGTGACACAACACACAAAACATACAATTTTATCTAAAGATGATATTATTTATGTATGGATGATGCGTTAGTAGTTAATGCTCATAAGAAAACGATAAAAAAACTAACGAATCTGAAGGTTTCGGGGAGATGCGAAAATCAATTTTTAGCCACAAAAGTTTGTTTTTTAATTTCAAGGTACAACTTCTTCTAGCTACTTTGAGTAAAGGTAAAGGTAAAGGTAAAGGTAAAGGTAAAGGTAGAGGTAGAGGTAGAGGTAAAGGTAAAGGTAAAGGTAAAAGTAGAGGTAGAGGTAGAGGTAGAGGTAAAGGTAAAGGTAAAGGTAAAGGTAAAGGTAAAGGTAGAGGTAGAGGTAAAGGTAAAGGTAAAGGTAAAGGTAAAGTACGAGAATTGAATCGACGTTTCAACGCACGAGTTTTCACCCATATTTGCTCTGCCGTCTACACAGAAGTGTTCGGAGACTTCTGGATAGTGTCGCTTCAAGTATCGAACACTCACTATGCGAGGCGGCATTCCTCACCTTCCCAGAGTACTACCCTGGTACCAATTTCTGCCAGCGGCTGGGTCGACCAGGGAAGTATTTTTTTCCAACCACGAGTACAACTCACACTGCTTTCAGCGGAAACCGAACACGGGTTATCCGAAAGTCAGCAGTCTAATCGGGTGGTTTACCCAACTAGGCAACCGATGCCCCCGTATCAACATAAATAGTGTTATATAGAATGACACTGAAGTGACTGTTTTAGCATGAGCTGTTCCATCCTGGATGCTGCCAATATAAATGATCATGCACGGTACGGTGCTTTACCCAACTAGGCAACCGATGCCCCCGTATCAACATAAATAGTGTTATATAAAATGACACTGAAGTGACTGTTTTAGCATAAGCTTTTCCTTGCATCCTGGATGCTGCCATTATAAATGATCATGCACAGTACGGTGGTTTTCCCCAACCAGGCTACCGAGGCCCCCTCACTTTGAATGTTTAGTGGAAGAGGCATGCGTGTTTTATCTTCCTCGAAAGACACAAAATCAGCAAATCAACTAAAGTTTCAGTGACAAGCGACTGTGACCAAGAAAATGCATTGAAGACGGAGGTGTTGGGACGGAATGTGGAGATATTGCAGGTGATAGGGGAAAAGGCGACACAAGGTGTGGTTACAGCTTTACGTACGTGAAAGATAACACAATCGAACGACGTTTCGGCTCAACAGGCTTTCAGCAGGTACAGTGGAGAACATATATTGATATGTAATCAAATAAACTTAACACTGCAAAGCAAAATAATAAGGAAATAGCTAAAAAAGAAAGAACATAATGTTAAAAATGAATAAAAATAAACTTCTCTACAGTGCTTGTTTGTGGCCGGGTCATGGGGGAAGCCGTGAAAATCAGATGTTGCAGTTTGTTGTAAACCTCGACACAACGCAACTGCGCCCATTTTATATCGTTTAAATGTGAACAACAATGAGGTGCAATCGCTGCAGAAAAATAAAGATGAAGCGAAGGGCGCTAGATGGGCGTAGTTGTGTTGAGTCTTGTATTTCAGACACGCACACATTTAACCTACTTTGTGCCAGACCTTCCTCAGACACGTGACCACCAGGGTCAGAATGGATGTGTAGAAGGTGAGAGAAATTAAATTGCGGCTGTCGTCGAGAGAGTCCAGTAGCGGAATACTGCGTCCTGTCCAGTCGTAGCTTAGTCTTGCAGGGCACAGTAACAGCCAGAAGTTGAAGGTCGGCAAATACAGAAAGGTCAGGGATCTGTGGGATAAAGCAGAAATGACGTCATTATTATGAATTTATGAACACATTGATTGATTATCGCGTATAAGCCATTAACACTTAGATACTGGAAGTTAATGCAATAATTGCAATGGCTTTTCTGATTTTTCGTGTTCTGCTGGAGAAAATCGTGCTTGTGCACCTTACAATAAATAGAATGCAACGATGCCATACTTCAGCATGTCCGCATGTCCTAACACTCCCATGAGACAGTAGAACATCATTTGTTTGCCTGTCCAAAGTTCACCGATATCAGAGTAACTGTACGTCCTCACAGGAACAAGGGAATTCAGAAATACCTGCAGATATCACTACATGGCATTGGGCCGAAGGGTGTCAGCTCACAGGCCGCTGGATCCGTAACAACAACACCGACATTATCATAATCATGTGCCATACCGGTTGGCGTAGGCGATTATGTCCTTCCGCAATCTTCTATCCACGGTGCATCGTATCACTTCTGCTGTTGACGGTATCTATAACATGATACCGTGCTAGCAGGTATTTTCTCTCTTCGTCGTCCGAGATCTCTCTTTCCCTGTATTTTGCCAGTTGTAACCAAGTATTCCAACCTTCTTCTTCTCATGGTGTGCCCGAAAATTGTTGATTGTTTCTTTCTGATGTTTTTTAGTAGTTAGTTAGTAGAAATTGTTCTTGAATAATGAAAGCTACAGCTGAAACACACGTCAAAAAAAAAGAAGATTAAGCTAGAAAACATTGCGTTCCTCACAGAGACGCTCTCAGCAGTTACACCACGGAGGTGTTATGAAAACGAAGACCTGAATGATCAAAGAGAACGACTCTACAAGCTCAACAAGAGATACACAAATAATAACTATGATTCAATGAATCACTCACTAAAACATTGCTGGAAACGATGAGGCAGGCAAGGTGGCAAAGGAAGGTGGTCATGTACACAAACTAGATACAAGTACAACTTATGCAGAATCATATGTTTACACATTTATGAACAAAGAATAAAGAATACCAGGACTACCAGAAAAAAGTATGCCCTCTACTAGCTCAATAGATAAAAACAAGTAATTTTTTAGACTCTGAACAGGCCCAAAGAGATTGGAGTACCATCTTTGTACTTGTAGTTGTAGTTAGTCGAAGGTCCGGTACCACTGCTAACGAATTAAAATCCATAATTGCCCAACCGCCCGTGCCGGTGGAATCATTCGAATTAACATTTCATTTAATTACAGGATCCAAATAAAAAAAGGTCAGCTGCAGTCCCCGAGATATCAGTTACAGCACACGCCAAAAAACATAAGGCGAAGCGGCACCGAAAGTGAACGCAACCGTACTGTCCTTCGTCATACGATTTCATCATTCATCGTAAGCAATCGGAATATCGAAACACGATCCGGATGAAAGGCACAGCCCACGGTGTGCACATCGAGACCTCATCGGAATATCGAAACACAATCCGGATGAAAGGCACAGCTCACGGTGTGCACATCGAGACCACACATCGGAATATATTGTATGGAGATGTTACTTTGTCTTCAGCTGTCGAACTTCTTAACGATGACGTTTAGATGTGTATGAAAAAGACGAAGAAGAAGGAGAAGAAGGTGGGGTCGTTCTTGTTACATGTCTCTCCAAGTACTGGTCATCTGGAGTTGCGAGGTGGGGGGACAGGTACATTTTGTAATGAATGTTCATTAGCAGTCCATCATATAATGTGATGGTAAATGTTTATGGTGATTTTACATCTATGTGGTAAGTGTGGCAACGTCTGTAGATCATATAATGTGATGGTAAATGTTTATGGTGATTTTACATCTATGTGGTAAGTGTGGCAACGTCTGTACATCATATAATGTGATGGTAAATGTTTATGGTGATTTTACATCTATGTGGTAAGTGTGGCAACGTCTGTAGATCATATAATGTGATGGTAAATGTTTATGGTGATTTTACATCTATGTGGTAAGTGTGGTCTGTAGATCATATAATGTGATGGTAAATGTTTATGGTGATTTTACATCTATGTGGTAAGTGTGGCAACGTCTGTACATCATATAATGTGATGGTAAATGTTTATGGTGATTTTACATCTATGTGGTAAGTGTGGCAACGTCTGTACATCATATAATGTGATGGTAAATGTTTATGGTGATTTTACATCTATGTGGTAAGTGTGGCAACGTCTGTAGATCATATAATGTGATGGTAAATGTTTATGGTGATTTTACATCTATGTGGTAAGTGTGGCAACGTCTGTAGATCATATAATGTGATGGTAAATGTTTATGGTGATTTTACATCTATGTGGTAAGTGTGGCAACGTCTGTACATCATATAATGTGATGGTAAATGTTTATGGTGATTTTACATCTATGTGCTCATAATTGTAAAAATGTAAAGTGCCCCCGTCCCGCCAAGTGGCGTATAGGGAATATGGTGTTAGTGACGATATATTTTACAGACCTTCGGCACATGATTTTTGGGATAATGTGGTTGGTATTACGCCCGTGTCCTTTACTTTCCCAGAAAAAATCCGGTACCCATTAAAGCTGGGTGAACCCAGAAGCTGTCGGTTGGAAATGAACCCTACTTCTTGTCCTTTGTAGTCCAGTTAACTAACCACTGAGCAATCGCGGCTCCGTTCATAATTGTGGTGACTGTACATCTCTGTGGTAAGAGTGCAACGTCTGTACATCATATAATGTGATAGTATATGTTTATGATCACTGTACATCTCTGTGGTAAGAGTGCAACGTCTGTACATCATATAATGTGATAGTATATGTTTATGATCACTGTACATCTCTGTGGTAAGTGTGCAACGTCTGTACATCATGTCATGTGATAGTATATGTTTATGGTGACTGTACATCTCTGTGGTAAGTGTGCAATGTCTGTACATCATGTCATGTGATAGTATATGTTTATGGTGACTGTACATCTCTGTGGTAAGTGTGCAACGTCTGTACATCATATAATGTGATAGTATATGTTTATGATCACTGTACATCTCTGTGGTAAGTGTGCAACGTCTGTACATCATGTCATGTGATAGTATATGTTTATGGTGACTGTACATCTCTGTGGTAAGTGTGCAACGTCTGTACATCATATAATGTGATAGTAAATGTTTATGATGACTGTACATCTCTGTGGTAAGTGTGCAACGTCTGTACATCATATAATGTGATAGTATATGTTTATCGTGATTGTACATCACTGTGGTAAGTGTGGCAACATCTGTGCAGTTTGAGTTATGAATCATCTACCCCGTTTGGACTTCTTTTGAGTGTTTCTTTGACGTCATACAGCATGGTTTTGGGCCTCAGGGGCCCAAGACTTGCAAGTTGGGCTTCTTTTATTTTGTTGGAACAGACAAAGTTATGGAGGTAAATGTTAACATTTAAGTGAAGAAACGCTTGAAATTAGGGTCAGATCAGTGGGGTTATTAAGGGGTAGATCATCTCCACTTATAGAAAGTAAGCCTGCGGACTGAAAGGGGAACCCCAAAAACACCCCTATTAGTGTGACGTTTTTTTTAGATACAGAAGCTATAAATAATCTGACGTCATATTCTACCCATAACCCCACCCCGGCTCATATTGCTGAAAACGTCTGGCCAGTTGGGGTTTTCCCTTTCAGTCCTCAGGCTTACTTCTATAGATGGCGATGGTTACACTCACCTTGTTAATACAGAAGACGAGAACGAGGCTGGGTTCGATTCTTCCTGGAAAACGTGTGGCTGGTCAAAGTTCATGATCCAAAATCTGAAGAGAAGTAAAACCACGCCCTGGGGGAGGACAGACCAGACACATGGTTACCATGACAACACAACAGCTGTGGTAACAGTAGATAGATTACTTTTCTCGCACATCATTATTTTATATTTTCTTTTTTTTCCTTACATCCCTGTTTTTTAATTACTTTGTATTTCTCAGAAGAATGTTTAAAGTTCCATGGACAGCTAAAAAGACCAACGAGGACATTCTCAAAGAAGACAACACTAAAAGGGAGCTCCTAAAAAACATCAGAAAGAAACAGTCGACATTTCTCGGGCTCATCATGAGAAGAGTAAAGTTTGAATATTTGGTTACAACTGGAAAAATACAGGGAAAAAGAGATCGCGGACGACATAGAAAAAAGATACTAGCTCGCATGACGTCATGGCATGGAAAACAGTCAACAACAGAATTGCTACGATGCACGGTGGATAGAAGATTGTGGAAGTACTTGATCGCCTACGCCAACTGATAGATATGGCACATGATGATGATATCTCTCTTTAATGAAGAAGACTTCATAAGTCGAAACGTTTAATTTTTGCCCAGGCAAATATCCATAATGTTGCAGCATACAATTTATTATATATACACAGACTAATGAGAACATTATGTACGTGTGTATGCAGGCAGGGAGGGGACTGTGGAAGTAAAGCGAGTCACTAGATCGACACGCGCCATTAGCTTCTAGAAAACGGGTTTGTATATAACCTGGGCTTTTTTATTGTCGGATCACGTTACGGTAAAGTTTTATGTTGTTAACGATCCAGGGATTCATATTTTATAAGCAAATAAAAACTAATAATATCGGACTTGTATTTTGTGACCCAATAACTACTGTAATTGTAATATAATAATTGTCAAATCATGGTACTGGCGTAATACATGTAATAAAGATAAGTTACTTGTGCCCAGTGGTTTCTTCTTTCTTTTATCTTCTTCTTTCTGTTATCTTCTTCTTCTTCTTCTTCTTCTTCAGCGATCAGCTATCACCATGCGTTTAGACATTTAGACCAGCTTCGGGCACGAACAAGACGGTGCATTTGAGATCATCACCGGTTCTCCATAACTTGTCATGTAGGATTGTTTCTGTGGAAAATATTTGTGTTCTTAGGGTGTTGAGAGTGCTGCAGTCCTGTAGTGTATGTTCTGTGTTTAGAGAGCTGCAGTTCTGTAGTGTATGTTCTGTGTTTAGAGAGCTGCAGTTCTGTAGTGTATGATCTGTGTTTAGAGAGCTGCAGTCCTGTAGTGTATGTTCTGTGTTTAGAGAGCTGCAGTTCTGTAGTGTATGTTCTGTGTTTAGAGAGCTGCAGTTCTGTAGTGTATGACCTGTGTTTAGAGAGCTGCAGTCCTGTAGTGTATGTTCTGTGTTTAGAGAGCTGCAGTCCTGTAGTGTATGTTCTGTGTTTAGAAAGCTGCAGTCCTGTAGTGTATGATCTGTGTTTGGAAAGCTGCAGTCCTGTAGTGTATGTTCTGTGTTTAGAGAGCTGCAGTTCTGTAGTGTATGATCTGTGTTTAGAAAGCTGCAGTTCTGCAGTGTATGATCTGTGTTTAGAAAGCTGCAGTTCTGCAGTGTATGATCTGTGTTTAGAAAGCTGCAGTCCTGTAGTGTATGTTCTGTGTTTAGAGAGCTGCAGTTCTGTAGTGTATGATCTGTGTTTAGAAAGCTGCAGTTCTGTAGTGTATGATCTGTGTTTAGAAAGCTGCAGTCCTGTAGTGTATGTTCTGTGTTTAGAGAGCTGCAGTCCTGTAGTGTATGATCTGTGTTTGGAAAGCTGCAGTCCTGTAGTGTATGTTCTGTGTTTAGAGAGCTGCAGTTCTGTAGTGTATGATCTGTGTTTAGAAAGCTGCAGTTCTGTAGTGTATGATCTGTGTTTAGAAAGCTGCAGTTCTGCAGTGTATGATCTGTGTTTAGAAAGCTGCAGTCCTGTAGTGTATGTTCTGTGTTTAGAGAGCTGCAGTTCTGTAGTGTATGATCTGTGTTTAGAGAGCTTAAGTTCTGTAGTGTATGTTCTGTGTTTAGAAAGCTGCAGTTCTGTAGTGTATGATCTGTGTTTAGAAAGCTGCAGTCCTGTAGTGTATGATCTGTGTTTAGAAAGCTGCAGTCCTGTAGTGTATGTTCTGTGTTTAGAGAGCTGCAGTTCTGTAGTGTATGATCTGTGTTTAGAAAGCTGCAGTCCTGTAGTGTATGATCTGTGTTTAGAAAGCTGCAGTCCTGTAGTGTATGATCTGTGTTTAGAAAGCTGCAGTCCTGTAGTGTATGATCTGTGTTTAGAAAGCTGCAGTCCTGTAGTGTATGATCTGTGTTTAGAAAGCTGCAGTCCTGTAGTGTATGTTCTGTGTTTAGAAAGCTGCAGTTCTGTAGTGTATGATCTGTGTTTAGAAAGCTGCAGTCCTGTAGTGTATGATCTGTGTTTAGAAAGCTGCAGTCCTGTAGTGTATGTTCTGTGTTTAGAGAGCTGCAGTTCTGTAGTGTATGATCTGTGTTTAGAAAGCTGCAGTTCTGTAGTGTATGATCTGTGTTTAGAAAGCTGCAGTCCTGTAGTGTATGTTCTGTGTTTAGAGAGCTGCAGTTCTGTAGTGTATGATCTGTGTTTAGAAAGCTGCAGTCCTGTAGTGTATGTTCTGTGTTTAGAGAGCTGCAGTTCTGTAGTGTATGATCTGTGTTTAGAAAGCTGCAGTCCTGTAGTGTATGATCTGTGTTTAGAAAGCTGCAGTCCTGTAGTGTATGATTTGTGTTTAGAAAGCTGCAGTCCTGTAGTGTATGATCTGTGTTTAGAAAGCTGCAGTCCTGTAGTGTATGATCTGTGTTTAGAAAGCTGCAGTCCTGTAGTGTATGATCTGTGTTTAGAAAGCTGCAGTCTTGTAGTGTATGTTCTGTGTTTAGAAAGCTGCAGTCCTGTAGTGTATGATCTGTGTTTAGAAAGCTGCAGTTCTGTAGTGTATGTTCTGTGTTTAGAGAGCTGCAGTCCTGTAGTGTATGATCTGGAGTTTATTCGGATGCCCCACAGTCACATGTTGCAACGTCACTGAGTCATGTCGTGTGTAGGTGTACTCTGAGGCCACAATGACCTGTTCCGAATCTGAATATCTTGGTCTGCTAAGTTTATTTAAGCTGTCATGTTCTATCTTATATTATCAATGTATTCTCCCACCGTTCTGTTTTCCTAGCTTGCTCGGGAGTTTTCTTATTTCTTTGAGACTCTGGGGTTGGTTGTTCTGTTGAAAGCTTCAACTTGCCTTCCCTGCGAGTTTGTCTGATTTCTCATTTAAAGCTGTGTCGCACAATGTGCTGGCATCTACTGCAGGACCAAGTGACCGACGTTTGTCGCACAATGTGCTGGCATCTACTGCAGGACCAAGTGACCGACATTTGTCGCACAATGTGCTGGCATCTACTGCAGGACCAAGTGACCGACATTTGTCGCACAATGTGCTGGCATCTACTGCAGGACCAAGTGACCGACATTTTCTGTACGTCGATCGCAACTTTTCACAAGTACCGACAAATCAACTCCCCTATTTGTACATTATACATTTACTAATTACAAAGCTGCATTATTATTCTTCTCATGATTCCATCATTAATGGTGAAGATAAGAGTGTCTTCTAGCCAACATCTTGCAGTAGATAAAGTGTAGTTGCGTTGCTGTTAAATAGATTGGAGGGTAGAGATGCAGTAATTGAATAGGCGGGAGGGTTGTTGGGGTAGTTAGGTGTGGTACTGGCAAAGAATGATGGAAAAGAGCTCCGTCACGCCACCTGGTGGCGTTTAGGGAACATGGTGTTTGTGTTTATATTTTGATAGACCTTCGGGAAATTATTCGTTTTAAGTAACGTGGTCGGTACTACTCCAGCGCGGTTTATCTTTCCCATAAAAATATCCGGTGCCTATTTAAGGTTGTGGGAGCGTGGAAACCACTACCATTATCATCAGTAATCAATAAAAGACGCTGGGCATGTGATGAGAAGAGATAATAACCGAATAGCAAAGCAAGCCCTCAAGTGGGAAACAACAGGTAGGAGGGAAAGAGGCCGACCTAGAGAAACACTGAGAAGAACATATATCAGGGAAGAAAAGGCAGCAGGAATCGGCTCTATCAATGAGATCTAGATGCTTGCACAGACCGAGACAAACGGCAAGATTTGATAAAATATCTTTCTAAGGATTGAGATTTTTAGAAAGAAAATTTCGAAACATTTAAAGAGTATCTGAGTCTATGCCCCTATGGGTCGACTACGGCGCGATGGTCGATAGATAGATAGTGCGTGGAAGCCGTCGATTAGGATCAAACTCGACCTCTTGTCTTTGGTAGTCCAGTTCACTAACCACTGAGCTACCACCACCACCACTATTCATAAACTGGTATGTAAATAGTGTTGGTTAGTTAGTTAGTGATGGAAGGCCCCGGTATCACTGCAAACGAATTAAAATCCATAATTGCTCAACCGCCCGTGCCAGTGGAATCATCCGAATTACTAACTCATCTCCCAAACAAAGAAAGGTAGCTGTAGTTCCCATCATAGCAGTCTCAGCACACACCAAAAGACATAAGGCGAAACCGCACAGAAAGTTAACACAGCCAACTGTTCCCTGTCATACGATATCAGCATTCATCATAAGCAATTGGAATATCGGAACATGATCAAAACGGTTGAAACACACAGCTCACGGTGTGCACGGAGCACTTAACTCAGTAGTTCCTGCAACAAGTCGGACTTGGAATATGAGGAAACTGCAACAAGGAACACTTTTCAGACATAGCCTTCACTGGTTCCTGCCGCCTATCCACCACATTGCCCGGAAGATCACGTCCTCCTGAAAATGATGATCGTCATAGTATTTAAATGTATGGCGCTTGATGATATTAGGACATCGTGTTTGACTCCAACTCCGAACATACAAAACACAGTTCGTCGTCAGATTATCCCCGTTGCACACCAAACAACAGATCGCAAGATTAGCGCATGGTTGGTCTTGGGACACACGATGAAACAATATGATGACGTAGCACGCACAATATGGCTGCGCCCATGTATTCATGATTACCCTAGTGAATGCAGTCTACAACGAACGAAACATGGTGCAAACTTCCAAAGAGATAAAACTTCGGCTGATTTGACGGAGCCCACCACATTAATGCGTTGGAAAGTGTAAATAACTTACGGCAAGCATCTCCATCAACCGGTCATTGAACAGCACTCAGTGTGACGTAAAACGCAGATCAACATTAGATGGTGGAAGGCGCATTCACAACACTTGATTATGTAAATAGTGTCTTTAATTAAACTGTAGAACTGTAATAAATAATAGGAAGCTCTTTATACAGAGCTTCGCAGCAGGAGGCAATCTGAACATCAGAAGGCGGTTCCGTCGAGCAAGTGTTTTGGCCGTTTAGATTCTTGACACTCTAGGGGAGGTTGGGCTCGACTGGGACATGACCTCCAGGCGTTTACCTCCTGCTGCATTGAACCCGAAGACTAACACTATAGTTCTTCTTCTTCTTCTTCTTCTTCTTCTTCTTCTTCTTCTTCTTTTGCTTCTTCTTCTTCTTCTTCTTAATTTTCTTCTTCTTCTTCTTTATCTTTTTCTTCTTCATCATCAGCTTATTCTTCTTCATCTTCTTCTTTTTCTTCTTCTTCTTTTTCTTCTTCTTCTTTTCTTCTTCTTCTTCTTGTACCTTTCAGCTCCCTGTGGAGCATAAGTCTTCAACAAACACTTTTCAAGCCGTTCTGTTTCTTGCTATTCTTTTAAGTTCATTCCATGTCTTCCCCATCATCTTCGTTTCTGCTTCCGTCTTCTCCAAGAATATTTTGGTTTTCCTCTTTGTCTTTTTCCTTTGGGGATTCCAGAAAAGTGTCATACACTAATTAAACATATTATTCACAATGTGTAAGTAAAGAAAGTAAAGAGCCCCGTCACGCCAAGTGGCGTATAGGGAATATGATGTTAGTGACCATAACTTATACAGACCTTCAACACATGATTTTTCAGGATAATGTGGTTGGTATTACGCTCGTGCCGCTTTACTTTCCCAGAAAAAAAAATCCGGTACCCATTAAATGCTGGGTGAACCCGAAGCCGTCGCTTGTATCGAACCCTACCCCTTGTCCTTTGTAGTCCAGTTCACTAACCACTGAGCTATTGCGGCTCCCTTCACAATGTGTCTGATCAAATCTAATATGTCAAGTCGTGCTGACCTTTAGCTGTAACCTGCTAAACTGATGTCCTTCTCGTGGTGGCTGTTGTCTGAAATGATTAGTACGCTGTGCGACTATAATTATCTACAGTTGTAGATAAATCGTTGGTAAATAGGTTTACAGATATGTCGGGTAAATAGTTGTGTAGGTAGGTAACAGGTAAAAGGTTAACAAATTTATTGGAACTCAGCATCATCATTTGAGTGTAGTCTCCACATCGAAGATTGGCTATCATCTAGCGCCATTCCACTCTGTCTCTTGCTTTGATGGTGCAGTTTGTCATAAGCTAACTTGTCCATCTTTTGATGTTACTCGTCCATGTTAGTCTTGGTCTGCCTCTGCCTCTTTAGACGTGTATTTTCCCTTCCAACATTACTTTTAGTAGGTTGCTGTGTCGTTTAACAGGCCCCAAAAATCTGTCTTGTTTGAATTGTGTTTAGTAGTTCTCTTTTTATTTTTATTTTCTGATGTTTTTAACATCATTTGATGTTATCAGTCTACTTTAACCTTCGTCTGCATTTGATTCATCTACTTTGTAATTTCCCTTCCAAGATTACTTTTAGCAGCATGATGTGTCTTTTAACATGCCCCCCAAAATCTTAGTTGTCTTGTTTGAATTGTGTTTAGTAATTCTCTATTTATTTTTAGTTGTTTTAAGACTTCATCGTTTGTTTTCTTTTTTTCTGGCAAGTAAAACAGTAAAAAGTAAATAAGACACTACGTTAGAAAGTGAACTATACTGACGATTAAGAACACAAATGTATATAATGTAAAGTATATGCACAGTGTACTTAGGGTACTGTTAGTGTGAACATGCTGTGTCATCTGTTGCAAGCGACTGGTCTGACAGTAAGAGAGCTGGAAGCTGTCATCGACTCATAGCTGATAGTTTCCGTCAGGATCGGTGAAACAGAACCATTCTTACCCTGCTCCACCTCTACATGGTTCCCCTAGAAAAGGTCTAACCAGTCTAGTCTGGCCAAGCGAGAAGGGATCAAAAAGGGAAAGCAAACCTGGTACTCTAAAATGTGTTAAAGTCGGATTTGGTGGGTCGAAATGTGCAATTAAAACCACTACACATACCATCTACGTCCACACAGCGCCCTTTACGGTCTGATAACGTAGTTGGCTATTAATTCCTTTAGTAGTCGGTGGGTGGGCGCAAGAAAGAAAGAAAAAAGAAAGAAAGAAAGAAAGAAAGAAGAAAAAAAGAAAGAAAGAAAGAAAGAAAGAAAGAAAGAATGAAAGAAAGAAAGAAAGAAAGAAAGAAGAAAGAAAGAAAGAAAGAAAGAAAGAAAGAAAGAAAGAAAGAAAGTAAGAAAGAAACGACTAAACACCTATAGTTTACCTGGAGTGCTGTGATATCAAGGATTCTAATAACTAATGAGGGAGCCGCGATAGCTTAGTGGTTAGTGAAGTGGACTACAAAGGACAAGAGGTAGGGTTCGATCCCAACCGACGGTTACCGGGTTCACCCAGCCTTTAATGGGTACCGCATTTTTTTCTGGGAAGGTAAAGCGGCACGGGCGTAATACCGACCACATTACCCCAAAAATCATGTGCTAAAGCTCTGTAAAATTTATTGTCACTAACACCATATTCCCTATACGCCACTTGGCGTGATGTGGGTTCTTTTTTAATAACTAACGAATATCTTCTCTCCATTTGTCATTGTTGATAATGTCGTCTCGTCCCAAAACCAGACTGATGAAATATTGAGTTAATATCCATGCGATGAACACTTGTAATGTTCTACTTTCACTTTCATATGCACAGATCGACCTTTTAAGTTGATTGATTGAGGACAGACAGTGACTTACCGCGAGGACCAGACAAGTGCATCTAACGAGGACGAGTGACCCGGAAATTGACAGCTGTCGCTGCGCCACGTCTCTGAAATGATGCAGGACATTTACGCATTTACAGTCTCCTTTGATATAATTATCTACAATCATCCACACTCCCTGCAGAGCTCCCTGCAGAGCATATGTCTTCAACAAACACTTTCCAAACCGTTCTGTTCCGTGCCATTCTTTTAAGATCGTTCCATGTCTTCCCCATCATCTTCATCTCTGCTTCTATCTGTCTTCTCCAAGAATTCCTTGGTCTTCCTCTTTGTCTTTTCCCCTGGGGATTCCAAAAAGGGCATATTGTGTAATACTCTCTGTTGGCTGCCGTAGTGTGTGTCCTATCCAGCGCCATCGTCTTCGCTGTATCTCTTTATCCAATGGTATTTGACTGGTACATTTCCATAATTATATGTTAGTTGTCTGCATCTTCACTTCCATTAACAATCTTTACAATCTTTCTTTCATGTCTACCTCTACAATTTCTCTTTCATATCCATCTCTGCAATCTCCTGTTCTCTCTATAATCGCCCCTTTATGCCCATCCCTACACATCTTTAGTAGTAGCCTCTGTCAGTCATTGTTGACTATGGTTATTGCAGCGCCCCTAGGAAATGTTACTTTTCTTTTCTTTCGCTGTGTATTCTCTTTTCTATAAATATGTCTGCTTCTTGCTCGAGTTGCAGTTTTAGGGCGTTGTTTTCAGATATTGCAGTCTGCAGTTATCGCTTTCCGGGATGCAGGGTTTATGTTTAGTCTTCATGTCACGTTTACACACGTTTATTAATCAAAGTTTTGTGCGCCCCCTAGTTCATGTGGCCATCTGCTAGCTGTCCATATAGTATATCTTTCGATATGCAGCCATCTTCCATACGGTGTAAGTAGCCAAGCTAGCATAATCTACGTTGTTTGAGCAGCGTGTAGATGTTCGGCAGACCTGACACATCAATAAATAATTTATATATCTACAATCTCCCTTTCATGTTTATTTCTACAATCTCCATTTAATGTTTATATCTACAATCTTCCTTTCACGTTTACCTCTACAATCTCCCTTTCATGTTTATCTCTACAATCTCCATTTAATGTTTATATCTACAATCTTCCTTTCAAGTGTATCTCTACAACCTTTCTTTCATGTTTATCTCTACTATCTCCCTTTAACGTTTATTTTTACAATCTTTATTTTATGTTAATCTCTACAATCTCCCTTTCATGTTTATCTCTACTATCTCCCTTTCATGTTTATCTTTGCAATCTTTCTTTCATGTTTATCTCTACAATCTCCCGTTCGTGTTCAACTCTACAATCTCCCTTTCATGTTCATCTCTGCAATCTCTATTTCATGTTTATATTTACAATTTCCCTTTCATGTTTATCTCTACAATCTCCATTTTATGTTAATCTCTACAATCTCCCTTTCATGTTTATATTTACAATCTCCCTTTCATGTTTATATTTACAATCTCCCTTTCATGTTTATATCTACAACCTCCTATTCTTTCACCTCTCTACAATTTCACAATCACACCCATCTTAAAATACAATTTAAAAAAAAAAAAAAAAAAACGAGCACTCACCGAAAGACAAGTCTCCAATGGAGGAGCAGGTCAAACAGAAGCGACACCCCCAGAACAGAGACCCCCACCTCCTTACAGAGCATGGCAACACCTGACAGCACCAGCGACAGCGCAAGGTATACCACTTGAGACGACCAGAATTTGACGATATCAACGGACCTAGAACTACATTTATGATCTATTCCATCTGCGGTCATGCAAGGTTTGGTAAACACGCATCTGAAACAGCCAGAAAATATAACGTGACGTTTTCTTTTGTTGTCACGCCAGAAGTGACATGTAAATATGTTGACGTGATTATTTGTTATGTCATAGATGACGTGTGAACAAATGTACGTTACTTGTTTGTGACAAGAAATATCATAAAAACAACATACAGAGGATATGACACACGAACATGAAGATATGATTATTTGTTTGTATAAACAAAATATGAAGAACATGCATGCATTATTACCTTCATGTCGACAGAGATGACACATTGATATATTACTTTCATGTCGACAGAGATGACACATTGATATATTACTTTCATGTCGACAGAGATGACACATTGATATATCACTTTCATGTCGACAGAGATGACACATTGATATATTACTTTCATGTCGACAGAGATGACACATTGATATATATTACTTTCATGTCGACAGAGATGACACATTGATATATTACTTTCATGTCGACAGAGATGACACATTAATATATTACTTTCATGTCGACAGAGATGACACATTGATATATTACTTTCATTTAGGCTGTGAAATTGTAGAAATGAAGAACTGAGAAAAAAGCTAGGAATAGCCCCCGTCATAGAATATACAATGAAAGAAAGAGATTAGATGGTTTGGCCACGTGATAAGGCAGAAAGATAAAAACAATGGCCAACCACGAAAAAGATGGATCTATGGAATGTTAGAAGCATTAGGAAACATAACAGCAGCAGAAGCGAACAGAAGAGCAAAAGACCGAAAATTATATCTCCCCTCGACGCTGAAAGGCAAATGAGGAAGGAGAGAAGAAGATTTGGGCTGTGACGTATGGGCATACATACAACAGCGCGGTCATTACAGTGATGACATGTGACTATACAGTCACGTTCAACTGCCTAGAGTTCTGTAACATGCACTTGTGATCACGAGACCCCCTGTTTAGTGTCATTATCCGAGAGGACTGGATATCAGATCTCACTGCCCAAGAGATATACCCGGTCAATATGGCGAAGAGGCGGCAAGAACTATTGAGGCTCGGTTTGAAAAGTGTTCCTTGTTGCAGTTTCCTCATATTCAAAGTCCGGTTTGCTACCGGAGTTAACAGAGTTAGTGCTTTGTGCACACCGTGAGCTGTGTTTTTCATCCGGATCGTATTTCCATATTTCGATTGCTTATGATGAATGATGATATCGTATGACAAATGACAGTTCAACTGCGTTCACTTTCGGTGCCGCTCCGCCTTATGTCTTTTGTGCTATAGCTGCTATGATGGGGATTGCAGCTGCCTTTTTTTGTTTGGATCCTTCATTGAGATGAATTTTAATTCGGATGATTCTACTGGCACAGGCGTTTGAGCAATTATGGATTTTAATTCGTTTGCTATGATACCGGGGCCTCCGACTAACCATAAGCATAACCGGGGGAAGGTAACGTCGTGAAAGAACCATGGAGTAATTTTTCTTCTTTTTTTTTTCTTATTACCACCGCCTGTAAAGTGTGTGTGTGTTTTTATTAAACCAGTGTCCTTTCTGTCCAGAGACCGCAGCTTCGGAAAAAAATGTCAACAAAAACCTACCCCCAACTGTAGATCCAAGGCCGTGCTACGGAGTTCATGCACGTAGGTCGCGGTTCTCCTCGGATTTTCTGGAGATTCTCGAGGGGGGGGGGGATGTAGGAGCACCTATGGGTGCGTCCGGTGTACAGTAATGATGATCCTAACAATAACAACAACAATAACAACAACAATAATAACAATAACATCAACAATAACAGCAACAATAATAATAACAACAATAACAACAACAATAATAACAATAACATCAACAATAACAGCAACAATAATAACAATAACAGCAACAACAATAACAATAACAGCAACAATAACAGCAACAACAATAACAGCAACAACAATAATAACAATAACATCAACAATAACAGCAACAATAATAATAACAACAATAACAACAACAATAATAACAATAACATCAACAATAACAGCAACAATAACAGCAACAACAATAACAGCAACAACAATAACAGCAACAACAATAACAGCAACAACAATAACAACAATAATAACAATAACAGAAACAACAATAACAATAACAGCAACAATAACAACATTAACAGCAACAACAATAACAGCAACAACAATAACAGCAACAACAATAACAGCAACAATAACAACATTAACAGCAACAACAATAACAGCAACAACAATAACAACAACAATAATAACAATAAAAGCAACAACAATAACAATAACAGCAACAATAACAGCAACAACAATAGCAGCAACAACAATAACAACAACAATAATAACAATAACATCAACAATAACAGCAACAATAATAATAACAACAATAACAACAACAATAACAACAACAATAATAACAACAATAATAACAACAACATCAACAATAACAGCAACAATAACAGCAACAACAATAACAACAATAATAATAACAACATTAACAGCAATAACAATAACAGCAACAACAATAACAACAACAATAATAACAATAACAATAACATCAACAATAACAGCAACAATAATAATAACAACAACAATAATAACAACAATAATAACAACAATAATAACAATGACATCAACAATAACAGCAAGAATAACAGCAACAACAATAACAACAACAATAATAACAATAACATCAACAATAACAGCAACAATAATAATAACAACAATAACAGCAACAACAATAACAATAACAGCAACAATAACAGCAACAATAATAATAACAACATTAACAGCAACAACAATAACAGCAACAATAACAGCAACAATAACAGCAACAATAATAATAACAACATTAACAGCAACAAAGATAATAACAATAACATCAACAATAACAGCAAAAATAATAATAACAACATTAACAGCAACAACAATAACAGTAACAATAACAATAACAGCAACAATAATAACAGCAACAATAACAGGAACAACAATAACAACAACAATAACAGCAACAATAGTAACAATAACAATAACAGCAACAATAACAGCAACAATAACAGCAACAACAATAACAACAACAATAACAGCAACAATAATAACAATAACAGCAACAACAATAACAGCAACAATAACAGCAACAATAATAATAACAACAATAACAGCAACAACAATAACAATAACAGCAACAATAACAGCAACAATAACAGCAACAATAATAATAACAACAATAACAGCAATAACAATAACAATAACAGCAACAACAATAACAGCAACAATAACACCAACAATAATAATAACAACAATAACACCAACAATAATAATAACAACAATAACAGCAATAACAATAACAGCAACAATAACAGCAACAACAATAACAGCAACAATAACAGCAACAATAATAACAATAACAATAACAGCAGCAATAACAGCAACAATAATAACAATAACAGCAACAACAATAGCAATAACAGCAACAATAACAGCAACAATAATAACAATAACAATAACAATAACAGCAACAATAATAACAATAACAATAACAGCAACAATAATAACAGCAACAATAATAACAATAACAATAACAGCAACAATAATAACAATAACAATAACAATAACAGCAACAATAATAACAGCAACAGTAATAACAGCAACAATAATAACAGCAACAATAATAACAATAACAGCAACAATAATAACAGCAACAATAATAACAATAACAATAACAGCAACAATAATAACAATAACAAAAACAGCAACAATAATAACAGCAACAATAATAACAATAACAATAACAGCAACAATAATAACAATAACAAAAACAGCAACAATAATAACAATAACAATAACAGCAACAATAATAACAATAACAAGAACAGCAACAATAATAACAATAACAGCAACAATAATAACAATAACAGCAACAACAATAATAGCAACAATAATAACAATAACAATAACAGCAACAATAATAACAATAACAAAAACAGCAACAATAATAACAATAACAATAACAGCAACAATAATAACAATAACAATAACAGCAACAATAATAACAATAACAATAACAGCAACAATAATAACAATAACAAAAACAGCAACAATAATAACAGCAACAATAATAACAATAACAATAACAGCAACAATAATAACAATAACAGCAACAATAATAATAGCAACAACTATAACAACAACAGCAACAATAATAACAATAACAATAACAGCAACAACAATAATAGCAACAACAATAACAATAACAATAACTGCAACAATAATAACAATAACAGCAACAATAATAACAATAACAATAACATCAACAATAATAACAATAACAGCAACAATAATAACAACAACAATAACAACAACAATAACAGCAACAATAATAACAATAACAATAACAGCAACAATAATAACAACAACAATAACAGCAACAATAATAACAATAACAATAACAGCAACAATAATAACAATAACAAAAACAGCAACAATAATAATAGCAACAACAATAATAGCAACAACAATAACAACAACAATAACAGCAACATTAACAATAACAATAACAGCAGCAACAACAGACAAGCTTATTCTTAAGATAAAGTATCACATATATATGAAAACACAGACGATGCTACCACCCTGACAGTAATGTCTCATGAGCAAAGAGGTTACATGTTTAAACTACCAAAGAAATTAAAATTGTAAGAGTGCTCAAATTACAGAGGAATTATACTGTTATCAGTCCAAGGAAAAATACCAAGGAAAATCATTCTGGAGAGACAAGAAGAGACCATAGTGGAAACATATGATAGATGAGCAAGAAGGATTCAAGAAAAACAGTTTATTCATTGATCAAATAAACCTTACGTATTTATAGCTGAACAAAGCTTAGAACTACAGTCCTCACTTTATGTCGGATTTATAGCTGAACAAAGCTTAGAACTACAGTCCTCACTTTATGTCGGATTTATAGAATACGTAAAGACAAATTATAGTTTTGAAAGAGGAATGCTTTAGAAGTTGCTGAGTCAATACGGAATCCCTACAAAGTAAATTACCTTAATGAAAACAATGTATGAAGGAGGACATCGCCAAGCGTGTTCTTTATTCTATAAGAAAAGAAGAGGAAAATGGGTGGGACAATGATGTATACATTGAAAGACTGAGGAATCTTAAGATAAAAAATTGGGGGTCTGGTCGGTCCGGAGTACTTAGTGGGAAAAGCAGATGTATCTATAATAAACACTTTACATGAACAATCAATCTGGATACTCTAGAGAAATGCTGAGACGGGCGGTGGAAGGGAAAAGGGGATGCCCCGGCTGCAATGAAACTGATTCAATGAATTGAATAAAAAAAAAAAAAACTATCTTTACGACACATAGTACTAATGCTGGTGTATGTCAGGGGGGGGGGGACGATAGAACTAAAGGGATAAAGGCTGCTTGGTCAAGCAGTAAAAAAAAGTAAAATTAGGAGAAATACCTCTAATAGGCATACAATCTCACATATATCTGAGCAGTAATATAGATAAAGAGGGAGGAACAGAAAATGATACCAATAGAATATATGAAGGGATGAAATGCAGTGGTTTACACGAAGGGCAGCTTCACAATTATTTGAAAGAAGAGCAGGAGTAAGGCAGGGATGCCTCATATCTCCATTTCTCTGTTGAAAATTGATTGGATTATGACAATAACACAGAACAACAGAAATGGAATCCAGTGGTCACTGATCAAGCAACTTGATGAACTATACTTTGCTGGTGACATAGCTTTCCTCTCACCTCATCATAAACAAATGCCCAAAAAATGAGCATAATTGACGAGATTCTGTAACAGCTGGGACTGAAAATAAAGAGATATAAGACTAAAATCATGAAAATGAGTGCAGTCGACAATAGCCAAATAACACTAAGAGAAATACCTCTATTAGACGTAACATCCTATGTACACACACACATATATATATATATATATATAGGCAGTAAAATAGACAAAGTAGGAGAAACAGTGAATGAAACCAAAATAGGGATACAAAAAGCAAGCGGTTCAGTCATTACAATATTTAACATGGAAATCCTGCAAATATATGTTTTATACAAAGATAAAAATGTTCATATCCATTGTTAAATCTGCCCTATTATATGGCTGTGAAACATGAAGAACAACATAAATGTCAATCACAAGGGTACAGATATTGAATAATGAAAGATTGTGCGCATAATAAAAGTATGAAGATGACAGGACAATATCAATAAATTAGAAATATGGGAGAGTACCAGATACCAGTTAAAGTGAGCATAGTTGATGAGAGATCGCAACAGCTAGAAATGAAAATTAATAGAGATCAGACCAACATTATGAGAATTAATGCAGTTGGCAATAACCAAATAAAATTAGGAGAAATACCTCTACTAGACGTACAATCTTACATATATCTGGGCAGTAATATAGATAAAGAGGGATGAACAGAAAATGATACCAAAATAAGGATATCAAAAGCAAGATGAGCTTTTGTTGCACTGGAAACATATGGAAGTCCAAAGAAATTAGGTTAAATACAAAAATACAAATGTTAAACTCCAATGTTAAGTCAGTCCTATTATATGGCTGTGAAACATGGAGAACAACAAAATTGACAATCATGAAGATACATACAGACTTTCATTAATGGATGCTTATGCAGAATAAAAGGATGGAAATGGCAGAACAAAATCACTAACATAGAATTATGGAAATGTACCAGTCAAATACCAGTGGATAAAGAGATACAGCGAAGACGATGGCGCTGGATAGAACACACACTGCGGAAGCCAACTGAGAGTATTACACAACATGCCCTTTTTTGGAATCCCCAGTGGAAAAGACAAAGAGGAAGACCAAGAAATTCTTAGAGAAGACAGACAGATGCAGAGATGAAGATGATGGGGAAGACATGGAATGATCTAAACAGAATGGCAAAAAACAGAACGACTTGCAACGCGTTTGTTGAAGACCTATGCTCCACAGGGAGCTAAAAAAGTAGAAGAAGAAGACCAAATACCAGTGTAGAAAGAGATACCACAAAGATAATGACGAAGAACAGGTCACACACTGAGATACATCACGACAGTCCTTTTTTTTTTTTTTTTTTTTTTTTTTGAATCTCCAGGGAAGAAGGCAAAGACGGAGGCTAAAAAAATACTTGATGAAGAAAACAGAGATGAAGAAGATCGGGAAGACTTGGAAATGTCTTAGGAGAATGGCAAGAAGCAGGACGGGTTGGAAAATGTTTGTTGAAGACCTATGCTCCGCGGGGAGCTGAAAGTGTTTGTTGAAGACCTATGCTCCGCGGGGAGCTGAAAGTGTTTGTTGAAGACCTATGCTCCGCGGGGAGCTGAAAGTGTTTGTTGAAGACCTATGCTCCGCGGGGAGCTGAAAGTGTTTGTTGAAGACCTATGCTACGCGGGGAGCTGAAAGTGTTTGTTGAAGACCTATGCTACGCGGGGAGCTGAAAGTGTTTGTTGAAGACCTATGCTCCGCGGGGAGCTGAAAGTGTTTGTTGAAGACCTATGCTCCGCGGGGAGCTGAAAGTGTTTGTTGAAGACCTATGCTCCGCGGGGAGCTGAAAGTGTTTGTTGAAGACCTATGCTCCGCGGGGAGCTGAAAGTGTTTGTTGAAGACCTATGCTCCACGAGGAGCTAAAAGTGTTTGTTGAAGACCTATGCTCCACGAGGAGCTGAAAGTGTTTGTTGAAGACCTATGCTCCACGAGGAGCTAAAAGTGTTAGTTGAAGACCTATGCTCCACGGGGAGCTGAAAGTGTTTATTGAAGACCTATGCTCTGCGGGGAACTGAAAGTGTTTGTTAAAGACCTATGCTTCACGGAGAGCTAAGTGTTTGTTGAAGACCTATGCTCCACGGGGAGCTAAAATTGTTTGTTGAAGACCTATGCTCCACGGGGAGATGAAAGTGTTTGTTGAAGACCTATGCTCCAAGGGGAGCTGAAAGTGTTTATTGATGACTTATGCTCCACGGGGAGCTGAAAGTGTTTATTGATGACTTATGCTCCACGGGGAGCTGAAAGTGTTTATTGATGACCTATGCTCCACGGGGAGCTGAGAGTGTTTATTGCAGACCTATGCTCCACGGGGAGCTGAAAGTGTTTATTGATGACCTATGCTCCACGGGGAGCTGAAAGTGTTTATTGCAGACCTATGCTCCACGGGGAGCTGAAAGTGTTTATTGATGACCTATGCTCCACGGGGAGCTGAAAGTGTTTATTGCAGACCTATGCTCCACGGGGAGCTGAAAGTGTTTGTTCAAGACCTCTGCTCCACGGGGAGCTAAAGCAAGACGAAGTAAACTATAGTTGGCTGTAAGGTAGTAAAAGTAAAGAGCCCCGTCACGCCAAGTGGCGTATAAGGAATATGGTGTTAGTGACCATACATTTTACAGACCTTCGGCACATGATTTTTGGGGTAATGTGGTCGGTATTACGCCCGTGCCGCTTTACTTTCTCAGAAAAAAATTAGGTACCCATTTAAGGCTGGGTGAATCCGGAAGCCGTCGATTGTGATCGAACCCTACCTCTTGTCCTTAGTAGTCCAGTTCACTAACTACTCAGCTATCGCGGCTTCATTTCAAATTTCTTTGCAACATCCTAATTAATGGTAGAGCCATTAAATAAATGCCTGCGGAGACGGCCTGTATTTTAATACATTATTATGACCTCAACGCTGAGAAATTAGTGTTTTAATCTATGATGATGATCATCATCATCATGTGCCATACCGGTTGGCGTAGGTGATCATGTCCTTCCACAATCTTCTATCTGCACTACATCGTATCAGTTCTGTTGTTGACTGTTTGCCATGCCATGACGTCATGCGAGCTAGTATCTTCTTTCCAGTACTTTCTTACTTTCGTACTTACCAGTATTTTCTCTCTTTGTCGTCCGCGATCACTCTTTCCTTTTATTTTGCCAGTTGTAACTAAGTATTCCAACTTTCCTCTTCTCATGATGTGCCCGAAAAATGTTGATTGTTTCTTTCTGATGTTTTTAGGAGCTTCCTTTTTGTGTTGGCCTCTTTGAGAACTTCCTCATTGGTCTTTTTAGCTGTCCAGGGAACTTTCAACATTTTTCTGAGAAATCCCATCTCTGTGACCTCTAATCGCCTTTTCATTTGTTTGTCTACTGTCCATGATTCGCTTCCATAGGTTAGAATTGGTTCTATATAGCACCGATTAACTCTCTTTCTTTTTTTTATTGACATAGATTTGTTGCATAGGATATTTTTCATTTTCTGAAATGCTATTTTGGCCTGAGCTATTCTGCTTTTTATTTCTGTAGTGCGTCTTCCATCTGATGTTATTATTGTGCCCAAGTTTAATCTATGATAACGATTACATTTATGTGATCTCTCTCTCTCTCTCTCTCTCTCTCTCTCTCTATCTCTCTCTCTGTCTGTGTGTGTGTATATAAAAAACCGGCACGCACAAATCTACACTGATACAAACGTTACATCAACAAAGATGACTTCATCATCATAAATAAAAGACAATATCATGGCTATCAGAAACAATGTTTACGATATCAAGTACACGATAAGATTTCACTGCTCAACCGCTATCACCGAAAATATTATTTGGCTGCCACAGATAACCATGTGTGCACACGTCATTCATGTTCTCATATAACACTAACTCGCATTCAGTGTGGTTATTCAATCTTCGCTTCTGTCAACACAATCTTGTATAACTGTTCTACACATTCCCTGTTCTTAATTGTCCATTTTGTCACGATAAATATTGTCACTAACACCATATTCCCCATACGCATATCCTAACGTGGAGGACAGCTTTAATTTACTTGTTTTATCACTAAGTTCTCACCTGGTTATGTCGAGAGAATTTCACCTGTCACTCAATGTTCATTTGTCGCTCAATATTCACCTGTCACTCAATATTCACCTGTCACTCAATGTTCACCTGTCGCACAATGTTCATCTATCACCCAATGTTCACCTGTTACTCAATGTTCACCTGTCACTCAATATTCACCCGTTACTCAATATTCACGTGTCACTCAATATTCACGTGTCACTCAATATTCACCTGTCACTCAATATTCACCTGTCACTCAATATTCACCTGACACTCAATATTCACCCGTTACTCAATATTCACGTGTCACTCAATATTCACCTGTCACTCAATATTCATCTGTCACACAATGTTCATCTGTCACCCAATGTTCACCTGTCACACGATGTTCACCTGTCACACAATGTTTACCTGTCACCCAATATTCACCCGTTATTCAATATTCACCTGTCACTCAATATTCACCTGTCACACAATGTTCATCTGTCACCCAATGTTCACCTGTCACTCAATATTCACCTGTCACACGATGTTCACTTGTCGCACAATGTTTATCTGTCACCCAATGTTAACCTGTCACTCAATATTCACCTGTCACACGATGTTCACTTGTCACACAATGTTTATCTGTCACTCAATATTCACCTGTCACTCAATGTTCACCTGTCACACAATGTTCACCTGTCACACAATGTTCACCTGTCACACAATGTTCACCTGTCACACAATGTTCACCTGTTATTCAATATTCACCTATCACTAATTGTTCACCTGTCACTCAATATTCACCTGTCACTAAATGTTCACCTGTCACTCAATATTCACCTGTCATTAATTATTCACCTGTTCAGACACTTAAATGTCAAATTTGCAGGTTCGTACTTCTTTCATTTCCTGATTGTCTTTCAGCGCCGTGGGGAGATGTAGTTTACTGTCTTTTACTCTTCTGTTGGCCTCTGCTGTGTTTTGTTTTTGTGTTTCTAATATTCCATCTAGCCATATTTTTCGTGCTCGGCCCTTGAATCTGCTGTTCTCATCATCATCATCATCATCATCAAGTACCGGGCCTGCTGGTGCAGGTGATAATGTCTCTCCACAACTTTTAATCTCGACAGTTATTTATCATTTCTGTTGTTGACCTTCTGTCAAGCCATTCTCTTAAGCTGTCTGGTTTCTTTTCTCTTTGCTTATCTCTGTCTCTTCATACCTCAAATTATTCCAATTGTTACAATATATTCCAGCTTTTCTCTTCTCATTACATGGCCAAAATATGACGATTGTTTCTTCCTAATATTGGAAATTAGCTCTCTCTTAGCTTTGGCCTCTTTCAGACGTTTTTATTACTCTCATTACATTACATTTCATTATACGTTTCTACAGCCTCCAGTGATTTTCTAGTGTTGTCCCTTTGTCCATGATTCACATCCATATGTTAAGACTGGCTCAACATAACATTTAAGAACACTTTTCCTTGTTTATATTGTCAAAATGGATTTCACAGTATTTTCCCCATTTTTTGTAAAGCTGCCTTTGCCTGAGCCATTCTACCTCTGTTGTACACCTACCATCTCACCTCTGTTGTACATCTACCATCTCACCTCTGCTGTACACCTACCATCTCACCTCTGTTGTACATCTACCATCTCACCTCTGTTGTACATCTACCATCTCACCTCTGTTGTACATCTACCATCTCACCTCTGTTGTACATCTACCATCTCACCTCTGTTGTACATCTACCATCTCACCTCTGCTGTACACCTACCATCTCACCTCTGCTGTACACCTACCATCTCACCTCTGTTGTACATCTACTATCTCACATCTGTTGTACATCTACCATCTCACCTCTGTTGTACATCTACCATCTCACCTCTGTTGTACATCTACCATCTCACCTCTGCTGTACACCTACCATCTCACCTCTGCTGTACACCTACCATCTCACCTCTGTTGTACATCTACTATCTCACATCTGTTGTACATCTACTATCTCACATCTGTTGTACATCTACCATCTCACCTCTGTTGTACATCTACCATCTCACCTCTGTTGTACATCTACCATCTCACCTCTGTTGTACATCTACCATCTCACCTCTGTTGTACATCTACCATCTCACCTCTGTTGTACATCTACCAAATGAGGTTAACATTGTTCCCAGATATTTAAATCCATTTACTTGTTTTATTATTTTTCCATTTGTCTTTATTGTGTCTTTAAGTATTGCTTCTGAATTCTCATTTGTCTCCAGACATTTTTTGGGGTCATTTTCGAACACTGTTTTATAAGTACTGCTTTTTGTGGGGGCAGAGACGGATGCAAGTTGCTTGTGACTCATAGCTGATGTTTTGTGGGGGCAGAGACGGATGCAAGTTACTAGTTCGTTCTCTGACGAAGTCCCACCCACTCAATTTTGTGGGACTGAATTTTGCGTGTAAAGTCTGTTTTATCCCATTACAGGATGCCCCTCGCCATGCAGGCAGATTTACTCCGACTTCAGAAGTACTAATTTTTAGGGAATTAGTAAAACCCAGGTGTCCTCGCCAGGGTACGAACCCCGGCTGCTGCCGTGGTAAGCCAACCGCCTATCGATTGCGCTAACCGGACACCCCAAGTTACTAGTGACTCATAGCTGATGTTTTGTGGGGGCAGAGACGGATGCAAGTTACTAGTGACTCATAGCTGATGTTTTGTGGGGGCAGAGACGGATGCAAGTTACTAGTGACTCATAGCTGATGTTTTGTGGGGGCAGAGACGGATGCAAGTTGCTAGTGACTCATAGCTGATGTTTTGTGGGGGCAGAGACGGATGCAAGTTGCTTGTGACTCATAGCTGATGTTTTGTGGGGGCAGAGACGGATGCAAGTTACTAGTGACTCATAGCTGATGTTTTGTGGGGGCAGAGACGGATGCAAGTTGCCAGTGACTCATAGCTGATGTTTTGTGGGGGCAGAGACGGATGCAAGTTGCCAGTGACTCATAGCTGATGTTTTGTGGGGCAGAGACGGGTGCAATTTGCCAGTGACTCATAGCTGATGTTTTGTAGGGGCAGAGACGGATGCAAGTTGCCAGTGACTCATAGCTGATGTTTTGTGGGGGCAGAGACGGATGCAAGTTACTAGTGACTCATAGCTGATGTTTTGTGGGGCAGAGACGGTTGCAAGTTGCCAGTGACTTATAGCTGATGTTTTGTGGGGGCAGAGACGGATGCAAGTTGCCAGTGACTCATAGCTGATGTTTTGTGGGGGCAGAGACGGATGCAAGTTGCCAGTGACTCATAGCTGATGTTTTGTGTGGGCAGAGACGGATGCAAGTTGCCAGTGACTCATAGCTGATGTTTTGTGGGGGCAGAGACGGATGCAAGTTACTAGTGACTCATAGCTGATGTTTTGTGGGGGCAGAGACGGATGCAAGTTACTAGTGACTCATAGCTGATGTTTTGTGGGGGCAGAGACGGATGCAAGTTGCTAGTGACTCATAGCTGATGTTTTGTGGGGGCAGAGACGGATGCAAGTTGCTTGTGACTCATAGCTGATGTTTTGTGGGGGCAGAGACGGATGCAAGTTACTAGTGACTCATAGCTGATGTTTTGTGGGGGCAGAGACGGATGCAAGTTGCCAGTGACTCATAGCTGATGTTTTGTGGGGGCAGAGACGGATGCAAGTTGCCAGTGACTCATAGCTGATGTTTTGTGGGGGCAGAGACGGGTGCAATTTGCCAGTGACTCATAGCTGATGTTTTGTAGGGGCAGAGACGGATGCAAGTTGCCAGTGACTCATAGCTGATGTTTTGTGGGGGCAGAGACGGATGCAAGTTGCCAGTGACTCATAGCTGATGTTTTGTGGGGGCAGAGACGGTTGCAAGTTGCCAGTGACTTATAGCTGATGTTTTGTGGGGGCAGAGACGGATGCAAGTTGCCAGTGACTCATAGCTGATGTTTTGTGGGGGCAGAGACGGATGCAAGTTGCCAGTGACTCATAGCTGATGTTTTGTGTGGGCAGAGACGGATGCAAGTTGCCAGTGACTCATAGCTGATGTTTTGTGGGGGCAGAGACGGATGCAAGTTGCCAGTGACTCATAGCTGATATTTTGCGCCAGTAACGGAGAACCATACATATCCAGACCCCACTCCACCTCTTCGCAGTGCCCCTAGTAACTTACTAACCTGCCTATTCCTGCCAAGTGAGTGGGGATTGAGAGAGAAGGCAACCCGGTACACACAAATTCTGTGTTGAAATCGGTTTTTAGAGTTTTACTGCGAACCACAACGCAAAGCAAACATGCCCACATAATGTCCTTTTAACTGCTGCTGACGAAGAGATCTAGCCTATTGTCATGGGATGAACGCAAACGAACGAACTGCTACTTTTCACATCATATTTTTTTCCCACACTTTATTTTGCCGCATATAATTTCAAACTATATTTTTATCTTTGTAAGTTATATTCACCATGTGCTATATTCGCCATATTCTTTAACTGACGTATGCTATCTGCAACGTTTGCAATATTTGCCGCCACGGACGACCAATTATGCATATCCACAATATTCGTCAAGCAGCAAATAATGTAAAACATTTTTTACCCCCTAGTTGCAATAAACCAACCGTCTTCATAACTGCTACAAAAAATGGAGGCACTTTTGAACCCCGTGGTCTTGATATCTGCCCGATGAATCTTTCTTTACCAAAACCACTAGCTGGTAACACACACTTCACACAATATATATCTCACTTTTCTGGTTAGTGCTTGCAAGAAACCTGGCCACTCTGTGCAACCAGTCGTAAAATCTCACGTAAGCAGTTACAGACGAGTAAGTTAAGGATGTTGTCTTGCTGGTTTCAGGGAAGTCATTCAAGGTAGGTAATAACGAATATAAATGTTGCAATACAATAAACCTGGAAGGTGTGTTAGTGATATGGAAGGATAGGTCCCTGAAGTCGAGAGTTTATGAAAGAGAGGTCTTTAAAATATGTTAGATATGGGAAATCGGAGCATTCTTCTTATTATTATTATTCTTTCCTTCCTCGTTTGCCTTTCAGCGTTCATCTTCTTCTTTCCTTCCTCATCTGCCTTTCAGCGTCGAGGGGAGATATAATTTGCGGTCTTTTGCTCTTCTGTTCACCTCTGCTGCTGTTATGTTTCCTAGTGCTTCTAATATTCCATCCATCCATCTTTTTCGTGGTCGACCCTTGGGTCTGGTGTTCTCACAACGTTTGTTGAAGGCTCGTTGTGTTGTTTTGTGTTCTTTCTGCCTTGTCACGTGACCAAACCATTTTATCTGTTTCCTTATATATTCTATGGCAGGGGTTATTCCTAGTTTTTTTTCTCAGTTCTTCATTTCTGATCTTATCTCTCAGACTGTTTCCTGTCATTCGTCTAACACATTTCATCTTAGTAGAGGTTATTTGTATTACTGTTCTTACATCTAGGGCCCAGGACTGACATTGGTAGCGCAACGTTGGGATGAAGATTGTATTTTACAGTGCCCGTTTTACCTCTAGAATTAATTCTTTGTAGAACAATAGTGGTGAACTCTTCCGGCGAACTAATGATAGACAGATAGCAGTGGCGTATACTGGTTTTGGGGTCTTGGCTACCGCTGACATTATAAATAAAGACATGCATTATATTCAGTATGCTAACATAAAGTAATATTTGCTAATGACATCATTACATTTTAAATTACTTACTTATTTATATGTAAACTCTATCCGTCTTGTTTGGGACGAAAATGTCTCGATGACTTTGTCATTGAAAGTACTGTTGGGTTGGTTTCTATGTTTCTGAAGGAATGATTTCTCAATGGACATTATTGCCAAACCAAATAAGCGTTCTTGTGTCTGAGTTGAGCGACAATAAGATTTGATTCTTTTGAGAGCAGAAAAAGTTCTTTCTACAGATGTTGATGCGCATAACGTAGTTATAAATAGCTAAGGAAGTTCCGGTAATCAGACATTGTTTCACTTTCACTTTGTGACACTTCTGATTGGCTCTAGCTAAAAATAACCCATGAAACCCCATTTTGTATAGGTAGCTCTCGCCGTATAATTTTTACGGGAATTTTTGAATGTCAAGGTCATTAATTTAAAGTAGGAGAGAAGAGAACTTATTCTTCTTATTATTAGAGCAGAGAGAGCTGCTTATTAACGGTTTCATGTACTATCTTAGTTTCGGTTTCATTCACAAACATTATAGTGGCCATAGGAAAATCTTGCTTTAATAAGTGCAAATCAAAGCAAATAAATCATATTAGCCTACGAAATGTGTAATAGAATATTCGAAAATGTGTAATATAATTATGAAAAAAAATATAATAAATTATCATTTCCTTTTGTATTTCGTTAATATGTTCAGGCTACCGGCGGTAGCTGCGGTAGCTCAGAGAATACGCCACTGATATATAGATAGATAGATAGATAGATAGATAGATAGATAGATAGATAGATAGATAGATAGATAGATAGATAGATAGATAGATAGATAGATAGATAGATAGATAGATAGATAGATAGATAGATAGATAGATAGATAGATAGATAGATAGATAGATAGATAGATAGATAGATAGATAGATAGATAGATAGATAGATAGATAGATAGATAGATAGATAGATAGATAGATAGATAGATAGATAGATAGATAGATAGATAGATAGATAGATAGATAGATAGATAGATAGATAGATAGATAGATAGATGGATAGATGGATAGATGGATAGATGGATAGATGGATAGATGGATAGATGGATAGATGGATAGATGATAGATAGATAGATAGATAGATAGATAGATAGATAGATAGATAGATAGATAGATAGATAGATAGATAGATAGATAGATAGATAGATAGATAGATAGATAGATAGATAGATAGATAGATAGATAGATAGATAGATAGATAGATAGATAGATAGATAGATGGATGGACGGACGGACGGATGGATGGATGGATGGATGGATGGATGGATGGATGGATGGATGGATGGATGGATAGATAGATAGATAGATAGATAGATAGATAGATAGGCAGGCAGGCAGGCAGGCAGGCAGGCAGGCAGACAGGCAGACAGATAGATAGGTCTGTAGGTATGTAGGTAGGTAGGTAGGTATGTAGGTAGGTAGGTAGGTAAGTAAGTAGGTATGTAGGTAGGTGAGTAGGTAGGTAGGTAGATAGGTAAGTAGATAGGTAGGTAGGTAAGTAGGTAGGTATAGAAGATGTCTGTATGTTTATGTGAATATTCTTGAATGACGTGCGTGTGTGTGAGTTGAGGGTTTACGCTCGCACCACTCAATGCTGAGACAGCAGCAATGTATGAAAGATGTTCCGCCGTTATCATGTGACTTTTAGTGATGACCACAGCTCTCATTAGCTAGAGAAACAAATACAAAATATGGACAATTGTTTCAAATACAAAGATAAATCCTGGCACGTCTGCTGACTGACTCCACAATATTTTGATTAAAATCTTCATATAAGTCTGTATCTTTATTGATTACGTATTGATTTTGAAGCCATAGGGCATTTACACTTTGTCCAAATACCATGTTGTGACAAATGTGTTTGTTTGTGAGCTGCTTATTGTTTTTCCATATTGGTTATAATGTTTATCTGAATCTTTTAATATAATTCTATTATAATAGAAAATCACTGAAGTCTGTAGAAATGTGGTTTTACAGAAGAATGTTGAGAATACCATGGACAGCTAAGAAGAGTAGTGAAAACGTTCTGAAAGCGGTCAAAGCAAAAAGAGATCTAATTTCCAATATTAGGAAGAAACAATCATCATTTTTTGGCCATGTAATGAGAAGGGAACAGCTCGAATATATTGTAACAACTGGGAAAATTGAGGGACGAAGATATAGAGGGAAGCAAAAAGAGAAAAGATACCAGACAACCTAAGAGAATGGCTTGGCAGAAGGTCAACTACAGAAATGATAAATAACTGTCGAAATCGAAAATTGTGGAGAGACATGATGACCTACGCCAGCAGGCCCGGTACTTGATGATGATAATTCTATTGCCAGGTGTTTCTGGTGATTGTGGTCAAAAACCGTAAGATCATGTGCTACCAGATTGACCTGCTCGTGGCTACAATCTGCTAAATGCAAACTAAATTGGCTTTAGTCAATGCCGAGCATGAAGACATTGATGTGGATAGTCACGTGACATGAAGACATTGATGTGGATAGTCAACGTGACATTTGTACAAAGTCCCCGCAAGGGTGAGTGTCTGTTGGTATAGAAGACCTAGTTCTGCACTAGCTGCTTGGACGGAAAAGCTCAAATATATTTAGCGGAACCAGTGAAATCAAGAAAGTTAAGGACTTCTGGGTAGTCTATAGGTAAGACAATGACATCTAAATAAGGAGGAGGTCATTGGCTCAGAAACTCGCCTTAGGCAGTTGGAATGTTTTTTACTTTGAATTGTGGTTTTACCCTCCCCCGATTTCGGAGTGGGAGCCGCGATAGCTCAGTGGTTAGTGAACTGGACTACAAAGGACAAGGGATAGAGTTCTATCCCAACCGACGGCTTCCGGGTTCACCCAGCCTTAAAATGGATACCGGATTTTTTTTCTGGGAAAGTAAAGCAGCACGGGCGTAATACCGACCACATTACCCAAAAAATCATGTGCTGAAGGTCTGTAAAATATAGGGCCACTAACACCATATTCCCTATACGCCACTTGGCGTGACAGGGGTACTTTACTTACTTACTATTTCGGAGTACTTATAATATGTCTAGCCCTCTCTGATTGAGGCGAAAAAAGGGAGATCTCGTGTGCACTCTGCGCATGTTAAAAATCACTTGGCAGTTGAAAATCGAAAAGAGTGGGCCAAAGATGGACGTTGCCAGGACAAAGTTGATCGACAATTCTAGCCAAACATAAAAACTCTCAAAGATTAAAGAAAAATATATTTTAAAATTATATAGACTACCTGTGACGTCGGAGAATGTCTATCTAAATGGCGAGGTACACCTGGCCACACGGCTGCCGATGAGAAACTTGGAAAAATTGATATTTTCTCAATGTTCAGTGCCTTGGGACTTCACGGGAGAATTTTAAACATGGCGTCAACAAATTAACTAACTAACTAATTAACTAACTAACTAACTAACTAGCTGGCTGGCTGACCGGCTGGCTGACCGGCTGGCAGGCTGACTGACTGACTGACTGACTAACTAACTAATTAAATAACTAACTAATTAACTAATTAACTAACAAACTAACTAATAAACTAACTAATAAACTAACTAATAAACTATAAACTAACTAATAAACTAATAAACTAACTAATAAAATAACTAATAAACTAATAAAATAACTAATAAACTAAATAATAAACTAATAAACTAACTAATAAACTATAAACTAACTAATAAACTAATAAACTAACTAATAAACTAATAAACTAACTAATAAACTATAAACTAAAAAATAAACTAATAAACTAACTAATAAACTAACTAATAAACTATAAACTAAATAATAAACTAATAAACTAATAAACTAATAAACTAACTAATAAACTATAAACTAAATAATAAACTAATAAACTAACTAATAAACTAATAAACTAACTAATAAACTATAAACTAACTAATAAACTATAAACTAACTAATAAACTAATTAATAAACTATAAACTAACTAATAAACTAACTAACAAACTAACTAATCGAATAATAAACAACTTATAAACTAACTAATAAACAAATAAACTAACTAATAAATTAACTAATAAACTAATACACTAACTAATAAACTAACTAATTAACTAATAAACTATCTAATAAACTAATAAACTAACTAATAAACTATAAACTAACTAATAAACTATATATATATATATGGCCCTTTTCGTCTTGTCAGATGGTCTAGTGGAGGCTATTGCGTATTTTTTTGAGGTATTGTTTTTGCCGAACAGCTCCTCTCGTGGCTAATTCTACCAATGTTTGACAAACACACGCGGTCACATAATGAACAGGTCAGGCTCGTTGGTCCACAGGGTTTACCATCCTTTTTCATGAGTCTCTTCTCTTCTAAGTCCTGTCTTAGCACAGTCTCAAATGTTGTTATACCGTTCCTTATACATGCTCTACATGATGTGCGATCACTTGCCAGATGTTGCCAGTCGTTTTCACAGATGGAGAAGTCTTTCAGAGATGATTTGCAGATATCTCTATATCGTAGTTTAGGTCTGCCGATTTGTCTTTTTCCGTGTTTTAGCTCGCCATATAGTATTTGCCTAGGAATGCGTTTTTCTTCCATTCGCTGGACGTGGCCCAGCCATCTTAGCCTTCGACTTCTGAGCATCGACATGATTGTTAGGGTCTTAGCACGTTGCAGGACAGTTAATTTGGTTATTTTGTCTTGCCATTTGATGTGCATTATTTTGCGGAGACATCGCATGTGGAAGACATTTAGTCTTTTTTCCTGGTTTGAGTATGTTGTCCAGGTTTCGGATCCATATAGTAGTGTGCTAAGCACACAAGTTTGATATATTAAGAGTTTAGTCTTTTGAGTTAGTTTCGTGTTGTTCCATGCCCTTTTTGTGAGTTTGCCGAAGGTCGTAGCTGCCTTACCAATTCGACAGTTTATTTCTTCATCAAGAGAGATGGTTTGCGTAACTGTGGATCCAATATATGTAAATTTCTGTACTGATTCTAGTGGGCAGTCTTTTAGAGTAATAGATAGAGGTTTGAAGTCACCTTGATTTAGTATTACTGTTTTCTGAACATTAATTGACAGTGAAAAAAGGTAGCATGCTTTATCCAGGTTGTTGATCAGGGACTGTAGGGTGGCCTCACTATGAGCGACTAGGGCTGCATCGTCAGCAAATAAAAATTCTTTAAGTAGGGCAACATTTGTTTTGGTTTTTGCTCTTAGTCGTGCTAGGTTGAACAGTGAGCCATCTGGTCTAGTGCGAATGTAAATATCTCCTGAGCTGTTTTCGAAGGTGTAATTTAGGAGGGCAGCAAAAAAATATACCAAAAAGGGTGGGGCGAGGACACATCCCTGTTTCACTCCTTTGTTGACTTTGAAATTATCTGATGGACTCCCATCAAAATGGACTTTGCCATTCATGTCTTCATGGAAGGAAATTATCAGCCTAAGTAATTTAGGGGGGCAGCCTATGCCTTCTAACACCTTGTAGAGACCATCTCTGTTTACTGTGTCGAATGCCTTTGTGAGATCCACAATAAACTATAAACTAACTAATAAACTAACTAATAAACTATAAACTAACTAATAAACTAATAAACTAATAAACTAACTAATAAACTAATAAACTAACTAATAAACTAACTAATAAACTATAAACTAACTAATAAACTAATATACTAATAAACTAACTAATAAACTATAAACTAACTAATAAACTAACTAATAAACTAATAAACAACTAATAAACTAACTAATATACTAATAAACTAACTAACAAACTATAAACTAACTAATAAACTAATAAACTAACTAATCAACTAACTAATCAACTAACTAATCAACTAACTGATAAACTAACTAATAAACTCTAAACTATCTAATAAACTAATAAACTACTAATAAACTAAAAGGCTAACTAATAAACTAACTAATAAACTATAAACTAACTAATAAACTATAAACTTACTAATAAACTATAAACTAACTAATAAACTATAAACTAAATAATAAACTAACTAATGAACTAACTAATCAACTAACTAATAAACTAATAAACTAACTAATAAACTAATAAACTAACTAATAAACTAATTAATAAACTAACTAATAAACTAATAAAATGACTAATAAACAAACTAATAAACTGACTAATAACTAACTAATAAACTAACTAATAAACTAATAAACTGACTAATAAACTAACTAATAAACTAATAAACTAACTAATAAACTAAGAAACTAACTAATAAACTAATAAACTAACTAATAAACTAACTAATAAACTAACTAATAAACTAACTAATAAACTAACTAATAAACTAATAAACTAACTAATAAACTAACTAATAAACTAACTAATAAACTAATAAACTAACCAATAAACTAACTAATAAACTAACTAATAAACTAATAAACTAACTAATAAACTAACTAATAAACTAATAAACTAACTAATAAACTAATGAATAAACTAATAAACTAGCAAACTAACTAATAAACCAATAAACTGACTAATAAACTAACTAATAAACTGATTAATAAACTAATAAACTAATAAACTAATAAACTGATTAATAAACTAATAAACTAACTAATAAACTGACTAATAAACTAACTAATAAACTAACCAATAAACTAATAAACTAACTAATAAACTAACCAATAAACTAATAAACTAACTAATAAACTAACTAATAAACTAACTAATAAACTAACCAATAAACTAATAAACTAATAAACTGATTAATAAACTAATAAACTAACTAATAAATTGATTAATAAACTAACTAATAAACTAACCAATAAACTAATAAACTAATAAACTGATTAATAAACTAATAAACTAACTAATAAATTGATTAATAAACTAACCAATAAACTAATATACTAACAAACAAACAAGAAAGTCATGCCACTTGCAGTATCATCAACCTGGTTCTAAAAGTTAACGGCCTGTGTTGAACTTCTGGCATTATTAACGCCCCTTATCATACTAATCGTAATTATTGACTTCCTTAGAATGGTCCATACGTTCTATACAAATCTGACGACCGACTTGCTTTTTCCGAATAAAAGGTGTCCCGTCTATGCTTTTAAAAAAAAAAAAAGAAAAAAGAGCTGCCGGTTTTGTTATTACAAAAAGTCCAATATCCTTCACAGTTTGGTAATAAAACCTTGAGTGGCATTTTAGTGACAACCCGAGAAACTTTACAAATTTTATGAGTCGCGATGTCCCGAGTTTAATACACCCTCTTCATTCTTAAAATTGATATCTTATGGGAGTGGTTCAAATCTGCGACAACATTAAAAAAGTGAATTTTATAGTTTAATTTTATAGTTTAATTTTATAGTAAATTTATGTTTATTTGAATAAATATTCCAAAGTTTCACAAATGTGATACATTCTTCTACTTAAAAAAGCTGAAATATCGGCTACAACAGAGCAACAAGTACAGCAGCTCTCGCAAAGCTAAAACCTATTTGTTGAAAGAACAAAATCAGAAGGATTCAGGCCCTGTTATATTAATTTGTAGAAATATTGTATGAATTGAAGACCCTTACAACAGAGCTGCATTGGAAAATACAATCTGAGGGCATGAGATTTTATTGTAAGGGTTTGGGGCATCTTATACTTTAAACCGTACTACAAATAAAAAAGTTCGCACAATGATACAACAAGCCATCGGAGTACATGATAATTATTAGACTATTGTGAAGAAACGAAAACTGAAGTGGGGAGTCAATGGAGGGGTGTAACGTACAATCCTACAAGGTATGGTGACAGCTTTATAAAAAAGTAACACTACAAAATACTGACGTTTCGGCCAACATTCTGTCTTCTTCAGAATACGAGAACAACACAAACAGACAACGGGATAAAGATAAACTTTACTACATTTAGAATGAGCGGAACAAGAAGATCAAAGACAGATAAAAACAAAAAAGAGTGATAAGAAATGAAATGATAAAATAAAATGGGGAGGTACTACATATTAAGAGAATAAAAATGGATAATATATAACAATTAGTAAACTAAAAAAAAATAAAACAATGTTTTACAATTAATATGAGACTGGGCTGAGACTCGATCCAGAAGCTCACATTGTGAGGATGACTGTACGTCGAATGCGGACGTGATGAGACGCGAGAGTGGGAGGGAGGACGAGTCTCGTGATTAGACAAGAGGTCTGATAGGAGTCGGAGGTCACAACAAGAGGTGTGAATGGTGGTGAAGAATTAGACGAGTATCGGCTAAGATATAGTAATGCACACTAGAACATGGAAACATGAGAAAACCAAATCTGGCCAGCCATAGGGCAACAAGGGGGAGAATCCAGCCTAAAGGGGGATCATTGAAGACTGGAGTAAACACGGGGTGCGATCTAGAAGGCGGAATGGGAAGTAATAGTAGTGTTTCTGGAAGAAATAATATAATAACAGCTGTGTGGAAATGGAATAAAAGGAAACAAGAGAGTAAGGTAGTATTAATACAGTAACAGAGAAAAATATGATAGAGTACGTATTGATAAGGATTTAAATATAATTTGTAAAGAGGGATCATGACTCCTGTAGATGGGTGCCAACGTAACTACAAATATATAGTGTAGACCCGGATTATCTCCGCGGAAGTCACGTCAGGGTGTAAGAGGCCAAATTAGTGGAAGGGAAAGGAATAATGGAGAGAGGAGGGAAGAATGGAGAGGAGAGGAGGAATCGGAAGGGAGGGGGGAATGAAAGTGGGAAAGGGGAGAGGAGAAAATGAGAGAGAGAGAAAGAGAGAGAGGGGGAGAGGGCGGTAATTAATTACACATTATAAATGGATACATTGATTCCCCGTGGAGTCAGTAATCCATGCCGGCGATCAGACGATACTTTAAGGAAAATCGACTGCAGCTGTCAAGGCCCGTGACTTGGACATCCACCCTACTCTTATGGAAGTGGGATGCTTCTGGGAATGGCATCTTGAATGAATGTGTCTTGAATGACGTCACAGAGACGTTCACGGCATCTGTTTATCAGACGGCGTCCTGATTCGCCTATATAGGTCATCTTATAGGTCATCATGTAGGCGAATCAGAGCGTTGCCTCAGTAGGTCATCTTACATCGCGTACATATATGAAGGCATTGATAATGTTACGTGACGTACAAGTAAATCTTTCTCTGAACTCGAAAGGACCATTAGGGAAGAGAACCGTATCCGTCCGGAGAACGTGGCTGCAAGTCTTACATTGATTATGATTACAACGGATAGTGCCCCGATTGCTATGAAAAAGGAAATGGTTTGGCTACGTTTCTCGATCGCCTAGCCTGGCAAAGGACATTGTGCAAGGAACTGGAAAAGAAAGAAGAAAAATAGGTAGGCAGAGAATAAGATGGAAAGATAACATCAATTAATAGACAGGCCTCGATTTGCAGAGTCTCAAAGATCACACTGAAGGTGGAGAGAAATATAGAAGGTTGACGAAGTCAGTCAGTGGTGCCCAAACTTTTTCCCCGAGGTTATGAAATGAAAAAAAAAGAATCTGCTAAAACTCCTTTCACCACAAAAGTTACTGAAATTTTATATGTAACTTCTTGTGTTAAGTTGGAATGCAGCTTCTTGTAATCAGTTGGAATATAACTTCTTGAAATAAATTGGAATGTCACTTCATGTATTGGAATGTAACTTCTTGTAATCAACTGGAATGCCACTTCTTGTTTTGAAATATAACTTCTTGTAATCTATTGGAATGTCACTTCTTGTAATCTATTGGAATGTCACTTCTTGTAATCTATTGGAATGTCACTTCTTGTAATCTATTGGAATGTCACTTCTTGTAATCTATTGGAATGTCACTTCTTGTAATCTATTGGAATGTCACTTCTTGTAATCTATTGGAATGTCACTTCTTGTAATCTATTGGAATGTCACTTCTTGTAATCTATTGGAATGTCACTTCTTGTAATCTATTGGAATGTCACTTCTTGTAATCTATTGGAATGTCACTTCTTGTAATCTATTGGAATGTCACTTCTTGTAATCTATTGGAATGTCACTTCTTGTAATCTATTGGAATGTCACTTCTTGTAATCTATTGGAATGTCACTTCTTGTAATCTATTGGAATGTCACTTCTTGTAATCTATTGGAATGTCACTTCTTGTAATCTATTGGAATGTCACTTCTTGTAATCACCCGAAATGTAATAAACAACATTGATGCTTCTGAGATGAACAAATTATTTAAAAAAAAAAAAAATAATAATAATAATAATAATAATAATAATAATAATAATAATAATAAAATATCAGAGTTAAACATCTTGGTCTTTAGACTCATCTCGTCGTGTTGATTGCTGCCTTTGTTGTTTAGATATTGAAGGAGGCGAGCGGACACCCATGTGGTAATGTGTATGCAGATAGTGCTGTCCAGGGTAGTAACAACCGTTGTGACAGAACAAATAGATGCAATGTGACAATAGCAGGTGTGACATTAACAGGTGTGACATTAGCGGGTGCGACATTAGCAGGTGTGACATTAGCAGGTGTGACATTAACAGGTGTGACATTAGTAGGTGTGACATTAGCGGGTGTGACATTAACAGGTGTGACATTAGCGGGTGTGACATGAGCGGGTGTGACATTAGCGGGTGTGACATTAGCAAGTTTGACATTAGCAGGTGTGACATTAACAGGTGTGACATTAGCAGGTGTGACATTAACAGGTATGACATTAGCAGGTGTGACATTAGCAAGTGTGACATTAGCAGTTGTGACATTAGCAGTTGTGACATTAACATGTGTGACATTAGCAGGTGTGACATTAGCAGGTGTGACATTAGCACTAATGATTACAATAAAAAATAGTGTTGTCGGTAACAATAGTTGTAGCAATAACAATTATAGCAACAATAACATCTGTTGTAGCAATGATGTTTTCTTTAACAATAACAGTAACAGTAACCTCAGTCATAGCGACAATAACAATATTAGTGACAACAGAAATGCTTGTGACAACAGGAGTCGTCATGTCAAGAACAGTAGGTAAGACAATAACACTATTCGTAACAATAACAATGCTAGTGACAATAGCATTAGGCCAGACAATAACAATATTCGTGTCAATAGTATTAGGCAGGACAATAACAATATTCGTGACAATAGCAATAGACCAGACAATAACAATATTCGTGACAATAGCAATAGGCAGGACAATAACAATATTCGTGACAATGGCAATAGTTGTGACAATAGCAATAGACAGAACAATAACAACATTCGTGTCAATAATAGTACTTGTGACAATGGAAATAGCCATAACAATAATATTAAGTATCACAATAAAACAAGAATCATACTAAAGATAGACATATTAGTAACAATGTTCGTGGTAATAACAATAGGCGTAACAATAACAGTGCTAATGGTAATAATAGTATTCGTAAAAATAACAATACTCGTGACAATAACAATCATCATCATCGTGTGCCTTCTCCGCAACGAAGGTTGGCTACCATGGATCGCCATTCTACTCTGTTTCTTGCTTTGATCGTGCAGGCTGACATAGATTGACTTGTCCATCTTTTGATGTTACTCGTCCATGTTAGTTAGTCTTGGTCTGCCTCTGCCTCTTTTACCTTGTATTTTTCCTTCCAATATTACTTTTAGCAGGCTGTTGTGTCTTTTAACATGCCCCGAAAATTTCATTTGTCTTGTCTTGATTGTATTTAGTAGTTCTCTTTTTATTTTCAACAATACGCGTGACAATAACAATACGCGTGACAATAACAATACGCGTGACAATAACAATACGCGTGACAATAACAATACTCGTGACAATAACAATACGCGTGACAATAACAATACGCGTGACAATAACAATGCTCGTGACAATAACAATACGCGTGACAATAACAATACTCGTGACAATAACAATACGCGTGACAATAACAATACGCGTGACAATAACAATACGCGTGACAATAACAATGCTCGTGACAATAATAAAAGGTGTTAAAACTGCAACAGCCACGATCCTAAGAAACACAACAGCACAGGTAAGGAAGATTCTCACCTGGAGAATGTGTAGAAGGAGAGTAGAAAGAACAGTGCCGCCAGAACCTCTGCCCGTCCAACAAGTCCGGTCACCTGGACACATGGTAGATCACAAGATTAAGAGTGTGCCGCTAAAGGTCCCTTGAGGAGCTCTCTCTCTCTCTCTCTCTCTCTCTCTCTCTCTCTCTCTCTCTCTCTCTCTCCCTCTGTCCGTGACTTCCTTCTCTCCGACTCACTTTCTCAATGTGTCATTAATGTCCCCTATCATCTCTCTAACCCTCTACCTCTCTCTCCCTATCTCTCTATATCAATCTTCTTGACTTCTTTCTCTCCAAGCCACTTTCTCAATGTGTCATTAATGTTTGCTATCATCTCTCTACCTATATCTCTATATAACTCTACCTTCTTGACTTCTTTCTCTCCAAGCCACTTTCTCAATGTGCCATTAATGTCTCCTATCATCTCTCTACCTATATCTCTATATAACTCTACCTTCTTGACTTCTTTTTCTCCAAGTCACTTTCTCAATGTGCCATTAATGTCTCTTATCATCTCTCTCCCTTTTTCTCTCTTTCTCTATATATATATATATCTTCTTGACTTCTTTCTCTTCAAGCCACTTTCTCAATGTGCCATTACTGTCACCTAATTATCTTCTTTCTACCTCTCTCTCTCTCTAATCGTGACTTCTTTCTCTCCAACTCACTTTCCCAATGTGTCATTAATGTCTCCTAATTATCATCTCTCTCTCTATCTCGCTTTCTCTCTCTCGCTCTCTCCCTCTCGTTCTGTCAATCTTCTTCTCTGTTCCGTTTTCTATGCCAACTCAAAAATGAGCAATCCGAGACAGAGATGAGAGCCCTGTCACTCATTATGTTCCAACAAAAATACCACAGCGACATCTAGACACAGATTTATTCATAACTGAGGTGCCAGTTAAGACGGGGAGTGATGAATACATAACTTAGCAGTCGGAGAAAGGTGCACTAACTTCAAGGCAGATACCGTGGTACTCCACACAGTCATACAGACTCCCAACAAACAAGTTGTTCTATCTCAGACTCTCAACAAATAAGTTGTTCTATCTCAGACTCTCAACAAACAAGTTGTTCTATCTGAGACCCTCAACAAACAAGTTCTATCTCAAACCCTAAACAAACAAATTGTTCTATCTGAAACCCTCAACAAACAAGTTGTTCTATCTCAAACCCTCAACAAACAAGATGTTCTATCTTAGACCCTCAACAAACAAGTTGTTCTATCTCAAACACTCAACAAACAAGTTGTTCTATCTCAAACCCACAACAAACAAGTTGTTCTATCTCAAACCCTCAACAAACAAGTTGTTCTATCTCAGACCCTCAACAAACAAGTTGTTCTATCTCAGACCCTCAACAAAGAAGTTGTTCTATCTCAGACCCTCAACAAACAAGTTCTTCTATCTCAGACCCTCAACAAACAAGTTGTTCTATCTGAGATCCTCAACAAACAAGTTCTTCTATCTCAAACCCTCAACAAACAAGTTGTTCTATCTCAAACCCTCAACAAACAAGTTGTTCTATCTCAGACCCTCAACAAACAAGTTGTTCTATCTCAAACCCTCAACTAACAAGTTGTTCTATCTGAGACCCTCAACAAACAAGTTGTTTTATCTCAGACCCTCAACAAACAAGTTGTTTTATCTCAGACCCTCAACAAACAAGTTGTTTTATCTCAAAACCTCAACAAACAAGTTGTTTTATCTCAGACCCTCAACAAACAAGTTGTTCTATCTGAGACCCTCAACAAACAAGTTCTTCTATCTCAGACCCTCAACAAACAAGTTGTTCTATCTCAGACCCTCGACAAACAAGTTCTTCTATCTCAGACCCTCAACAAACAAGTTGTTCTATCTCAGACCCTCAACAAACAAGTTGTTCTATCTCAGACCCTCAACAAACAAGTTGTTCTATCTCAGACCCTCAACAAACAAGTTGTTTTATCTCAGACCGTCAACAAATAAGTTGTTCTATCTCAGACCCTCAACAAAGAAGTTGTTCTATCTCAGACCCTCAACAAAGAAGTTGTTCTATCTCAGACCCTCAACAAACAAGTTGTTTTATCTCAGACCCTCAAAAAACAAGTTGTTCTATCTCAAACCCTCAACAAACAAGTTGTTCTATCTCAGACCCTCAACAAACAAGTTGTTCTATCTCAAACCCTCAACAAACAAGTTGTTCTATCTGAGAGCCTCAACAAACAAGGTGTTCTATCTCAGACCCTCAACAAACAAGTTGTTCTATCTCAGACCCTCAACAAACAAGTTGTTCTATCTCAGACCTTCAACAAAGAAGTTTTTCTATCTGAGACCCTCAACAAACAAGTTGTTCTATCTCAGACCCTCAACAAACAAGTTGTTCTATCTCAGACCCTCAACAAACAAGTGGAATAAAGTCCTAAAATTATCATCCTCATCATAGGTCAGTTTTACAAGCCATATGAACCCCCGAAGCATGACATACTCATTCAAAGAAATAAAAAAAAAACATATGTTCTCTATCAGAAAGAAGAAGAAAAAACTAGACCTACAGTTTATACCAACACATTCCCGGAAGTGAGAAGGCAAGGACATTTACCCAAGCTGCTGGGAACCTTCAAAAGAATCAACTTGCCTCATAGCCTTAAACGAGTAAAGACAATCATGAAATAAACTAGGAAAATAGAATAGAGACAACTATATGGAAGATATATGCCAGAGCATGTTAGTTCCCTATCCGCCCTGGCTTTTTCTGTTGTTATTTTGTAATAATTTATGTTATTCGACCACAGTTGTTATTCCTTGAAAAAGTTCTTAAATCTTATGTAGAGCCAGTCTTAACATATTGATGTAAATCATGGACAATAGGACAAAAGACAAGAAAATCACTGTAGGCTGTAGAAATGTGGTTTTACAGAAGAATGTTGAGAATACCATGGACAGCTAAGAAGAGTAATCAAAACATTCTAAAAGAGGTCAAAACAAAAAAAGAGAGCTAATATCCAATATTACGAAGAAGAAATCATCCCTTTTTTGGCCATGTAATAAGAAGGGATGCACCACAGAAATAAAAAACAGAATAACTCAGGCCAAAATAGCATTTCAGAAATGAAAAATATCTTATGCAACAAATCTATGTCAATAGAAATAAGAAAGAGAGTTCATCGGTTATTGGTTATGGAAGACTTCGGTATCACTGCAAACGAATTAAAATCCATAATTGCTCAACCGCCCGTGCCAGTGGAATCATCCGAATTACTAACACATCTCCCAAACAAAGAAAGGTAACTATAGTCCCCATCGTAGCAGTCTCAGCACACGCCAAAAGACATAAGGCGAAACCGCGCAGAAAGTGAACACAGCCAACTGTTCCCTGTCATACGTTATCTTCATTCATCGTAAACAAGCGGGATATCGAAACAGGATCAAAACGGATGAGACACACAGCTCACGGTGTGCACAGAGCACTTAACTCAGTAGCTCCTGCAACAAGCCGGACTTGGAATATGAGGAAACTGCAAGAAGGAACACTTTTCAGACATAGCCTTCAATGGTTCCTGCCGCCTATCCACCATACACCATGGATATCGGTGCTATATAGAACAGATTCTGACCTATGGAAGCAAATCATGGACAGTAGATAAACAAATGAAAAGACGATTAGAGGCTACAGAGATGGGATTTCTCAGAAGAATGTTGAAAGTTCCCTGGACAGCTAAAAAGACCAATGAGGAAGTTCTCAAAGAGGCCAACACAAAAAGGGAGCTCTTAAAAAACATCAGAAAGAAGTAATCAACATTTTTCGGGCACATCATGAGAAGAGGACAGTTGGAATACTTGGTTACAACTGGCAAAATAAAAGGAAAAAGAGATCGCGGGCGACAAAGAGAGAAAATACTGGATAGCTTGGTGTCGTGGCATGGAAAACAGTCAACAACAGAACTGATACGATGCACTGTAGATAGATGATTGTGGAGGGACATGATCACCTACGCCAACTGGTATGGCACATGATGATGATGAAGAATGAGAAGGGACCAGGTGGAATATATTGTAACAACTGGGAAAATTAAGGGTCGCAGAGATAGAGGGAATCAAATAGAAAAGGTACCAGACAGCTAAAGAGAATGGATTGGCAGAAGGTCAACAACACAAATGATAAATAACTGCCGACATCGAAAGTTGTGGAGAGGCATGATCACCTACGCCACCGGGCATGGTACTTGATGATGACGATGAGTTACCTTTTGCAACAATGCAGCAGGCATCATCTTTTAACCTACCATAAGCAACTTAACTTTAAAAAAAAATATGAGATGGGACTCAGAAGTCCAACCTTTAGCCTTTTTTTAAAAACCTTTTTGGAATATTGTTCCTCCTATGCTAACTTGATTAAGGGCACAGAAATTCACAAATATCTCTCCATTCTCGTTTATATCACCAAGTCCATGTTTTCCTATAATCTCTTCGAAGCCTCTGTTGTCTGATCCTACTTTAGCATTTAGATCTCCGATCAAGATTATAATATCCTAACTCGTCTTTCCTCCATCTGACATTGTAACTGTTTATAGAATTCATCTTTAACTAAATCATCTTTATCATTGGTTGGTGCATAGCATAGGATAATGTGTAATTTTATTTTTTGGAGCTTTTTGTTGTTGCTGTTTTATATAAATAATAGAGACGAAAAACGAGCCAGGTCGACAATTTGAAAACGAAAAAAGTAAATGACCCCTTCCGGTAGGTCACGCTGCCAACGCCATCTGTTGGCGATTCCCAGTGATATAGTCTGCTGGAGTTGAAAGTCCTGTCAGGAAACAACGCTTGTTAACTGAGCATAAAGTAACAACTATGAAGCGGGACTTATAGGTTCCGCCAGGACTTAAAGAGAACAACCTCAGCAGACATGAGCAGACCACGATCTTCAAACTCTGACAGGTCAGTGTAGCCTCAGAACAATAAAGCACAACTCATTGCCACACTGTAGAGCATCCAGACTCCGATGACTATCCTACATGATTATATCATTCTCAACACCCTAAGAACTCAACTATGTCTAACAGAAGCAGCCCTGCATGACAAACTTTACGGAACCGCCGGAGACTTTAAATCCACCGCCTTACTCAGCAACAGCATACAGGAATATCATCTATATCTCGTCCTGTGTGTCAGCCGCGATAGCTCAGTGGTTAGTGAACTGGACTACAAAGTACAAGAGGTCGGGTTCTATCCTGACCGACGGCTTCCGGGTTCACCCAGCTTTAAATGGGTACCTGATTTTTTTTTCTTTGAAAGTAAAGCGGCATTGGCGTAATACCGACCACATTACCCAAAAAATCCTATTCCGAAGGTCTGTAAAAATTATGGTCACTAACACCATATTCCTTATACGCCTTTGGCGTGACGGGGGCTCTTTACTTTTTTATTTTACTCGTACACAATATATATATATATTGCCTACTCTTTTCAAATTTAATTGCCAAGGGTTCTTTAACGTGCGTGAGTGCACACGAGAGCCCCCCCCCCCCTGTCTTTTGCCGTTATCCGAGAGGGCTAGAATTCGGATCTCACTACACAAGAGACCAGGGGAGGATAATGTCATAAAGAAACCACTGATGATTTTTTCCCTATTTTAATATTTCCTTTTTTAAATCACCACTTCCGGTTGGCTTTGAACCCGGGTACTTCCTGTCTAGAGGCCGACGTCCTCTAGACTTGTCAGTCCCCCGATCCTCCTGTCTTCCAACACAGCATCTAGCCCAGACCTTCATACACTTCTTCTTCTTCTTCTTCTTCTGCCTTTCAGCTCCCTGTGGAGCATAGGTCTTCAACAAACACTTTCCAAGTCGATCTGTTTCTTGCCATTCTTTTAAGATCATCCCATGTCTTCCTCATCATCTTCATCTCTGCTTCTATTTGTCTTCTCAAAGAATTCCTTGGTCTTCCTCTTTGTCTTTTCCCCTGGGGATTCCAAAAAAAGGTCTGTTGTGTAATACTCTCAGTTGGCTTCGGCAGTGTGTGTCCTATCCAGCGCCATCGTCTTCACTGTATCTCTTTAACCACTGGTATTTGACTGGTACATTTCCATAATTCTATGTTAATGATTTTGTCCTGCCATTTCCATCCTTTTATTCTGCGTAAGCATCTATTAATGAAAGTCTGTATCTTCATGATTGTCAATTTTGTTCTTCATACACTCATTAGTTCAAAATTCCCGCTCCCCCACACAAGCTATATTACGTAATAACCTAAGACTGTAAGTTTTCGACTTTAGACTTTAGACTTTAGACTTTAGAACGGAATGGCTTCACTGAAGCGGGCATTCCCATAACTGTAAAGGAGACTCTCTTATAAAAGCTGCCAGTGGCAGGAATGTCCCTGGGCTTTGTTCCTTGCTACCAAAAAGCAGCGAAAAGTCGACCGTCCTTAATTGTACGCCAGTCCAAAAAGAAAAGTTTCCTTGTGGTCTCTAATCGTGGCATTGATTCCGCGATCGCTCAGAGAAGAGATTATTCATCCTTGATAATTAGCCACGTCAAATGAGACTCGAAAAGCGTTGACGGCACGAAACGTGTACGGAGCAGTCACGAGGAACTCTCCAAGTAATATTGTTTCCAGGTGTTTCGCGTATTGTGGTCGCCTCAATAGCATACGCTTCAATTGACTTATCAACCAGTTATTAAAGGTAAAGGCAATCCTATGTATACCATATTTAATTATAATGTGTTTACTGCCAGTTAATGACATCTAACAAGTAGATTATTTCATTTTACTCATTTTTATTCATCAGAGGTGAGATGCAGAATAGCTCAGCAGACAAAAGCAGCTTTCCACAAAAATGAGAAAGATACTGTGCAATCCATTTTGGAATAGAAACAAGAAAAAGAGTTCCTAAATGTTATGTAGAGCGAGTCTTAACATATTGATGTGAATCATGGACAATAGGACAACAGACAAGAAAATCACTGGAGGCTGTAGAAATGTGGTTTTACAGGAGAATATTGAGAATGCCATGGACAGCTAAAAAAACGTTCTGAAAGAAGCCAAAGCAAAAATAGAGCTAATATCCAGTATTATAAAGAAACAATCATCATATTTTGGCCTTGCAATGAGAAGGGAACAGCTCGAGTATATTTTAACAACTGGGATCATTGACGGAACAAGAGACAGAGGGAAGCAAAGAGAAAAGATACCAGACAGATTAAGAGAATGGCTTGGCAGAAGGTCAACAACAGAAATGATATCGAGATCGATAGTTATGGAGAGACGTGATCACCTACGCCAGCATGCCCGGTACTTGATGATTCGTCTTCTCATCCACCATTAAAACGATGAGATCGTGGACGTCTGGCAAGTCTGAGAAGAATGGGAAAACTGAATCAGGAGAGACACCAACAGGATATTAGTGGGAGCATCAGAGAGCTCATCCCAATCGACGGCCACCGGTTCACCCAGCCTTTAATGGGTACCGGATTTTTTTTCTTTGCTTTAACCCCCACAAAAAGAGACCCCAGACACACCAAACATAACAAAAGACCATAAAACCATAACGGGAAAATTGTTTGTGGAAAATAACTTATCTAAATATGTTGAAAGTATTTGACCAAATAGAGATCATGGGACACGTTTGGTTTAGAGTTGGTTCTCTTTTTTGACGAATGAATGATAAGGTTATGTTTGATGTTGTGGAGACTGGCAAGATTAATTGCCACAGTTACAGTCATGGTTTTACAAAATAGACTTACGGCTTCTGTGTGTATGGGATGTACCGCGAACTGGCAGCTGGCTAGTAGAGCGCATGTCAAAGATATGTGAAGAGTTCGTAAGCAGACGAGCGTGAATGTCAGGGTCACAAGCACGTGCAGGGTCGTGTTTACCAAGTGGAACCAAGCAGGGTTACCTCCGCTGATGTAATAGTCCAATCTGAAACACAAAGATTTTAAGGTCACGCGGTACAAATCTAAGTCAGTGTAAGAGCAGCTTAACATAGTTCAAGGTCAGGAGGAACAAATCTATTTCAGTGTAGGAGCAGCTCAACAAAGTTCAAAGGTCACACGGTACAAATTTATGTCACTGTAGGAACAGCTCAACAAATTTCAGAGGTCACACATTACAAATCTATGTCAGTGTAGGAGCAGATCAACAAAGTTCAAGGTCACACGGTACAAATATGTCAGTATAGGAGCAGCTCAACGAAGTTCAAAGGTCAGACGGTACAAATCTATGTCAGTGTAGGAGCAGCTCAGCAAGGCTCAAGGTCAGACGGTACAAATCTATGTCAGTGTAGGAGCAGCTCAGCAAGGCTCAAGGTCAGACGGTACAAATGTATGTCAGTGTAGGAGCAGCTCAGCAGAGCTCAAGGTCAGACGGTACAAATCTATGTCAGTGTAGGAGCAGCTCAGCAGAGCTCAAGGTCAGACAGTACAAATCTATGTCAGTGTAGGAGCAGCTCAGCAAGGCTCAAGGTCAGACAGTACAAATCTATGTCAGTGTAGGAGCAGCTCAGCAGAGCTCAAGGTCAGACAGTACAAATCTATGTCAGTGTAGGAGCAGCTCAGCAAGGCTCAAGGTCAGACGGTACAAATCTATGTCAGTGTAGGAGCAGCTCAACAAAGTTCAAAGGTCAGACTGTACAAATCTATGTCAGTGTAGGAGCAGCTCAACAAAGTTCAAAGGTCAGACTGTACAAATCTATGTCAGTATAGGAGCAGCTCAACAAAGTTCAAAGGTAGACTGTACAAATCTATGTCAGTATAGAAGCAGCGCAACAAAGTTCAAAGGTCAGACTGTACAAATCTATGTCAGTATAGGAGCAGCTCAACAAAGTTCAAAGGTAGACTGTACAAATCTATGTCAGTATAGGAGCAGCTCAACAAAGTTCAAAGGTAGACTGTACAAATCTATGTCAGTATAGGAGCAGCTCAACAAAGTTCAAAGGTCAGACTGTACAAATCTATGTCAGTATAGAAGCAGCGCAACAAAGTTCAAAGGTAGACTGTACAAATCTATGTCAGTATAGGAGCAGCGCAACAAAGTTCAAAGGTCAGACTGTACAAATCTATGTCAGTATAGAAGCAGCGCAACAAAGTTCAAAGGTCAGACTGTACAAATCTATGTCAGTATAGAAGCAGCTCAACAAAGTTCAAAGGTAGACTGTACAAATCTATGTCAGTATAGAAGCAGCTCAACAAAGTTCAAAGGTAGACTATACAAATCTATGTCAGTATAGGAGCAGCTCAACAAAGTTCAAAGGTAGACTGTACAAATCTATGTCAGTATAGGAGCAGCTCAACAAAGTTCAAAGGTCAGACTGTACAAATCTATGTCAGTATAGAAGCAGCGCAACAAAGTTCAAAGGTAGACTGTACAAATCTATGTCAGTATAGGAGCAGCGCAACAAAGTTCAAAGGTCAGACTGTACAAATCTATGTCAGTATAGAAGCAGCGCAACAAAGTTCAAAGGTCAGACTGTACAAATCTATGTCAGTATAGAAGCAGCTCAACAAAGTTCAAAGGTAGACTGTACAAATCTATGTCAGTATAGAAGCAGCTCAACAAAGTTCAAAGGTAGACTGTACAAATCTATGTCAGTATAGGAGCAGCTCAACAAAGTTCAAAGGTCAGACTGTACAAATCTATGTCAGTATAGAAGCAGCGCAACAAAGTTCAAAGGTAGACTGTACAAATCTATGTCAGTATATGAGCAGCGCAACAAAGTTCAAAGGTCAGACTGTACAAATCTATGTCAGTATAGAAGCAGCGCAACAAAGTTCAAAGGTCAGACTGTACAAATCTATGTCAGTATAGAAGCAGCGCAACAAAGTTCAAAGGTCAGACTGTACAAATCTATGTCAGTATAGGAGCAGCTCAACAAAGTTCAAAGGTAGACTGTACAAATCTATGTCAGTATAGGAGCAGCTCAACAAAGTTCAAAGGTCAGACTGTACAAATCTATGTCAGTATAGAAGCAGCGCAACAAAGTTCAAAGGTCAGACTGTACAAATCTATGTCAGTATAGAAGCAGCGCAACAAAGTTCAAAGGTCAGACTGTACAAATCTATGTCAGTATAGAAGCAGCGCAACAAAGTTCAAAGGTCAGACTGTACAAATCTATGTCAGTATAGAAGCAGCTCAACAAAGTTCAAAGGTAGACTGTACAAATCTATGTCAGTATAGAAGCAGCTCAACAAAGTTCAAAGGTCAGACTGTACAAATCTATGTCAGTATAGAAGCAGCGCAACAAAGTTCAAAGGTCAGACTGTACAAATCTATGTCAGTATAGAAGCAGCGCAACAAAGTTCAAAGGTCAGACTGTACAAATCTATGTCAGTATAGAAGCAGCGCAACAAAGTTCAAAGGTCAGACTGTACAAATCTATGTCAGTATAGGAGCAGCTCAACAAAGTTCAAAGGTAGACTGTACAAATCTATGTCAGTATAGGAGCAGCTCAACAAAGTTCAAAGGTCAGACTGTACAAATCTATGTCAGTATAGAAGCAGCGCAACAAAGTTCAAAGGTCAGACTGTACAAATCTATGTCAGTATAGAAGCAGCGCAACAAAGTTCAAAGGTCAGACTGTACAAATCTATGTCAGTATAGAAGCAGCGCAACAAAGTTCAAAGGTCAGACTGTACAAATCTATGTCAGTATAGAAGCAGCGCAACAAAGTTCAAAGGTAGACTGTACAAATCTATGTCAGTATAGGAGCAGCTCAACAAAGTTCAAAGGTCAGACTGTACAAATCTATGTCAGTGTAGAAGCAGCTCAACAAAGTTCAAAGTAAACAATACAATGGTGATACGCCCAGTGTTTAAGGTAAAACAAGGCATGCAGAGTTCTAGGTAGGACAATACAACAGAGTTCTAGGTAGGACAATACAACAGAGTTCTAGGTAGGACAATACAACAGAGTTCTAGGTAGGACAATACAACAGAGTTCTAGGTAGGACAATACAACAGAGTTCTAGGTAGGACAATACAACAGAGTTCTAGGTAGGACAATACAACAGAGTTCTAGGTAGGGCAATACAACAGAGTTCTAGGTAGGACGATACAACAGAGTTCTAGGTAGGACGATACAACAGTGTTCTAGGTAGGACAATACAACAGAGTTCTAGGTAGGACAATACAACAGAGTTCTAGTTAGGACAATACAACAGAGTTCTAGGTAGGACAATACAACAGAGTTCTAGGTAGGACAATACAACAGAGTTTTAGGTAGGACGATACAACAGAGTTCTAGGTAGGACAATACAACAGAGTTCTAGGTAGGACAATACAACAGAGTTCTAGGTAGGACAATACAACAGAGTTCTAGGTAGGACAATACAACAGAGTTTTAGGTAGGACGATACAACAGAGTTCTAGGTAGGACAATACAACAGAGTTCTAGGTAGGACAATACAACAGAGTTCTAGATAGGACAATACAACAGAGTTCTAGGTAGGACGATACAACAGAGTTCTAGGTAGGACAATACAACAGAGTTCTAGGTAGGACAATACAACAGAGTTCTAGGTAGGACGATACAACAGAGTTCTAGTTAGGACGATACAGCAGAGTTCTAGTTAGGACAATACAACAGAGTTCTAGTTAGGACAATACAACAGAGTTCTAGTTAGGACAATACAACAGAGTTCTAGTTAGGACAATACAACAGAGTTCTAGGTAGGACAATACAACAGAGTTCTAGTTAGGACGATACAACAGAGTTCTAGTTAGGACGATACAACAGAGTTCTAGTTAGGACGATACAACAGTGTTCTAGGTAGGACGATACAACAGAGTTCTAGTTAGGACGATACAACAGAGTTCTAGTTAGGACGATACAACATAGTTCTAGTTAGGGAATAATAGAACAAAGGAGTATGTGTTAGCACTCGGAAAAATTGACAGACAAACAACAATAGAAAAAAACGAAGAACAATATATGGTCCGAAGCGGGATCGAACCCGTACTCAGTGGCACATAGTTCTAGTTAGGACGATACAACAGAGTTCTAGGTAGGACGATACAACAGAGTTCTAGGTAGGACAATACAACAGTGTTCTAGGTAGGACAATACAACAGAGTTCTAGTTAGGACAATACAACAGAGTTCTAGGTAGGACGATACAACAGAGTTCTAGTTAGGACGATACAACAGAGTTCTAGTTAGGACGATACAACAGAGTTCTAGTTAGGACGATACAACAGTGTTCTAGGTAGGACGATACAACAGAGTTCTAGTTAGGACGATACAACAGAGTTCTAGTTAGGACGATACAACATAGTTCTAGTTAGGGAATAATACAACAAAGGAGTGTGTGTTAGCACTCGGAAAAATTGACAGACAAACAACAATAGAAAAAAACGAAGAACAATATATGGTCCGAAGCGGGATCGAACCCGTACTCAGTGGCACATAGTTCTAGTTAGGACGATACAACAGAGTTCTAGGTAGGACGATACAACAGAGTTCTAGGTAGGACAATACAACAGAGTTCTAGGTAGGACAATACAACAGAGTTCTAGTTAGGACGATACAACAGAGTTCTAGGTAGGACAATACAACAGAGTTCTAGGTAGGACGATACAACAGTGTTCTAGGTAGGACAATACAACAGTGTTCTAGTTAGGACGATACAACAGTGTTCTAGTTACAACGATAAGACAGAGTTCTAGTAAGGACGATACAACAGTGTTCTAGGTAGGACAATACAACAGTGTTCTAGTTAGGACGATACAACAGTGTTCTAGGTAGGACAATACAACAGTGTTCTAGTTAGGACGATACAACAGTGTTCTAGGTAGGACAATACAACAGTGTTCTAGTTAGGACGATACAACAGTGTTCTAGGTAGGACAATACAACAGTGTTCTAGTTAGGACGATACAACAGTGTTCTAGTTAGGACGATACAACAGAGTTCTAGTAAGGACGATACAACAGTGTTCTAGTTAGGACGATACAACAGTGTTCTAGTTACAACGATAAGACAGAGTTCTAGTAAGGACGATACAACAGAGTTCTAGGTAGGACGATACAACAGAGTTCTAGTAAGGACGATACAACAGAGTTCTACCTAGGACGATACAACAGAGTTCTAGGTAGGACGATACAACAGAGTTCTAGTAAGGACGATACAACAGAGTTCTACCTAGGACGATACAACAGAGTTCTAGTAAGGACGATACAACAGAGTTCTAGTAAGGACGATACAACAGAGTTCTACCTAGGACGATACAACAGAGTTCTACCTAGGACGATACAACAGAGTTCTACCTAGGACGATACAACAGAGTTCTACCTAGGACGATACAACAGAGTTCTAGGTAGGACGATACAACAGAGTTCTAGTAAGGACAATACAACAGAGTTCTAGTAAGGACAATACAACAGAGTTCTAGTAAGGACGATACAACAGAGTTCTAGGTAGGACGATACAACAGAGTTCTAGTAAGGACGATACAACAGAGTTCTAGGTAGGACGATACAACAGAGTTCTAGGTAGGACGATACAACAGAGTTCTAGTTAGAACGATAAAACAGAGTTCTACCTAGGACGATACAACAGAGTTCTAGTAAGGACGATACAACAGAGTTCTAGTTAGAACGATAAAACAGAGTTCTACCTAGGACGATACAACAGAGTTCTAGTAAGGACGATACAACAGAGTTCTAGTAAGGACGATACAACAGAGTTCTAGTAAGGACGATACAACAGAGTTCTAGTAAGGACGATACAACAGAGTTCTAGTAAGGACGATACAACAGAGTTCTAGGTAGGACGATACAACAGTGTTCTAGGTAGGACAATACAACAGAGTTCTACCTAGGACGATACAACAGAGTTCTAGTAAGGACGATACAACAGAGTTCTAGTTAGAACGATAAAACAGAGTTCTACCTAGGACGATACAACAGAGTTCTAGTAAGGACGATACAACAGAGTTCTAGTAAGGACGATACAACAGAGTTCTAGGTAGGACGATACAACAGAGTTCTAGTAAGGACGATACAACAGAGTTCTAGTAAGGACGATACAACAGTGTTCTAGGTAGGACGATACAACAGAGTTCTAGGTAGGACGATACAACAGAGTTCTAGTTAGAACGATAAAACAGAGTTCTACCTAGGACGATACAACAGAGTTCTAGTAAGGACGATACAACAGAGTTCTAGTAAGGACGATACAACAGAGTTCTAGTAAGGACGATACAACAGTGTTCTAGGTAGGACGATACAACAGAGTTCTAGTAAGGACGATACAACAGAGTTCTAGTAAGGACGATACAACAGAGTTCTAGGTAGGACGATACAACAGAGTTCTAGTTAGAACGATAAAACAGAGTTCTACCTAGGACGATACAACAGAGTTCTAGTAAGGACGATACAACAGAGTTCTAGTAAGGACGATACAACAGAGTTCTAGTAAGGACGATACAACAGAGTTCTACCTAGGACGATACAACAGAGTTCTAGTTAGGACGAAACATTATTATCATCATCATCATGTGCCATACCGGTAATCGTAGACGATCATGTCCTTCCACAATCTTCTATCCACCGTGCATCGTATCAATTCTGAAGCTTAATGTTTTCCATGCCAAGACACAAATCTATCTAGTATTTTCTCTCTTTGTTGTCCGCGATCTCTCCTTCCCTGTATTTTGCCAGATCCAACCAAGTATTCCAACTTTCCTCTTCTCATGATGTGCTCGCAAAATGTTGATTGTTCTGATGTTTATTAGCACCTCTCTTTTTGTGTTGGCCTCTTTGAGAATTTCCTCATTGGTCTATATAGCTGTCCAGGGAACTTTCAACATTCTTCTGAGAAATCCCATCTCTGTGGCCTTTTATCATCTTTTCATTTGTTTGTTAACTGTCCATGATTCGCTTCCATATTCAGAATTGGCTCTGTATAGCTCCGATGAACCCTCTTTCTCACTTCTATTGACATAGATTTGTTGCATAAGACGTTTTTAATTTTCTGAAATGCTATTTTGGCATGAGCTATTCTGCTTTTTATTTGTGTGGTGCATCTTATATCTGATGTTATTGTGTCCAAGTATTTGACATGTTGCACTTATTTCAGATTTATCCTGTTAATTTTTATGCAGCATGATGGTGATGATTGTTTCTTCGATATGACCATTACTTCTGGTTTCTTACCTTCAGACTGAGACTTTTCTTGTTGCTTTTTTTTTTGTTTTACTGTTATGTCTGTCATTTCTTTTAGTTCATTCTCTATCTCTGCTATAGAGACTGTGTCATCCGCAGATCGCAAATTACGATATACCTAATGTTAAAGGTAAGATCCTACATTAGTGTTCAAGATAAGACAATACATTAGTGTTCAAGATAAGACAATACATTAGTGTTCAAGATAAGACAATACATTAGTGTTCAAGATAAGACAATACATTAGTGTTCAAGATAAGACAATACATTAGTGTTCAAGATAAGGCAATACATTAGTGTTCAAGATAAGACAATACATTAGTGTTCAAGATAAGACAATACATTAGTGTTCAAGATAAGGCAATACATTAGTGTTCAAGATAAGACAATACATTAGTGTTCAAGATAAGGCAATACATTAGTGTTCAAGATAAGACAATACATTAGTGTTCAAGATAAGACAATACATTAGTGTTCAAGATAAGACAATACATTAGTGTTCAAGATAAGACAATACATTAGTGTTCAAGATAAGACAATACATTAGTGTTCAAGATAAGGAAATACATTAGTGTTCAAGATAAGACAATACATTAGTGTTCAAGATAAGGCAATACATTAGTGTTCAAGATAAGACAATACATTAGTGTTCAAGATAAGGCAATACATTAGTGTTCAAGATAAGACAATACATTAGTGTTCAAGATAAGGCAATACATTAGTGTTCAAGATAAGACAATACATTAGTGTTCAAGATAAGGCAATACATTAGTGTTCAAGATAAGACAATACATTAGTGTTCAAGATAAGACAATACATTAGTGTTCAAGATAAGACAATACATTAGTGTTCAAGATAAGACAATACATTAGTGTTCAAGATAAGGCAATACATTAGTGTTCAAGATAAGACAATACATTAGTGTTCAAGATAAGACAATACATTAGTGTTCAAGATAAGACAATACATTAGTGTTCAAGATAAGGCAATACATTAGTGTTCAAGATAAGACAATACATTAGTGTTCAAGATAAGACAATACATTAGTGTTCAAGATAAGGCAATACATTAGTGTTCAAGATAAGACAATACATTAGTGTTCAAGATAAGACAATACATTAGTGTTCAAGATAAGACAATACATTAGTGTTCAAGATAAGGCAATACATTAGTGTTCAAGATAAGACAATACATTAGTGTTCAAGATAAGGCAATACATTAGTGTTCAAGATAAGACAATACATTAGTGTTCAAGATAAGGCAATACATTAGTGTTCAAGATAAGACAATACATTAGTGTTCAAGATAAGGCAATACATTAGTGTTCAAGATAAGACAATACATTAGTGTTCAAGATAAGACAATACATTAGTGTTCAAGATAAGACAATACATTAGTGTTCAAGATAAGACAATACATTAGTGTTCAAGATAAGACAATACATTAGTGTTCAAGATAAGACAATACATTAGTGTTCAAGATAAGACAATACATTAGTGTTCAAGATAAGGCAATACATTAGTGTTCAAGATAAGACAATACATTAGTGTTCAAGATAAGGCAATACATTAGTGTTCAAGATAAGACAATACATTAGTGTTCAAGATAAGGCAATACATTAGTGTTCAAAGTAAGACAATACATTAGTGTTCAAGATAAGGCAATACATTAGTGTTCAAGATAAGACAATACATTAGTGTTCAAGATAAGGCAATACATTAGTGTTCAAGATAAGACAATACATTAGTGTTCAAGATAAGGCAATACATTAGTGTTCAAGATAAGACAATACATTAGTGTTCAAGATAAGACAATACATTAGGGTTCAAAAATAAGACGATCTATTGGGACATGTCATCATGGACCGAAGGTATAAGCTAATAGCAGGCAGCAACTTGAAGCAAAACCGTCGCTGAATCTATAAGCCCGAGTGTATGCAGACAGTACCCAACCTTCACCATATAGTGAACTCGTCCAGAATGAAAAATCAAAGAAATGCAGCGGAAATGAACTTCAGAACAAACGTCCGGAAGTTTTCACTGAACACCTTTTATGTTTTCATTTCTAAGAAACTAAAGTTCAAAGTATGAACTTATCATTGATCTGATCAGCTGTACAGACAACAGTTGTCCCTAAACCTGAAGGATGTAACAAAGACTGCTACTGTATCTCCTGCTTGCTTTCACCACATGATTTTGGGAACCTCTGTATCATCCACCATTAAAATTACTTTTAGTAAGCGTGTATGCGTTGTGTTGTGGTTTTCAGTAGATCTGTGAAATGTGTGTCTTTCAGCCCAACACTTCCGACTTCAACAAGGCATTTTTGAACACGAAGTTGCCTTCCCTTTCGAGCCGTACTCACTTGGCCAGACTAGATCTGTTAGTCTGTTGCTATAGGAACATGTGGAGTTGGATCAGGATGGTTCTAGTTAACCGATCCTGGAGCAGACGATCAGCTGTGATTCGTTGACAACTTCAGCTCTGGTGCAGTCAGGTGCCTTGGCTTCTTCTGCATCTCTATAGGTTTGTTATAGTTATGGTTAGTCGAAGGCCCCGGTATCACTGCAAATTAAAATCCATGATTGCTCAACCGCCCGTGCCAGTGGAATCATCCGAATTAAAACTCATCTCATTGAAAGATCCAAACAAAGAAAGGCAACTGCATTCCCCATCATAGCAGCTACAGCACACGCCAAAAACATAAGGCGGAGCGGCACCGAAAGTGAACGCAGCTGAACTGTCCTTCGTCATACGATATCAATATTCATAATAAGCAATCGGAATATGGAAACACGATCCGGATGAAAAACACAGCTCACGGTGTTCACAGAACCTCTAAACTCAGTAGCCTCGACAGCAAGCCAGACTTGGAATATGAGGAAACTCTAATAAGGAACACTTATCAGACTGAGCCTCAATGGTTCCTGCCGCATATCCACCATATTGACCGGAAGTCTATACAGGTTTAGCTGTTTAATACCATTTTCTTTTCATTGTTTGTTTCCCACGGCTTTACTCACAAACCCACGCGATATTGTATATATTATACATGTGCTTATCTCCAGTGTTTATCTCCTTGTGCTTAGTGGTTAGTCAGCTCGCTTCTCCGGTAAAGGGTCCGTGTTCGATCCCTAGAAGTTGCGAATTATTTTTCGGACCGACAAGGCTCCGGGTTTCACTCAGCCTTAAGTGGGTACCGGATTTTTTTCTGAGAAAGTAAATCGGTATGAGCGTAATACCGACCACATTGCCCCAAAAATCATGTGTTGACAGTCTGAAAAAGTATGGTCACTAACACCGTATTCCCTACACCCCAAATTGCGTGACTGTGCTTTTTACTTTTATTTTTCTTTACAGAGAACCATCGGGCACACGTTAGAAATGAAGGCGAGTCATAAGGATAGATCTTGAGACATAGACCTCCAGTACGGTATTTGTGAGTATCGAGCTGTGATAGCACTTCGACGCTTACTCGCATAATCCGGTTGGTTAGTCTGTTTCCATAGCAACCATGAGGATTTGAAGTAGTATCTTGATCCGCTTATCCTGGTGCAAAACAATTAGATATGAGTCGTTGATCCCTTTTAGTCCTATTGTTGATGGTGTCTTTGCCGTGTCGATCTGTAAGAAATGCCCACTGATAATAAAATCAATTATATATGTGGACGGCGATTTAGACAAGGTATTAGACTGTGACTTGTCATATGATTTGATAGGATCCGGAAATAAGAGACCAGACAGCGACGATCGGCTGAAACGACTATAATCTCTTGTGTCAAAATTATTCTGCATTTACCCGCTGACAGATTAAATTTAGCCTTATTCTCGGACTTTAGTGAACTGTACTACAAAGGACAAGAGATAGGGTTCAATCCCAACCGACGGCTTGCGGGTTCACCCAGCCTTAAATGGGTACCGGATTTTTTTTCTGGGAAATAAAGTGGCACGGGCGTAATACCGACCACATTACCCCAAAAAATCATGTGCTGAAGGTCTGCAAAATGTATGGTCACTAACACCATATTCCCTATACGCCACTTGACGTGACGGGGCTCTTTACTTTTTTTACTTCATGTTCGGAGTGCCATCACCGCTTTTGGAGTATTCCCATATCCGCTTGGCCACCCGTTCCAGCAACCATCCAAGCGTTTGGCTACATATTGTTTCTCCTGCATTGATTGATCGTGTTGAGTTCGTTTTCGTTGACGATGCTTTTCTTGCTTTCTCCCTTCGTGGCGCTGAGTCCCATTATTTTGGTTTACATGTGGATTATCACAGATTAACTAGGAACTAGTTTAGCCAAGAGAATATAGATCGAAGAGGGAAAGCAATACCCATGTTAATGTTGCTGAATTCGGATTTTTTAGGCGGAAGGTTCATCAACTGGTACAGCTCTGTTTATGAAGAGATAGCTATCTTAAAGTCAAAATTAGGAACTTTTAACAAAAAAATGTGACTTCCCTAGAACCTAGAAAGCGTTCAAGAGTATAGCTATCTTGAACATGCTTATATAATAAACTTTACCAGTTTTAACATATGGATGTGAATCATGGACAATAGGACAACAGACAAGAAAATCACTGGAGGCTGCAGAAATGTGGTTTTATAGAAGAATATTGAGAATACCGTGGACAACTAAGAAGAGTAATGAAAACGTTCTGAAAGAGTCCAAAGCAAAAAGAGAGATAATTTCCAATATTAAAAAGAAACAATCATAATTTTTTGGTCATTAAATGAGAAGAGAACAGCTGGAATATATTATAACAACTGGGACAATTGAGGGACGAAGAGACTGAGGGAAGCAAAGAGAAAAGATACTAGACAGCTTAAGAGATGGCTTGGCAGTAGGTCAACAACAGAAATGATAAATAACTGTCGTGATCGAAAGTTGTGGAGAGACATGATCACCTACGCCAGTAGGCTTGGTACTTGATGATTATGATGATAATAAACTATGGAAAGTGTAAGACATAAATAAACAGAAGAATAGGAATCACAAAAAGCAATTTTAACTACATGGAAAATATAACAACACCATAGCAAGTAACATCAGAGCTAAAGTTAAAATAGTAAAACGTTATATTTACTCAACTTTTCTGTATGTTGCAGAAACATGGACATTAAATAAGAAACCAGAGCAGAAAATTGAAACCTTTGAAATGTTAATCTATAGAAAAGTAGTGTTGCGAACACAACTAGGGAATAAAATGTGTATCTGTATTTTTACTATTAAGACAGGCATCTACCGGATAGATTAGGGCTGAATACTTGCGTTGCAGACAAACAGTTATTGGATGAAATGGTAGTTTCCGGCTGTTTAGACCGGAGACCAATAATAAGAAATTGATATTTTTATGAACGGAAACTTTCCGATGCGACAGATCAACGAATCATTTCAGGTAAAGAGGTATCAGTACTTTTTTCTTCGTTGAAACTAAAATCTCTCAAAATTCGATAGCCGTGACTAATCAGCCACGCATATTCGATGCCATGATCATTTCAAATAGAAGAGTGGTGCCATATTTGGTGCCGTGACACTTGGTTCAGCTAGACCGTATTTTCATACATACCAGTAGATAGCAAAACCGGTCTTAACAATGATATTTGTGTGTTGAATATCCCCTGACTAAAGTTATCATGTGTCAAAGTGTTATCAACATTATTAATATTCCATTCTAATTTTTTTTCCTGATATATTTTGTTTGTGTTGTTTGACTTCAACGGAAATCTTAAGTTACCAAACCGGTCGACTAAATTTGTCTTTCAATTTCAAGAAGCCACATAAAGGACAGTATCGGATCCAGCCCCACAAAAGGGCATGGCCTATGATTAGTTCGACCAGACCTTATTCATCTGTAGATTTACAAAGGCCTGCGAGATGACAGGAAATTCCCGGGAAAACTTCAACTAGAGGAACGTTTTCAGCTTTGCGAGCAGGAGCGGATGTGGGTAGAGTGACATCAGCTATCTATAGATCCTGTAGCTGATAACGTCACACTATTGGAAGGTTTTACATTTGTATTTTCTGCCCGTGGGCGTTTGTAAATCTGTAGATGGCTATGAGCAGTCAGTTGTAACAGCTCCCATAGAGACTAACAGGCGTCAGTTGTAACAGCTCCCATAGACACTAACAAGCGTCAGTTGTTACAGCTCCCATAGACACTAACAAGCGTCAGTTGTTACAGCTCCCATAGACACTAACAAGCGTCAGTTGTTACAGCTCCCATAGACACTAACAAGCGTCAGTTGTTACAGCTCCCATAGACACTAACAAGCGTCAGTTGTTACAGCTCCCATAGACACTAACAAGCGTCAGTTGTTACAGCTCCCATTGACACTAACAAGCGTCAGTTGTTACAGCTCCCATAGACACTAACAAGCGTCAGTTGTTACAGCTCCCATGTACACTAACAAGCGTCAGTTGTTACAGCTCCCATAGACACTAACAAGCGTCAGTTGTTACAGCTCCCATATACACTAACAAGCGTCAGTTGTTACAGCTCCCACAGACACTAACAAGCGTCAGTTGTAACAGCTCCCATAGAGACTAACAAGCGTCAGTTGTTACAGCTCCCACAGACACTAACAAGCGTCAGTTGTTACAGCTCCCATAGAGACTAACAAGCGTCAGTTGTTACAGCTCCCACAGACACTAACAAGCGTCAGTTGTTACAGCTCCCATAGACACTAACAAGCGTCAGTTGTTACAGCTCCCACAGACACTAACAAGCGTCAGTTGTTACAGCTCCCATAGACACTAACAAGCGTCAGTTGTTACAGCTCCCACAGACCCTAACAAGCGTCAGTTGTTACAGCTCCCATAGACACTAACAAGCGTCAGTTGTTACAGCTCCCATAGACACTAACAAGCGTCAGTTGTTACAGCTCCCATAGACACTAACAAGCGTCAGTTGTTACAGCTCCCATAGACACTAGCAAGCGTCAGTTGTTACAGCTCCCATAGACACTAACAAGCGTCAGTTGTTACAGCTCCCATAGACACTAACAAGCGTCAGTTGTTACAGCTCCCATAGCACTAACAAGCGTCAGTTGTTCTCCATAAGTAAGTAAAGTAAAGAGCCCCGTTACCCCACGTAGCGTCTAGGGAATAAAGTGTAATGACCATACTTTTACAGACCTTCGGCACTTGATATTGGGGTCAAGTGGTTGGTAAAGCCCGTGCCGCTTTACTTTCCAATAAAAAAAATCAGGTACTCATTTAAGGCTGCGTGAACCCGGAAGTCGTTGATCAGGATCGAACCCGATTCTTGCCCAGTCCACTGACCACTGAGCTATCCAAAGTTAATATTAATAACGCTTAGTCTTCACAATTGGGGTTCTTTACATTGTGTCGAGTCCGTTCAAAAAATCAACATTTTTCGGGCACATCATAAGAAGAGGAAAATTTGAATACTTGGTTACAACTGGCAAAATAACAGGAAAGAGAGATCGCGGGCGACAAAGAGAGAAAATACTGGATAGCTTGGTGTCATGGCATGGAAAACAGTCAACAACAGAACTGATACGATGCACTGTAGATAGAAGATTGTGGAGGGACATGATCACCTACGTCAACCGGTATGGCACTTGATGATGATGATGATGATGAGTCCGTCCTTACAAGGAGGTAAAAATATAAGTAGCTGTGGTTTACCCTATTTTGCAACATCTGCGCCTTTCATTTAAACACCTCCGACTTTACATAATTTTGGGTTACCTGTTGCCATCCCTGTACGGTCTGGCTGGGGCAGGCACATTTGTTTCTAGACCACACGGATTTTGCAGGGGTGAAGGGAGGGGGTTGAGTTTAGATCTTGATCAATTATGGTTCGCTGACCATAATAAGTCTGCAATAAATCAGCTATGAGTTAGTGCCCTCTTTCAGTCCTGGTGTTTTGAAGTGTCTTAAGACTGTCTTTTTCTACATGTGGAACAATGTATATTTTATAGCAATTTATATTGATCTAGGTTGTGACTTCAATTTTGTTCTACTTTCTTACCTTGAATTCTTTAATGTCTTCAATTTTGTTCTACTTTCTTACCTTGAATTCTTTAATGTCTTCAATTTTGTTCTACTTTCTTACCTTGAATTCTTTAATGCCTTCAATTTTGTTCTACTTTCTTACCTTGAATTCTTTAATGCCTTCAATTTTGTTCTACTTTCTTACCTTGAATTCTTTTATGCCTTAAATTTTGTTCTACTTTCTTACCTTGAATTCTTTCATGTCTTCAATTTTGTTCTACTTTCTTACCTTGAATTCTTTCATGTCTTCAATTTTGTTCTACTTTTTTACCTTGAATTCTTTAATGTCTTCAATTTTGTTCTACTTTCTTACCTTGAATTCTTTAATGCTTTCAATTTTGTTCTACTTTCTTACCTTGAATTCTTTAATGTCTTCAATTTTGTTCTACTTTCTTACCTTGAATTCTTTAATGCATTCAATTTTGTTCTACTTTCTTACCTTGAATTCTTTAATGCCTTCAATTTTGTTCTACTTTCTTACCTTGAATTCTTTAATGCCTTCAATTTTGTTCTACTTTCTTACCTTGAATTCTTTAATGCCTTCAATTTTGTTCTACTTTCTTACCTTGAATTCTTTAATGCATTCAAGTTTATTCTACTTTCTTACCTTGAATTCTTTAATGCCTTCAATTTTGTTCTACTTTCTTACCTTGAATTATTTAATGCCTTCAATTTTGTTCTACTTTCTTACCTTGAATTCTTTAATGCCTTCAATTTGTTCTACTTTCTTACCTTCAATTCTTTAATGCCTTCAATTTTGTTGTACTTTCTTACCTTGAATTCTTTAATGCCTTCAATTTTGTTCTACTTTCTTACCTTGAATTCTTTAATGCCTTCAATTTTGTTCTACTTTCTTACCTTGAATTCTTTAATGCCTTCAATTTTGTTCTACTTTCTTACCTTGAATTCTTTAATGCCTTCAATTTTGTTCTACTTCACACACAACAGTAGTCCTTCCCTGTTGTCTTTACTTCTACACACACACACACGCACACACACACACACACGCACACGCACGCACGCACGCACACACACATACTCAACAAGAAGATAGATAGATAGATAGATAGATAGATAGATAGATAGATAGATAGATAGATAGATAGATAGATAGATAGATAGATAGATAGATAGCTCACTGGTTAGTGAAGTGGACTACAAAGGACAAGAGGTAGGGTTCGATTCAGATCGTTCCGGGTTCACTCTTAAATGGGTAATGGATTTTTTTTTCTGGGAAAGTAAAGCGGCGCGGGCGTAATACCGACCACATTACCCCAAAATCATGTGCCGAATGTCATTACAAATTATGATCACTATCATCATGTTCCCTATACTTGGCGTAACGGGGCACTTCACTTTTTACCCAAAGTAATTTAGTAGAAGAAGTTGTATTTTAAAATATTTTATCTTTTGTGGTTAAAAATGGAATATTGCATCTCCTGAAACCCTCACATTTGCCATTTATTTTATCTTTTGTGGTTAAAAATGGAATATTGCATCTCCTGAAACCCTCACATTTGCCATTAATTTAATTTATTTTTTGGGGATACGAACTGTTCCATTCACACATACAATATTTACCGCTAAAAATATCACGTTTGGTGTGTGCGCGCGCGCGCGCGTGTGCGTACGTATGTGCGTGTGTCACAAATTTAAACCACCTGCAGACATAAAGGACAAAATTAAAGAATGAAGAGAATGTACTAGGCTCAGTACATCTTCTTCCTTTAGCGACTTAAAATGATGTCCAAGGTTTTGTTCTACTTCACACACAACAGTAGTCCTTCCCTGTTGTCTTTACTTCTACACACACACACACGCACACACACACACACACGCACACGCACGCACGCACGCACACGCTAAAATGCCACATTGAGATGAAAGCAATCAGTTGTGCTTAAATACGCCAAGTTTGAGCCGGAGTTGTATGAAGGTTCAATGTTACTCTCTATGTAGGTTACCCCATTGAGATACAATTGCAAAAGGCAGCCCAATAAAAAAAGCATGCTGTTAAATTGGTATAAATAGAACTGGTCTCTTTATGAAGAGACTACTCAAGCCTGGCGAATATATTAATCCCATTGCTTGACCATATCAGCCAATTATTGTAATAAGGTTGGGGGGCTAAGGTTATCTGGCACGATGGTTCTCAAATTATGAACTCATGTGGATATTTGTGGTGTGGGACAGCTTTGGGGATGGGGATGGGGGGGGGGAGAGAAATAGAAATAGAAAGACAGAAAGAGAGAGAAAAAGAGAGAAAGAGATAGAGAGTGAAAGAGTGAAAATAGAAAAGAGAAGAGAGATAAAAAAAATAGAGAAAGAAAAAGAGAATGAGAGAAAGAGAAAGACAGAAAGATGGAGAGAAAGAGAGAGAAAAAGAGGGAGACGGAAATAAAAAAAAAAAAAAAACAAATAAAGTAAGAAAGAAAGAAAGATAGAAAGAAAGAAAAAAGAGAGAGAGAGAGAGAGAGAGAACAAAAGCATCTCAGCCAATTATTGTAAAAACGTTGGGGCTAAGGTTATCTGGCATGAAGGTTCTCAAGCAATGAACTCATGTGGATATTTGTGGTTGGGACAGCTTTGGGGGAGGGAGGGAGAGAGAGAGAAAGAGAGAGAAATAGAGAGAGAACGAGAGAAGAAAGAGAGAGAACGAGAGAAAGAAAGAGCGAGAGGGAAAGAACGAGATAGAACGAGAGAAAGAAAGAGAGAGAGAGGGAGAGAAGAAAGAAAGAAAGAAGAAAGAAAGAAAGAAAGAAAGAAAGAAAGAAAGAACGAAAGAAAGAAAGACAGAAAAAAAGAAAGACAGAAAGAAAGAAAGAAAGAAAGAAGAAAGAAAGAAGAAAGAAAGAAAGAAAGAAAGAAAGAAAGAAAGAGAGAGAGAGAGAGAAAGAGAACAAGAGAGAGAGAATGAGAGAAAGAAAGAGAGAGGGGGAGAGAAAGAAAGAAAGAATGAAAGAAAGAAAGAAAGAAAGAAAGAAAGAAAGAAAGAAAAAAAGAAAGAAAGAAAGAAAGAAAGAAGAGATAGAGAAAGAAGAGAGAGAGAGCGAGGGAGAGAAAGAGAACGAGAGAAAGAAAGTAAGAGAACGAGAAAAAGAAAGAGCGAGAGGGAAAGAACGAGAGAGACCGAGAGAAAGAAAGAGAAAGAAAGAAAGAAAGAAAGAAAGAAAGAAAGGAAAGAAAGAAAGGAGAGAGAGAGAGAGAGAGAAAGAGAGAGAGAAAGAACTTGCTTGTTGGTTATAGAACCATCAATGCATGAAGGAACTAATTTCTAATAATTAAATTATGGACGGAGGAACGGAATGGAAAACTAAATCTTTTCAAATGCAGATTAATTGAAAGATGTTTTTAAAAGATAGGTGGACACAGCAAAACACATCTATCACTTTCCGTTGTTCGCCCTAAGACTACTAAAGAAATGAATAGTCATTTGCGTAATCCAAGCTTAAAAGGACGTTAAGTGGGCGTAGATGGGTTGTGTTGAGGTTTCCTGGTTGGTTCCGATATTTGCGCTCTTCGGCCCAACGCATCCTACATCAGCACGGCATTTCTGAGAACCGTGTTGTCTTCCCTCAATGTTTTCTACCTGGCCAGACTGGTCGGTTAGTCTTTCAAGGAGGATCGGATGTGGCATGTGGTCTTTATCAACTTTGTAGTTGGGTGATCCTGATACACGCAGTCAGTCAGCTATGGGTCGCTGTCCCTTCACAACTCATTTGCTAGATGGGTGTCTTGCAAGCGAACAATTCAAATAATTTTGTTTTTAAACCATTGAAAATGAACTTATAACAAAGAAATTAAACTTTTCAGACACAGAGAGACATACAGAAAGGCATGATGGGAGGTAACTGAATCAATCAGAAGACCACAAGCTCCAGATCATGACGCCTTTCGGACTTACGGCCAATATGGCGGATAGGCGGCAGGAACCATTAAGGCTCAGTCTGATAAGTGTTCCTTGTTGCAGTTTCCTCATATTCCAAGTCCGGCTTGTTGCCGGAGCTACTGAATGTAATGCTCTGTGCACACCGTGAGCTGTGTTTTTCATCCGGATCGTGTTTCGATATTCCAATTGCTTACGATGAATGATGATATCATATGACGAAGGACAGTTCAGTGCGTTCACTTTTGGTGCCACTTGACCTTGTGTCTTTTGGGGTGTGCTGTAGCTGCTATGATGGGGACTGCAGCTGCCTTTCTTTGTTTGGGTCCTTCAATGAGATGAGTTTTAATTCGGATGATTTCACTGGCACACCCGGTTGAGCAATTGTGGAGTTTAGTTCGTTTGCAGTGATACCAGGGCCTTTGGCTAATCATAACCATAAGGCGATATTCATAACAGGAATAGATGGGAACAAGTGATCATTATACGTATCGGAACATTGCACAATCTGCACCAAAGTCACATGCACACACAATTCAAGATTGGCATCTCAGTCACAAGTACAAGTGGACATGAGCCCCAAACTGATGAACTCATCCTTCAAGACTGTAATGATTGTAACACACTAAGGGAAACCCATTGACACATAGATACAACACTACAGGCAAAAATATATGGGGCCTTTGAAGAACTACAAAATTTTTAAAAAGTCACATTTAAACAAGAAATGGACAGTAGACAAGATATTAGACAAGAAAATTAAAACCGTTGAAATGTGGATTTAAAGAAGAATATGAACAATTGGATGGAAAGAAAAGAAGAAAACAAACGATCAAGTCTTAAAACAACTAAAAATGGAAAGAGAACTACTAAATACAAAACAAGACAAATGAGATTTTGGCAACGCAGAAAAAGACAATACTTCAATCGAACGAAAAAATAGACAAACAGACAAAGAGATAGAAAGATAGGTTTTGGAAGGTAACATAGGTGCAGGCAGATACAAATAAAAATGGAATGATAACATCAAGGAGAGCCTATAACAGCGTGACCCATGAAGAAAGCTAACAGTGAAATGGCGCTCAGGGGTAGATAGCATTCACAGCTGCTTGTCTTTCACTCAAAGTGATATTTTAGTTCTAATCTTGTAAATGTTGAAGTATTTATTGATGAAGATCTCATGAAACTAGTACATTGCACTTATACTTACATTTAATATTTTATGGGAGTTGTTTTAATCTGTGACACAAAACGTGAAATAGTTCAGCTAAAGTCAATGTTTAACATCATCATCGAGTGCCGTCTCCGCATAGAAGGGTGGTACCATCGCGCGCAATTCTGTCCTGTCTCTTGCTTTGATGGTGCAGGTTGTCATAGCTTGATTGTCCATCTTTTTATGTTACTCGTCTATTTTAGTCTTAGTCTACCTCTGCCTCTTTTACCTTGTATTTTCCCTTCCAAGATTACATTTAATATGCTGTTGTGTCTTTCAACGTACCCTAAAACCTCATTTGTCTTATTTTGTATTTAGTAGTTCTCTTTTCATTTTAGTTGTTTTAAGACTTGATCGTTTGTTTTCTTTTCTTTCCATCCAATTGTTCCTATTCTTCTATAGATCCACATTTCAACGGTTTTAATTTTCTGGTCTGATATCTTGTCTAATGTCCATGTTTCTGCACCATATAGGAATGTTGAGAAGAAATAACATTTTGCTATACTTAGTTTTAGCCCTGGTGTTATTTGTTTTGGCGTTAGTACATTTTTCATGACATTAAAATTACTTTTTGCCATTCCAATTCTTTTATTATTTCAGTTTTACATTTTCCATCGCTGGTTATAGCATGTCCAAAGTAGTTGAAGCAACATGTATGTGTAAATGATATTTTAGCACTTAATGTTCGTACACAAAAAGATCAAAGATGAGCAATTCTGAGACTTTCAGGGGATACAATATTCCTCTTTTTATCACAAAAGTTTTTTTTTTTTTTTTTTAATTTTACAAGACAGCTTCTTTTCATAACTTTGACTGACCGATCCACAGCTATTGGCTTGCGACAGAATTAGTGAACCATCCAGACCCTACTCCACCTCACCATGTTGCCTTCAGTAACAGACTAACTTGTCTAGTCTGGCCTAGCGAGTAGGGATCAAAGATGGAAGACAACCCGGTACTCAAAAATAACACGCTGAATTCGGATGTATCGGGCCGAAATGCTAAAAAATCACAGTTTTACTGCAAACCACAACACAACGCAGACACGCCTACTCAACGTCCTCTTAAGGGCGGATGATGAAAAGGTGTATTCCTTTAGCCACCGGGTGGGTGCAGGCAAGCATAACTTTAATTAAATGTGTAATTGGTGTCAATGTTATATTCCTGTAAAGACACATATGATTAAATCAATACAAGTGACAAACAGGTGTAAAACATTTCTTCTTGTTCGGTGTTCAGACGTTAAGTTGCTGTGTTCGTGTGTTACGTCGCTAGTCGCAGGCTGTGATATTTGGGTATTTCGGCCAGGTATATCCCACTTCAGGATATGTGGATTTTTCATTGCTACACAGTTTGGCGCATGCAGACGTCGTTTTGGCATACTCTTTTCGATTTGTTTGCTGGCAAAGATTCTTTACGTGCGCAAAGTCAACATGGAAGCTCTTGTTTTTCCATGTTATCAAAGAGGGTTAGATATCGATCTAACTAAACAGAGACTGTGGGAACCACGAAGAAACCACAGATTATTTGGAGTGAAACTTTCCCACAACCTGCCGGGGATTCGATCCCATAACCTTCCCGATAAGGGAAGAAGGAAGAGGAAGTTGAGAAAAGGTGGGCGTGAAAGAGGGGGAAAAGGAAAGGGAAGAGGAGGATAATGGGTGGGCTAGAAAGAGGGGGGAGAAGAAATCAGGAGGAGAAGAAGAGAACGAAGGAGAAGAATGGGCGGGTTAAGAGGAGGTGAAGAAGAAGAAGTAGGAGAATAGGTGGGTTAGAAATAGGAGAGGAAGAAGAAAAAAGGAGGTGGAGGAGAAGAGAGAATGGGCGGGTTAGAAAGAGGTGGAGATACAGGAGGAGGAAAGTGGGTTGGCTAGAGAGAGGAGGAGAAAAAAAAAGGAGGAGGTGGAGAGAAAGGAGGAGGAGGAGAAGGGGCGGGTTAGAGAGAAGAAGAGGAGGAGAAACGTGAGGAGGAAGATGAAAATGGGTGCATATAAAGATGAGGATGAGATAAAAAGGAGGAGGAGAAAGAGGAGAAGAATGAGTGTGTTAGAAGGAGGAGGGGAAGAAGAAGAGAGGGGGAGAGAGAAGGATGAGAAGAATTGATGGGTTAGAAGGAGGAGAGACAAAGAAGTAGGAGGAGAATGGGTGGGTTAGAATGAGGAGAAGAATTGATGGTTAGAAGGAGGAGAAGACAAAGAAGTAGGAGGAGGAGGAGAATGGGTGGGTTAGAATGAGAAGACAAAGAAGTAGGAGTAGAAGGAGAATGGGTGGGTTAGAATGAGGAGAAGACAAAGAAGTAGGAGGAGGAGTAGAATGGGTGGGTTAGAATGAGGAGAAGAATTGATGGGTTAGAAGGAGGAGAAGAATTGATGGGTTAGAAGGAGGAGAAGAATTGATGGGTTAGAAGGAGGAGAAGACAAAGAAGTAGGAGGAGGAGGAGAATGGGTGGGTTAGAATGAGGAGAAGACAAAGAAGTAGGAGGAGGAGGAGGAGGAGAATGGGTGGGTTAGAATGAGGAGAAGACAAAGAAGTAGGAGGAGGAGGAGAATGGGTGGGTTTGAAGGAAGAGAAGACAAAGAAGTAGGAGGAGGAGAATGGGTGGGTTAGAATGAGGAGAAGAATTGATGGGTTAGAAGGAGGAGAAGACAAAGAAGTAGGAGGAGGAGGAGAATGGGTGGGTTAGAATGAGGAGAAGAATTGATGGGTTAGAAGGAGGAGAAGACAAAGAAGTAGGAGGAGGAGAATGGGTGGGTTAGAATGAGGAGAAGACAAAGAAGTAGGAGGAGGAGAATTGATGGGTTAGAAGGAGGAGAAGACAAAGAAGTAGGAGGAGGAGGAGAATGGGTGGGTTAGAATGAGGAGAAGACAAAGAAGTAGGAGTAGAAGGAGAATGGGTGGGTTAGAAGGAGGAGAAGACAAAGAAGTAGGAGGAGGAGGAGAATGGGTGGGTTAGAAGGAGGGAAGACAAAGAAGTAGGAGGAGGAGGAGAATGGGTGGGTTAGAAGGAGGAGAAGACAAAGAAGTAGGAGGAGGAGGAGAATGGTGGGTTAGAAGGAGGAGAAGACAAAGAAGTAGGAGGAGGAGGAGAATGGGTGGGTTAGAATGAGGAGAAGACAAAGAAGTAGGAGTAGGAGGAGAATGGGTGGGTTAGAATAAGGAGAAGACAAAGAAGTAGGAGTAGGAGGAGAATGGGTGGGTTAGAAGGAGGAGAAGACAAAGAAGTAGGAGGAGGAGGAGAATGGGTGGGTTAGAAGGAGGAGAAGACAAAGAAGTAGGAGGAGGAGGAGAATGGGTGGGTTAGAATGAGGAGAAGACAAAGAAGTAGGAGTAGGAGGAGAATGGGTGGGTTAGAATGAGGAGAAGACAAAGAAGTAGTAGGAGGAGAATGGGTGGGTTAGAAGGAGGAGGAGACAAAGAAGTAGGAGGAGGAGGAGAATGGGTGGGTTAGAAGGAGGAGGAGAGTGGGTGGGTTAGAAGGAGGAGAAGACAAAGAAGTAGGAGGAGGAGGAGAATGGGTGGTTTAGAAGGAGGAGAAGAAGAAGAAAGAGGGGAGGCAGCTGGAGGAGAAAATGTGTTGACTAGAAGGAGGAGGAGAAGAAATAGGAGGGGTGGGGGAGATGAGTACGCGTAATGGAGGAGGAAGCGACGAAGAAGACTTAGTTGCGTTGTCAAAGAACCCCCCCCCCCCAAAAAAAAAAAAAAAAACAGGAAGTAAATAGATATCTTGTTAACAAACACAATATTCAGAAACAAACCAGACGCGTGGGTGTCTACATATAGATAACACCTCTTGTATTAAAACATTAGCTTAGACTAGAGCTGCACGTTTGCTTGCTTGCGTTCGACCGATTGACTAAAGGAGTACACCTCTTCATCATCCGCCCTTAAAAGGACGTTAAGTGGGCGTGTCTGCGTTGTGTTGTGGTTTGCAGTATAACTGTGATATTTGCGCCTTTCGACCCAACACATCCGACTTCAGCATGGCATTTTTGAATACCGGGTTGTCTTCCCTCTTCGATCCCTACTCGCCTGGCCAGACTAGACAGGTTAGTCTGTTACTGGAGGCACCACGGAGAGGTGGGGCAGGGTCCGGATGGCTGTAGTGCACCGATCCTGGCGCAAGCCATCAGGTGTGGGTCGCTGACAACGTCCAGCTCTGCTGATGTCGCTGCACGTTTCATTTATAAATCAAAGTAGACAGTAAAAACACAACACTGAGCTTAAAGCGATCAGAAACTCGTAGCTGACTATTTGCAATAGTATTAATGAATTGTAGCTGATCAAGATCCCAATCTACCTACAAGAATCAGTCCAAGAAACAGATTAATTAGTCTTCTCAAGCTGCTAGGAATCGAAGACAGAAAGTAAGGTCGCTACAAAGGAATCAAAGACAGAAGGTAAGGCCGCTAATTAAGGGATCAAAGACAGAACGTAAGGCCGCTAATTAAGGGATCAAAGACAGAGGGTAAGGCTGCTAATTAAGGGATCAAAGACAGAGGGTAAGGCCGCTACAAAGGAATCAAAGACAGAAGGTAAGGTCGCTGCAAAGGGATCAAAGACAGAAGGTAAGGTCGCTACAAAGGAATCAAAGACAGAAGACAAGGCCGTTAATTAAGGGATCAAAGACAGAAGGTAAGGTCGCTACAAAGGAATCAAAGACAGAAGGTAAGGTCGCTGCAAAGGAATCAAAGACAGAAGGTAAGGTCGCTACAAAGGAATCAAAGACAGAAGGTAAGGTCGCTACAAAGGAATCAAAGACAGAAGGTAAGGTCGCTACAAATGAATCAAAGACAGAAGGTAAGGTCGCCTCAAAGGAATCAAAGACAGAAGGTAAGGTCGCTGCAAAGGGATCAAAGACAGAAGGTAAGGCCGCTAATTAAGGGATCATAGACAGAAGGTAAGGTCGCTACAAAGGAATCAAAGACAGAAGGTAAGGTCGCTGCAAAGGGATCAAAGACAGAAGGTAAGGCCGCTAATAAGGGATCAAAGACAGTAGGTAAGGCCGCTAATTAAGGGATCAAAGACAGAAAGTAAGGTCGCTACAAAGGAATCAAAGACAGAAGGTAAGGCCGCTAATTAAGGGATCAAAGACAGAAAGTAAGGTCGCTAGAAAGGGATCAAAGACAGAAGGCAAGGCCGCTAATTAAGGGATCAAAGACAGAAGGTAAGGTCGCTACAAAGGAATCAAAGACAGAAGGTAAGGTCGCTACAAAGGAATCAAAGACAGAAGGTAGGGTCGCTAATAAAGGGATCAAAGACGGAAGACAAAGGCCGCTAATAAAGTAATATAACTAACATAAAGGAAATTAAAGTAAAATAAATTTGGTGTTAGTGGTTTGTGTTGTTATGATTATTACTGTTTTGTGCGCGATAGCTCACGGTTAGTGGTTTGTGTTGTTATGATTATTACTGTTTTGTGCGCGATAGCTCACGGTTAGTGGTTTGTGTTGTTATGATTATTACTGTTTTGTCCGCGATAGCTCACGGTTAGTGGTTTGTGTTGTTATGATTATTACTGTTTTGTGCGCGATAGCTCACGGTTAGTGGTTTGTGTTGTTATGATTATTACTGTTTTGTGCGCGATAGCTCACGGTTAGTGGTTTGTGTTGTTATGATTATTACTGTTTTGTGCGCGATAGCTCACGGTTAGTGGTTTGTGTTGTTATGATTATTACTGTTTTGTGCGCGATAGCTCACGGTTAGTGGTTTGTATTGTTATGATTATTACTGTTTTGTGCGCGATAGCTCACGGTTAGTGGTTTGTGTTGTTATGATTATTACTGTTTTGTGCGCGATAGCTCACGGTTAGTGGTTTGTGTTGTTATGATTATTACTGTTTTGTGCGCGATAGCTCACGGTTAGTGGTTTGTGTTGTTATGATTATTACTGTTTTGTCCGCGATAGCTCACGGTTAGTGGTTTGTGTTGTTATGATTATTACTGTTTTGTGCGCGATAGCTCACGGTTAGTGGTTTGTGTTGTTATGATTATTACTGTTTTGTGCGCGATAGCTCACGGTTAGTGGTTTGTGTTGTTATGATTATTACTGTTTTGTGCGCGATAGCTCACGGTTAGTGGTTTGTGTTGTTATGATTATTACTGTTTTGTGCGCGATAGCTCGCGGTTAGTGGTTTGTGTTGTTATGATTATTACTGTTTTGTGCGCGATAGCTCACGGTTAGTGGTTTGTGTTGTTATGATTATTACTGTTTTGTCCGCGATAGCTCACGGTTAGTGGTTTGTGTTGTTATGATTATTACTGTTTTGTGCGCGATAGCTCACGGTTAGTGGTTTGTGTTGTTATGATTATTACTGTTTTGTGCGCGATAGCTCACGGTTAGTGGTTTGTGTTGTTATGATTATTACTGTTTTGTCCGCGATAGCTCGCGGTTAGTGGTTTGTATTGTTATGATTATTACTGTTTTGTGCGCGATAGCTCACGGTTAGTGGTTTGTGTTGTTATGATTATTACTGTTTTGTGCGCGATAGCTCGCGGTTAGTGGTTTGTGTTGTTATGATTATTACTGTTTTGTGCGCGATAGCTCACGGTTAGTGGTTTGTGTTGTTATGATTATTACTGTTTTGTGCGCGATAGCTCACGGTTAGTGGTTTGTGTTGTTATGATTATTACTGTTTTGTGCGCGATAGCTCACGGTTAGTGGTTTGTGTTGTTATGATTATTACTGTTTTGTCCGCGATAGCTCACGGTTAGTGGTTTGTGTTGTTATGATTATTACTGTTTTGTGCGCGATAGCTCACGGTTAGTGGTTTGTGTTGTTATGATTATTACTGTTTTGTCCGCGATAGCTCACGGTTAGTGGTTTGTGTTGTTATGATTATTACTGTTTTGTGCGCGATAGCTCGCGGTTAGTGGTTTGTGTTGTTATGATTATTACTGTTTTGTCCGCGATAGCTCACGGTTAGTGGTTTGTGTTGTTATGATTATTACTGTTTTGTCCGCGATAGCTCACGGTTAGTGGTTTGTGTTGTTATGATTATTACTGTTTTGTGCGCGATAGCTCGCGGTTAGTGGTTTGTGTTGTTATGATTATTACTGTTTTGTCCGCGATAGCTCACGGTTAGTGGTTTGTGTTGTTATGATTATTACTGTTTTGTGCGCGATAGCTCACGGTTAGTGGTTTGTGTTGTTATGATTATTACTGTTTTGTGCGCGATAGCTCACGGTTAGTGGTTTGTGTTGTTATGATTATTACTGTTTTGTGCGCGATAGCTCACGGTTAGTGGTTTGTGTTGTTATGATTATTACTGTTTTGTGCGCGATAGCTCACGGTTAGTGGTTTGTGTTGTTATGATTATTACTGTTTTGTGCGCGATAGCTCACGGTTAGTGGTTTGTGTTGTTATGATTATTACTGTTTTGTCCGCGATAGCTCACGGTTAGTGGTTTGTGTTGTTATGATTATTACTGTTTTGTGCGCGATAGCTCACGGTTAGTGGTTTGTGTTGTTATGATTATTACTGTTTTGTGCGCGATAGCTCACGGTTAGTGGTTTGTGTTGTTATGATTATTACTGTTTTGTCCGCGATAGCTCACGGTTAGTGGTTTGTGTTGTTATGATTATTACTGTTTTGTCCGCGATAGCTCACGGTTAGTGGTTTGTGTTGTTATGATTATTACTGTTTTGTCCGCGATAGCTCACGGTTAGTGGTTTGTGTTGTTATGATTATTACTGTTTTGTCCGCGATAGCTCACGGTTAGTGGTTTGTGTTGTTATGATTATTACTGTTTTGTGCGCGATAGCTCACGGTTAGTGGTTTGTGTTGTTATGATTATTACTGTTTTGTGCGCGATAGCTCGCGGTTAGTGGTTTGTGTTGTTATGATTATTACTGTTTTGTGCGCGATAGCTCGCGGTTAGTGGTTTGTGTTGTTATGATTATTACTGTTTTGTCCGCGATAGCTCGCGGTTAGTGGTTTGTGTTGTTATGATTATTACTGTTTTGTCCGCGATAGCTCACGGTTAGTGGTTTGTGTTGTTATGATTATTACTGTTTTGTGCGCGATAGCTCGCGGTTAGTGGTTTGTGTTGTTATGATTATTACTGTTTTGTGCGCGATAGCTCGCGGTTAGTGGTTTGTGTTGTTATGATTATTACTGTTTTGTCCGCGATAGCTCGCGGTTAGTGGTTTGTGTTGTTATGATTATTACTGTTTTGTGCGCGATAGCTCGCGGTTAGTGGTTTGTGTTGTTATGATTATTACTGTTTTGTGCGCGATAGCTCACGGTTAGTGGTTTGTGTTGTTATGATTATTACTGTTTTGTCCGCGATAGCTCACGGTTAGTGGTTTGTGTTGTTATGATTATTACTGTTTTGTGCGCGATAGCTCACGGTTAGTGGTTTGTGTTGTTATGATTATTACTGTTTTGTGCGCGATAGCTCACGGTTAGTGGTTTGTGTTGTTATGATTATTACTGTTTTGTCCGCGATAGCTCACGGTTAGTGGTTTGTGTTGTTATGATTATTACTGTTTTGTCCGCGATAGCTCGCGGTTAGTGGTTTGTGTTGTTATGATTATTACTGTTTTGTCCGCGATAGCTCGCGGTTAGTGGTTTGTGTTGTTATGATTATTACTGTTTTGTCCGCGATAGCTCGCGGTTAGTGGTTTGTGTTGTTATGATTATTACTGTTTTGTCCGCGATAGCTCGCGGTTAGTGGTTTGTGTTGTTATGATTATTACTGTTTTGTCCGCGATAGCTCGCGGTTAGTGGTTTGTGTTGTTATGATTATTACTGTTTTGTCCGCGATAGCTCGCGGTTAGTGGTTTGTGTTGTTATGATTATTACTGTTTTGTCCGCGATAGCTCACGGTTAGTGGTTTGTGTTGTTATGATTATTACTGTTTTGTCCGCGATAGCTCACGGTTAGTGGTTTGTGTTGTTATGATTATTACTGTTTTGTCCGCGATAGCTCACGGTTAGTGGTTTGTGTTGTTATGATTATTACTGTTTTGTCCGCGATAGCTCACGGTTAGTGGTTTGTGTTGTTATGATTATTACTGTTTTGTCCGCGATAGCTCACGGTTAGTGGTTTGTGTTGTTATGATTATTACTGTTTTGTGCGCGATAGCTCACGGTTAGTGGTTTGTGTTGTTATGATTATTACTGTTTTGTCCGCGATAGCTCACGGTTAGTGGTTTGTGTTGTTATGATTATTACTGTTTTGTCCGCGATAGCTCGCGGTTAGTGGTTTGTGTTGTTATGATTATTACTGTTTTGTCCGCGATAGCTCACGGTTAGTGGTTTGTGTTGTTATGATTATTACTGTTTTGTCCGCGATAGCTCACGGTTAGTGGTTTGTGTTGTTATGATTATTACTGTTTTGTCCGCGATAGCTCACGGTTAGTGGTTTGTGTTGTTATGATTATTACTGTTTTGTCCGCGATAGCTCGCGGTTAGTGGTTTGTGTTGTTATGATTATTACTGTTTTGTGCGCGATAGCTCGCGGTTAGTGGTTTGTGTTGTTATGATTATTACTGTTTTGTCCGCGATAGCTCACGGTTAGTGGTTTGTGTTGTTATGATTATTACTGTTTTGTGCGCGATAGCTCACTGTTAGTGGTTTGTGTTGTTATGATTATTACTGTTTTGTCCGCGATAGCTCACGGTTAGTGGTTTGTGTTGTTATGATTATTACTGTTTTGTCCGCGATAGCTCACGGTTAGTGGTTTGTGTTGTTATGATTATTACTGTTTTGTGCGCGATAGCTCACGGTTAGTGGTTTGTGTTGTTATGATTATTACTGTTTTGTCCGCGATAGCTCACGGTTAGTGGTTTGTGTTGTTATGATTATTACTGTTTTGTCCGCGATAGCTCACGGTTAGTGGTTTGTGTTGTTATGATTATTACTGTTTTGTCCGCGATAGCTCACGGTTAGTGGTTTGTGTTGTTATGATTATTACTGTTTTGTCCGCGATAGCTCACGGTTAGTGGTTTGTGTTGTTATGATTATTACTGTTTTGTCCGCGATAGCTCACGGTTAGTGGTTTGTGTTGTTATGATTATTACTGTTTTGTCCGCGATAGCTCACGGTTAGTGGTTTGTGTTGTTATGATTATTACTGTTTTGTGCGCGATAGCTCACGGTTAGTGGTTTGTGTTGTTATGATTATTACTGTTTTGTCCGCGATAGCTCACGGTTAGTGGTTTGTGTTGTTATGATTATTACTGTTTTGTCCGCGATAGCTCACGGTTAGTGGTTTGTGTTGTTATGATTATTACTGTTTTGTCCGCGATAGCTCACGGTTAGTGGTTTGTGTTGTTATGATTATTACTGTTTTGTCCGCGATAGCTCGCGGTTAGTGGTTTGTGTTGTTATGATTATTACTGTTTTGTCCGCGATAGCTCGCGGTTAGTGGTTTGTGTTGTTATGATTATTACTGTTTTGTGCGCGATAGCTCGCGGTTAGTGGTTTGTGTTGTTATGATTATTACTGTTTTGTGCGCGATAGCTCACGGTTAGTGGTTTGTGTTGTTATGATTATTACTGTTTTGTCCGCGATAGCTCACGGTTAGTGGTTTGTGTTGTTATGATTATTACTGTTTTGTCCGCGATAGCTCACGGTTAGTGGTTTGTGTTGTTATGATTATTACTGTTTTGTGCGCGATAGCTCACGGTTAGTGGTTTGTGTTGTTATGATTATTACTGTTTTGACCGCGATAGCTCACGGTTAGTGGTTTGTGTTGTTATGATTATTACTGTTTTGTCCGCGATAGCTCACGGTTAGTGGTTTGTGTTGTTATGATTATTACTGTTTTGTCCGCGATAGCTCACGGTTAGTGGTTTGTGTTGTTATGATTATTACTGTTTTGTCCGCGATAGCTCACGGTTAGTGGTTTGTGTTGTTATGATTATTACTGTTTTGTCCGCGATAGCTCACGGTTAGTGGTTTGTGTTGTTATGATTATTACTGTTTTGTGCGCGATAGCTCACGGTTAGTGGTTTGTGTTGTTATGATTATTACTGTTTTGTGCGCGATAGCTCACGGTTAGTGGTTTGTGTTGTTATGATTATTACTGTTTTGTGCGCGATAGCTCACGGTTAGTGGTTTGTGTTGTTATGATTATTACTGTTTTGTCCGCGATAGCTCACGGTTAGTGGTTTGTGTTGTTATGATTATTACTGTTTTGTCCGCGATAGCTCACGGTTAGTGGTTTGTGTTGTTATGATTATTACTGTTTTGTCCGCGATAGCTCACGGTTAGTGGTTTGTGTTGTTATGATTATTACTGTTTTGTCCGCGATAGCTCACGGTTAGTGGTTTGTGTTGTTATGATTATTACTGTTTTGTCCGCGATAGCTCACGGTTAGTGGTTTGTGTTGTTATGATTATTACTGTTTTGTGCGCGATAGCTCACGGTTAGTGGTTTGTGTTGTTATGATTATTACTGTTTTGTCCGCGATAGCTCACGGTTAGTGGTTTGTGTTGTTATGATTATTACTGTTTTGTCCGCGATAGCTCACGGTTAGTGGTTTGTGTTGTTATGATTATTACTGTTTTGTCCGCGATAGCTCACGGTTAGTGGTTTGTGTTGTTACGATTATTACTGTTTTGTCCGCGATAGCTCGCGGTTAGTGGTTTGTGTTGTTATGATTATTACTGTTTTGTGCGCGATAGCTCGCGGTTAGTGGTTTGTGTTGTTATGATTATTACTGTTTTGTGCGCGATAGCTCGCGGTTAGTGGTTTGTGTTGTTATGATTATTACTGTTTTGTCCGCGATAGCTCGCGGTTAGTGGTTTGTGTTGTTATGATTATTACTGTTTTGTGCGCGATAGCTCACGGTTAGTGGTTTGTGTTGTTATGATTATTACTGTTTTGTCCGCGATAGCTCACGGTTAGTGGTTTGTGTTGTTATGATTATTACTGTTTTGTGCGCGATAGCTCACGGTTAGTGGTTTGTGTTGTTATGATTATTACTGTTTTGTCCGCGATAGCTCACGGTTAGTGTACTTGACTACAAAGGACGAGAGCTTGGATTCTATCGACCAGCCTTAAATGGCTACCGGTTTTTTTGGTTTTTTTTTCTGTGAAAGAAAAGCGACGGGCGTAATACCGACCACATTACCACAAAAAAATCCTGTGCCGAAGGTCTATAAAAATTATGGTCACTAACACCATATTATTCCTTATTGGGGTATTGGGTTATTTGCGGGTCATCATCATTGCACTCCGAACATGTCCATAGGTGCTCAGATTCCCCCCCCCCTCCTCAGTAATTCCCTCAGTGTCCAGCGACTGACGACTCCAGTTCTATGTTGGTTGATAAGTCTTCTTACACGGCCACCAAGTTTCTCATTTCTGGCCGTGCCCATCTTAACTCCCATTTCCATCATCCAAAGAAGTGACGTTGATCTGTGTTTGTCGAGGTCCTGTGCTCTTCCAACATCTCGAAGGGCATTGATGATGTCCGCCCGATCCATTGGTTGCCCTTCCTCAACGACAGCACAGCTAGCCAACCTGTCCGCTCTTTCATTCCCCCGTACTCCCGCATGTCCAGGGACATAGACAAAGGTGACCTTACGTATTTTGGATTTCTGCAATGACTTTACCCATTGCATGCGTACAAAGCCCGCCTCCACTTTTTTTATCATGCTCATCGAATCACTCAGTATACATGCGTGGGTGTAGTCTTGTGACTCTAACCATTTGAATGCCTTGGTCACTGCCATCACCTCCATTGTCATGCTACTCTTGGTCACGACGTATGCACCACTGTCTTCGTAGACTATTCTGCCTGCCGAGCGTGCTGTAAATGCCCATGCACTTCTTTGGTGTCGTCTTACAGATCCGTCTGTATATATGACTGCATCTTTCTCATCGGTATTATCGCAGATGAGACCGTTGACCTCAGCATTAACCACGACCGGGTTATGTTCCCTACTTTTCCTGTCAAGTGTGACAATACACGAGAAAGTCCCCTTGAATGACGTAGACACCGGTATCCACTCCTCACAAACGCTGATATTTGTAAGCCCACAGACCTGTTTGATGACATCTTCTGCTCGGCCCACCCTGATTTGCCTCTTTTTAGCCTGGTACCTTTCTCTGTGTTGAGCACGTGGTGCAATGGATGCTCTGTATCTGTACTAATCTTCAGGTATGCTCGTGCTCTAATACGCCACTTGACTTAACGGGGAACTTTACTTGCTGTTTTGTCCGCATTGATTTAGGTTTGGAATGGATGTAGTTTGTGATGAATCGCTGTGAAGTTCCGATATTATGCAAATTTAGGAGTAAATGGTGTGTAACGTGCACTTTTATAAGGTATGGTGGAAGCTTTACAAAAGAGAAAGACAACAAAATACTGACGTTTCGGTCCACATGCGGCATTCATCAAAAAATGAGAACACAAACTGGCAACGGAATTAAAGTAAAGAATCTAACTAACTAGAACACAGAAACATGGGTGACGTTAAACAAACATAAAGTAGCAGCGGTATAATGTAAGTAGGGAACAAACATAAAGTAGCAGTGATATAATGTATGTAGGGAACAATCATAAAGTAGCAGTGGTATAATGTAAGTAGGGAACAAATATAAAGTAGCAGCGATATAATGTATGTAGAGAACAATCATAAAGTAGCAGTGGTATAATGTAAGTAGGGAACAAATATAAAGTAGCAGGGATATAATGTATGTAGAGAACAATCATAAAGTAGCAGGGACATAATGTATGTAGGGAACAAACATATAGTAGCAGCGGTATAATGTAAGTAGGGAACAAACATATAGTAGTAGCGGTATAATGTAAGTAGGGTACAAACATAAAGTAGCAGCGATATAATGTATGTAGGGAACAAACATAAAGTAGCAGCGGTATAATGTAAGTAGGGAACAAACATAAAGTAGCAGTGGTATAATGTAAGGAGGGAACAAACATAAAGTAGCAGCGATATAATGTAAGTAGGGAACATATATAAAGTAGCGGCGGTATAATGTAAGTATGGAACAGACATAAAGTAGCAGCGGTATAAAGTAGGCAGGGAACAGACATAAAGTAGCGGCGGTATAATGTAAGTAGGGAACAAACATAAAGTAGCAGTGGAATAATGTAAGTAGGGAACAGACATAAAGTAGCAGCGGTATAATGTAAGTACGGAACAAACATAAAGTAGCAGTGGTATAATGTAAGTAGGGAACAAACATAAAAGTAGCAGCGGTATAATGTAAGTAGGGAACAAACATAAACTAGCGGCGGTATAATGTAAGTAGGGAACAAACATAAAGCAGCAGTGGTATAATGTAAGTAGGGAACAAACATAAAGTCGCGGCGGTATAATGTAAGTAGGGAACAAACATAAAGTAGCAGCGGTATAATGTAAGTAGGGAACAGACATAAAGTAGCAGCGGTATAATGTAAGTAGGGAACAGACATAAAATAGCAGCGGTATAATGTAAGTACGGAACAAACATAAAGTAGCAGTGGTATAATGTAAGTAGGGAACAAACCTAAAGTAGCAGCGGTATAATGTAAGTAGGGAACAGACATAAAGTAGCAGCGATATAATGTATGTAGGGAACAAACATAAAGTAGCAGTGATATAATGTAAGTCGGGAACAAACATAAAGTAGCAGTGGTATAATGTAAGTAGGGAACAGACATAAAGTAGCAGCGATATAATGTATGTAGGGAACAAACATAAACTAGCAGCGGTATAATGTAAGTAGGGAACAGACATAAAGTAGCAGCGATATAATGTATGTAGGGAACAAACATAAAGTAGCAGCGATATAATGTATCGCCCGTGCGCTGCCGGGGCCCGAAAGGGAAGTAAAGAATAGCGGCGCTGTACCCTACCAGGCATGTTCGTAAGAGGCGAGAAAGGAGGGTTAGGCATGGGACTGGCTATCCCATACTGTAAAAAAATAAGCCGAAAAAACTTCACAAACATGATAAATCCGTCAACCAGGAAAGAGAAGGGCTCTCTGTCTAAGAGACGTATGACGCAATCCGGAGAAAGCCATAAGGAGTCCGGGTTGCCGACTCACCCTTTGTCTACCAGGAAATCATCCAGAATTGGCACCTGGAATGTTCGTACCCTTAACGAACAGGGAAAAGCGGCACAAGTGGCAGCAGAAATGAACAACTACAAGATAGATATTCTGGGAATGTGTGAAACAAGATGGCTGGGAGCGGAGAGAATAAAATTGAATACAGGGGAGATGATTTTATCATCAGGACACCAGGAACCAGGAGCACAACATAGCGAAGGGGTAGCTATAATGCTATCAAAGAATGCACAGAAGACACTAATAGAATGGGAGGCAGTGGGACCAAGACTGGTGAGAGCAACATTTAGAACAACCAAAAACAAAATAAAATTACACATTATACAATGCTATGCACCAACCAACGATAAAGATGACTCAGTTAAAGATGATTTTTATAAACAGCTACAATGCCAGATGGATGCAAGACGAGCCAAGGATATTATAATCTTGATGGGAGACCTAAATGCTAAGGTAGGATCAGACAACAGAGGCTTTGAAGAGATTATGGGAAAACATGGACTTGGAGATATAAACGAGAATGGAGAGATATTTGTGAATTTCTGCGCCCTTAATCAAATGAGCCTAGGAAGAACAATATTCCAACATAAAAGAATACACAAAGCTACATGGGTGTCACCAGATCATAGAACGGAAAATCAAATTGATCACATATGTATTAATAATAAGTTTAAGTCATCCTTACAGGATGTAAAAGTATATAGAGGGGCAGATATAGCTTCTGATCATCATCTTCTGTTAGCCAAACTTAAAATTAAATTAAAAAGGTATACTACAACGAATAAGGGCAGAACGTATTTCAATGTAGGGTTTCTTAAAGAACAAGGAATTAAAGATAAATTCGCAGTCACAATATCAAACAAATACCAAGTCCTCCAACAACTAGAAAATACTATAAATATAGAAGATCACTGGAAACAGGTAAAAAATATATGGAAAGAGACATGCGAAGAAACACTGGGGAAAAGAGAACGCCAGAATAAGGCATGGATGACAGCAGAGACCCTGGATAAAATTAAAGAAAGAAAGAACAAGAAAGCAGACATAAATAAAAGCAAAACAAGAAGTAATAAAGCCAAGACACAGGAAGCTTACACAGAGGTGAATAAAGAAGTGAGAAGATGCATTAAAAGGGATAAGAGGAAATATATAGATGAATTAGCTAAAGAGGCAGAAGAAGCAGCAAATAAAGGGAATATGAAAGAACTGTACAACAGCACAAAGAAATTAGGTGGAAAATACAAACAGATCAACGCCTTTATCAAAGATAAGAAAGGAAATCTGCTTAGTAATATAAAGGAACAAATGGAGAGATGGAAGGAGCACTTTGAAGAACTTTTGAACAGACCTGGCTCAAATAATCCTCCAGATATACTACCAGCAGAAGAAGAATTACACGTTAACTGCGGAAAACCAAGCAAAGAAGAAATAATGAAAGCCATCAAACTGTTAAAAGATGGTAAAGCCACAGGACCAGATGAAATTCCTTCGGAAGCCATCAAAGCAGATATTATCACCTCTACCAAGATGTTACATAATCTATTGGATAAAATTTGGGAGAGGGAAGAAATACCTAAAGACTGGAGAGAAGGTTATATGATCAAACTACCAAAGAAAGGAAGTTTACAGGAGTGCACAAATTATAGGGGAATTATGCTACTATCAGTGCCAGGAAAAATATTAGGCAGAATCATTCTGGAGAGACTAAAAGAGGCTATAGAGAAACACTTGAGAGATGAACAAGCAGGTTTTAGGAAGAACAGATCATGTGCTGATCAAATAACTACTCTACGTATAATAGTTGAACAAAGTTTAGAACTAAAATCCCCACTTTATATTGGATTCATAGATTACGAAAAGGCATTTGATAGTTTAGACAGAAGAATGCTTTGGAAGTTGCTGAGTCATTATGGAATCCCCATAAAGTTTATTAACCTGATAAAAACAATGTATGAAGGAACAAAATGTAGTGTGGTGCATGAAGGACAGCTTACAGAAGCATTTGAAATAAGAACAGGAGTAAGGCAAGGATGCCTTCTGTCTCCATACTTCTCTTTCTACTGGCCATAGATTGGATTATGAAAATAACTCAAAACAACAGAAATGGGATCCAGTGGTCACTGACCAAACAACTTGATGATTTAGACTTTGCTGATGACATAGCTCTCCTATCACACAAGTAGTATACCAGGAAGGATTTGGATATTATTGTGGCGCTAATTTAACAAAGATATATAGGGCGGCGCGCGGCGCGCATAAAGCGTGTGGCGCAGGGGGAGTTAACCATGACCGCGCGTGTCCGGATGTTGACCTCTAGTCTCGGTGACCCCGGAAGTGACCTGTTTATGTCTGATGTGTGCTGACTTTGGAGCGCTTGGTGTACTTGAGCGATAGTGATAGGTTAGTAGATTATACAACATCAATGAAAAACGATCAATATAAAACAGAAGACAAAGATATATTTTATTCTTTATTATCTCAATAGGTGTATAACATACATTGATATTATATAACATTACAAACATATTTAGTACACCGAGTAAATATATAGTACAGGGATAACATTTATTTATAGCTATGTAGTTGGGTGTCTGCTTAACGTTGTACCATAAATGAAGCATAAGGGTGAAACAGTTAGAGATTACTGGTTAGTCTAAGCTGGTAGTGTAAATATGTTCCTCGGTGTTAGTGGTTCGCTATCTCTCTCTCTCTCTCTCTCTCTCTCTCTCTCTCTCTCTTTCTCTCTCTCTCTACTATTCCAGCCTAGATTTCCTTCCATTGAAACACTTACTCATTCTCTCCATTTATCCATATCATCGCCCCATCCTTCTCTCTCTCGCTCACTCTCTCTCGCTTTCTCCCCTATCCTCTCTTAGACTTCTAACCTATCACTCCACCCTCCGCCTCTCTCTTTAGCTCCCCCGCCCTCCCTCATATTTTTAGCGTCCCTCCTATTGTAACACTTGATTATTCTCACCATTAATACATAGCATCTCGCCTTCTTTCTCATAGGCTTCTCTCGCTCTCTCTCTCTCTCTCTCTCTCTCTCTCTCTCTCTCTCTCTCTCAGTTAGAGATTACTGGTTAGTCTTAGCTGGTAGTGTAAATATGTTCCTCGGTGTTAGTGGTTCGCTATCTCTCTCTCTCTCTCTCTCTCTCTCGCCCTCTTTCTCTCTCTCTCTCTCTCTCTCTCTCTCTCTCTACTATTCCAGCCTAGATTTCCCTCCATTGAAACACTTACTCATTCTCTCCATCTATCCCTAGCATCGCGCCTTCCTTCTCTCTCTCTCTCTCTCTCTCTCTCTCGCTTTCTCCCCTATCCTCTCTTAGACTTCTAACCTATCACTCCACCCTCCGCCTCTCCCTTTAGCTCCCCCGCCCTCCGTCATATTTTTAGCGTCCCTCCTATTGTAACACTTGATTATTCTCACCATTAATACATAGCATCTCGCCTTCTTTATCATACGCTTCTCTCTCTCGCTCTCTCTCTCTCTCTCTCTCTCTCTCTCTACCTCGCCTAGCGTTCCGCCTTCAGTCGTATTTTTACCTTACCACCAGTGTAACACATTAATAACATTGAATATCAATTACAAAAAGACTTGAAATATCTACTTTTTAAAGAACCAATAAGATAAAAATATGAAAAACGAAGGAATAATACACTCGACAAGGCGTAACATACGTACTTTATACACATCACCCATTAATACAACTGAAATTCCTTTAATGATAACCTATCACATCGTTATGAGCTAAGAGAAAAACAGAAAAAAATTCAACTTACACCGTAAAATATTCCACTACAACACAGACCACTAGACTGAACAGTACTACGAAAATAAACGTCCGTGAATCAAGCGCGCTTATAACACGAAGTCTCACATCCGACTAGTTTAATCTTGTAAATAAAAGTTAGGAGACAAGGGCAGAAACCTAGGAGGCAAGGGCAGAAACCTAGGAGGCAAGGGCAGAAACCTAGGAGGCAAGGACAGAAACCTAGGAGGCAAGGACAGAAACCTAGGAGACAAGGGCAGAAACCAACGAGGGAAGGTCAGAAACCTAGGAGGGAAGGTCAGAAACCTAGGAGGCAAGGTCAGAAACCTAGGAGGCAAGGTCAGAAACCTAGGAGGCAAGGGCAGAAACCTAGAAGGCAAGGACAGAAACCTAGGAGGCATGGTCAGAAACCTAGGAAGGAGGGAAGGTCAGAAACCTAAGAGCAAGGGCAGAAACCTCGGAGCAAGGGCAGAAACCTCCTAGAAACCTAAGAGGCAAGGGCAGAAACCTAAGAGACAAAGACAGAAAACTAGGAAGCAAAGGCTGAAAACAAGAAGGGAAGGTCAGAAACCTAGGAGGCAAGGGCAGAAACCTAAGAGGTAAGGGCAGAAACCTAGGAGGCAAGGACAGAAACCTAGGAGGCAAGGACAGAAACCTAGGAGGCAAGGGCAGAAACCTAAGAGGCAAGGACAGAAAACTAGGAAGCAAAGGCTGTTGGTCAAATCGAAAATATTTTACCCACAGAACACAAAAATATAGGCTCATACTCAAAAAATCGACCTCAACACCATAAAAAGGTACTCACATAGTCATACTAGTTAGACACATCGAACAGATAGTTACATCCAAAGTCCCAAAAAGAGTGGCCAAATCACTAACATTTTACCTCCAGAACACAAAAATGTAGGCTCATACTCAAAAAAGCGACCTCAAAACCATAAAAATCTACTCCCATACTCATACTAGTTAGACACATCGAACAGATAGTTACATCCAAAGTCCCAAATAGTTAGGCCAAATCACTAACATTTTACCTCCAGAACACAAAAAAATTTAGGCTCATATTAAAAAAGTCGACCTTAAAACTCTACAAATCTACTCTCATACTGATACTAATTAGACACAACGAGCAGATAGTTATATTCAAAGTAAAAAAGGTTTGGTAAAATCACAAATATTTTACCCCCATAACACAAAAATTCAGGCTCATACTCAAAAAGTCGACCTCAAAACAATAAAAATCTACTCACATAGTCATACTAGTTAGACACAACGAGCAGGAAGTTATATTCATGGTCCAAAATGTTAGACCAAAACACTAAGATTTTACCACCAGAACACACAAATTTAGGCTCATAATAAAAAAGTCGACCTAAAAACTCTAAAAAGCTACTCACATAGTCATACTAGTTAGACACAACGAGCAGATAGTTATATTCAAAGTAAAAAAAGTTTGACCAAATACCTTAATATTTTACTGCCAGAACACAAAAATGTAGACTCATAAGCAAAAAAAGTCGATCTCAAAACCCTACAAATCTACTCCCATACTCATACTAGTTAGACACATCGAACAGATAGTTACATCCAAAGTCCCAAATAGTTAGGCCAAATCGCAAACATTTTACCCCCAGAACACAAAAAAATTTAGGCTCATATTCAAAAAGTCGATCCCAAAACCATAAAAATCTACTCCCATACTCATACTAGTTAGACACATCGAACAGATAGTTACATCCAAAGTCCCAAATAGTTAGGTCAAATCACTAACATTTTACCTCCAGAACACAAAAATGTAGGCTCATGCTCAAAAAGTCGACCTCAAAACTCTAAAAAGCTACTCACATAGTCATAATAGTTAGACACAACGAGTAGAAAGTTATATTCAAGGTCCAAAAAAAAAAAAAAACGTTATCTTAGACATCCCCATAGCAAAAAGGTACTTATAACTCACTTTCGAAATTGTTTCCCCTTACTATTTTTAGGGATACGCCCATAAAATCGGTAAAAATCGTAATTTTCACTCTAGGCATACCCCCAAACTTTATTTTAGACATCCCCATTGCAAAAATTTACATAAAAAACCACTTTTATGATTTTACCCCTTAGCATTTTTTGAGGGTTACGCCCATGAAATCGGTAAAAATCGTACATTTTCACGCTAGGCATACCCCAAACTTTATTTTAGACATCCCCATTGCAAAAATTTACATTAAAAACCACTTTTATGATTTTACCCCCTTATCATTTTTTGAGGGTTACGCCCATAGAATTGATAAAAATCGTAAATTTATCACGTAGGCTTACCTAAACTTTATTTTAGACATCCCCACACCAAAAATTTACTTAAAAAGCACTTTTGAAATTGTAACCCCCCTTACCATTTTTGAGGGTTACGCCCCTGAAATCGATAAAAATCGTTAATTTAGCACGTAGGCTTACCTAAAACTTTATTTTAGACATCCCCACACCAAAAATTAACTTAAAAATCACTTTTGAAATTGTTACCCCCCTTAAAATTTTTGAGGGTTACGCCCCTGAAAGCGATAAAAAATTGAAATATAACCTCAAGGCATACCTCCCACATAATTTTTGACACCCCTACATATCAAATTCCATAAAAAAAAACAACAAAAAGCTAGTAGTGATGGTGGCTGTGAACCCTAACATACTACTTCTCGTGCATGTTTTGGCACCGAAACAGTTTCGGTGCCAATCTATTGTATTTCGGTGCATGTTATTCCACTTTTCTGTTGAGTTCACAGCCACCATCACTACTAGCTTTTTGTTGTTTTTTTTATGGAATTTGATATGTAGGGGTGTCAAAAATTATGTGGGAGGTATGCCTTGAGGTTATATTTCAATTTTTTATCGCTTTCAGGGGCGTAACCCTCAAAAATTTTAAGGGGGTAACAATTTCAAAAGTGATTTTTAAGTTAATTTTGGTGTGGGGATGTCTAAAATAAAGTTTTAGGTAAGCCTACGTGCTAAATTAACGATTTTTATCGATTTCAGGGGCGTAACCCTCAAAAATGGTAAGGGGGTTACAATTTCAAAAGTGCTTTTTAAGTAAATTTTTGGTGTGGGGATGTCTAAAATAAAGTTTTAGGTAAGCCTACGTGATAAATTTACGATTTTTATCAATTCTATGGGCGTAACCCTCAAAAAATGATAAGGGGGTAAAATCATAAAAGTGGTTTTTAATGTAAATTTTTGCAATGGGGATGTCTAAAATAAAGTTTGGGGTATGCCTAGCGTGAAAATGTACGATTTTTACCGATTTCATGGGCGTAACCCTCAAAAAATGCTAAGGGGGTAAAATCATAAAAGTGGTTTTTTATGTAAATTTTTGCAATGGGGATGTCTAAAATAAAGTTTGGGGGTATGCCTAGAGTGAAAATTACGATTTTTACCGATTTTATGGGCGTATCCCTAAAAATAGTAAGGGGAAACAATTTCGAAAGTGAGTTATAAGTACCTTTTTGCTATGGGGATGTCTAAGATAACGTTTTTTTTTTTTTTTTGGACCTTGAATATAACTTTCTACTCGTTGTGTCTAACTATTATGACTATGTGAGTAGCTTTTTAGAGTTTTGAGGTCGACTTTTTGAGCATTAGCCTACATTTTTGTGTTCTGGAGGTAAAATGTTAGTGATTTGACCTAACTATTTGGGACTTTGGATGTAACTATCTGTTCGATGTGTCTAACTAGTATGAGTATGGGAGTAGATTTTTATGGTTTTGGGATCGACTTTTTGAATATGAGCCTAAATTTTTTTGTGTTCTGGGGGTAAAATGTTTGCGATTTGGCCTAACTATTTGGGACTTTGGATGTAACTATCTGTTCGATGTGTCTAACTAGTATGAGTATGGGAGTAGATTTGTAGGGTTTTGAGATCGACTTTTTTTGCTTATGAGTCTACATTTTTGTGTTCTGGCAGTAAAATATTAAGGTATTTGGTCAAACTTTTTTTACTTTGAATATAACTATCTGCTCGTTGTGTCTAACTAGTATGACTATGTGAGTAGCTTTTTAGAGTTTTTAGGTCGACTTTTTTATTATGAGCCTAAATTTGTGTGTTCTGGTGGTAAAATCTTAGTGTTTTGGTCTAACATTTTGGACCATGAATATAACTTCCTGCTCGTTGTGTCTAACTAGTATGACTATGTGAGTAGATTTTTATTGTTTTGAGGTCGACTTTTTGAGTATGAGCCTGAATTTTTGTGTTATGGGGGTAAAATATTTGTGATTTTACCAAACCTTTTTACTTTGAATATAACTATCTGCTCGTTGTGTCTAATTAGTATCAGTATGAGAGTAGATTTGTAGAGTTTTAAGGTCGACTTTTTTAATATGAGCCTAAATTTTTTTGTGTTCTGGAGGTAAAATGTTAGTGATTTGGCCTAACTATTTGGGACTTTGGATGTAACTATCTGTTCGATGTGTCTAACTAGTATGAGTATGGGAGTAGATTTTTATGGTTTTGAGGTCGCTTTTTTGAGTATGAGCCTACATTTTTGTGTTCTGGAGGTAAAATGTTAGTGATTTGGCCACTCTTTTTGGGACTTTGGATGTAACTATCTGTTCGATGTGTCTAACTAGTATGACTATGTGAGTACCTTTTTATGGTGTTGAGGTCGATTTTTTGAGTATGAGCCTATATTTTTGTGTTCTGTGGGTAAAATATTTTCGATTTGACCAACAGCCTTTGCTTCCTAGTTTTCTGTCCTTGCCTCTTAGGTTTCTGCCCTTGCCTCCTAGGTTTCTGTCCTTGCCTCCTAGGTTTCTGTCCTTGCCTCCTAGGTTTCTGCCCTTACCTCTTAGGTTTCTGCCCTTGCCTCCTAGGTTTCTGACCTTCCCTTCTTGTTTTCAGCCTTTGCTTCCTAGTTTTCTGTCTTTGTCTCTTAGGTTTCTGCCCTTGCCTCTTAGGTTTCTAGGAGGTTTCTGCCCTTGCTCCGAGGTTTCTGCCCTTGCTCTTAGGTTTCTGACCTTCCCTCCTTCCTAGGTTTCTGACCATGCCTCCTAGGTTTCTGTCCTTGCCTTCTAGGTTTCTGCCCTTGCCTCCTAGGTTTCTGACCTTGCCTCCTAGGTTTCTGACCTTGCCTCCTAGGTTTCTGACCTTCCCTCCTAGGTTTCTGACCTTCCCTCGTTGGTTTCTGCCCTTGTCTCCTAGGTTTCTGTCCTTGCCTCCTAGGTTTCTGTCCTTGCCTCCTAGGTTTCTGCCCTTGCCTCCTAGGTTTCTGCCCTTGCCTCCTAGGTTTCTGCCCTTGTCTCCTAACTTTTATTTACAAGATTAAACTAGTCGGATGTGAGACTTCGTGTTATAAGCGCGCTTGATTCACGGACGTTTATTTTCGTAGTACTGTTCAGTCTAGTGGTCTGTGTTGTAGTGGAATATTTTACGGTGTAAGTTGAATTTTTTTCTGTTTTTCTCTTAGCTCATAACGATGTGATAGGTTATCATTAAAGGAATTTCAGTTGTATTAATGGGTGATGTGTATAAAGTACGTATGTTACGCCTTGTCGAGTGTATTATTCCTTCGTTTTTCATATTTTTATCTTATTGGTTCTTTAAAAAGTAGATATTTCAAGTCTTTTTGTAATTGATATTCAATGTTATTAATGTGTTACACTGGTGGTAAGGTAAAAATACGACTGAAGGCGGAACGCTAGGCGAGGTAGAGAGAGAGAGAGAGAGAGAGAGAGAGCGAGAGAGAGAATCGTATGATAAAGAAGGCGAGATGCTATGTATTAATGGTGAGAATAATCAAGTGTTACAATAGGAGGGACGCTAAAAATATGACGGAGGGCGGGGGAGCTAAAGGGAGAGGCGGAGGGTGGAGTGATAGGTTAGAAGTCTAAGAGAGGATAGGGGAGAAAGCGAGAGAGAGAGAGAGAGAGAGAGAGAGAAGGAAGGCGCGATGCTAGGGATAGATGGAGAGAATGAGTAAGTGTTTCAATGGAGGGAAATCTAGGCTGGAATAGTAGAGAGAGAGAGAGAGAGAGAGAGAGAAAGAGGGCGAGAGAGAGAGAGAGAGAGAGAGAGAGATAGCGAACCACTAACACCGAGGAACATATTTACACTACCAGCTAAGACTAACCAGTAATCTCTAACTGAGAGAGAGAGAGAGAGAGAGAGAGAGAGAGAGAGCGAGAGAAGCCTATGAGAAAGAAGGCGAGATGCTATGTATTAATGGTGAGAATAATCAAGTGTTACAATAGGAGGGACGCTAAAAATATGAGGGAGGGCGGGGGAGCTAAAGAGAGAGGCGGAGGGTGGAGTGATAGGTTAGAAGTCTAAGAGAGGATAGGGGAGAAAGCGAGAGAGAGAGAGAGAGAGAGAGAGAAGGAAGGCGCGATGCTAGGGATAGATGGAGAGAATGAGTAAGTGTTTCAATGGAGGGAAATCTAGGCTGGAATAGTAGAGAGAGAGAGAGAGAGAAAGAGGGCGAGAGAGAGAGAGAGAGAGAGAGAGAGAGAGATAGCGAACCACTAACACCGAGGAACATATTTACACTACCAGCTAAGACTAACCAGTAATCTCTAACTGAGAGAGAGAGAGAGAGAGAGAGAGAGAGAGAGAGCGAGAGAAGCCTATGAGAAAGAAGGCGAGATGCTATGTATTAATGGTGAGAATAATCAAGTGTTACAATAGGAGGGACGCTAAAAATATGAGGGAGGGCGGGGGAGCTAAAGAGAGAGGCGGAGGGTGGAGTGATAGGTTAGAAGTCTAAGAGAGGATAGGGGAGAAAGCGAGAGAGAGAGAGCGAGAGAGAGAAGGATGGGGCGATGATATGGATAAATGGAGAGAATGAGTAAGTGTTTCAATGGAAGGAAATCTAGGCTGGAATAGTAGAGAGAGAGAGAAAGAGAGAAAGAGAGAGAGAGAGAGAGAGAGAGAGAGAGAGAGAGATAGCGAACCACTAACACCGAGGAACATATTTACACTACCAGCTTAGACTAACCAGTAATCTCTAACTGTTTCACCTTATGCTTCATTTATGGTACAACGTTAAGCAGACACCCAACTACATAGCTATAAATAAATGTTATCCCTGTACTATATATTTACTCGGTGTACTAAATATGTTTGTAATGTTATATAATATCAATGTATGTTATACACCTATTGAGATAATAAAGAATAAAATATATCTTTGTCTTCTGTTTTATATTGATCGTTTTTCATTGATGTTGTATAATCTACTAACCTATCACTATCGCTCAAGTACACCAAGCGCTCCAAAGTCAGCACACATCAGACATAAACAGGTCACTTCCGGGGTCACCGAGACTAGAGGTCAACATCCGGACACGCGCGGTCATGGTTAACTCCCCCTGCGCCACACGCTTTATGCGCGCCGCGCGCCGCCCTATATATCTTTGTTAAATTAGCGCCACAATAATATCCAAATCCTTCCTGGTATACTACTCACACAGCCACCAACAGATGCAAGATAAAATGAGTATATTAGATGAGAGATCACAACAGCTAGGACTAAAGATTAATAGAGATAAGACCAACATTATGAGAATTAATGCAGTTGGCAATAACCAAATAAAACTAGGAGAAATACCTCTACTAGACGTACAATCTTATATATATCTGGGCAGTAATATAGATAAAGAGGGAGGAACAGAAAACGATACCAAAATAAGGATATCAAAAGCAAGAGGAGCTTTCATTGCACTGGGAAACATATGGAAATCCAAAGAAATTAGGCTAAATACAAAAATACAAATTTTCAACTCCAATGTTAAGTCGGTTCTATTATATGGCTGTGAAACATGGAGAATAACAAAATTGACAATCACGAAGGTACAGACTTTCATTAATGGATGCTTGCGCAGAATAAAGGGATGGAAATGGCAGGACAAAGTCACAAACGTGGAATTATGGAAATGTACCGGTCAAATACCAGTGGATAAAGAAATACAGCGAAGACGATGGCGATGGATAGGACACACACTACGGAAACCAACTGAGAGTATTACACAACAGGCCCTTTTTTGGAATCCCCAGGGGAAAAGACAAAGAGGAAGACCAAGGAATTCTTGGAGAAGACAGATTGAAGCAGAGATGAAGATGATGGGGAAGACATGGAATGATCTTAAAAGAATTGCAAAAAACAGAACGACTTGGAAAGTGTTTGTTGAAGACCTATGCTCCACTGGGAGCTAAAAGGTAGAAGAAGAAGAAGATATAATGTATGTAGGGAACAAACATAAAGTAGCAGTGGTATAATGTAAGTAGGGAACAAACATAAACTAGCAGCGGTATAATGTAAGTAGGGAACAGACATAAAGTAGCAGCGATATAATGTATGTAGGGAACTAACATAAAATATCAGCGGTATAATATAAGTAGGGAACAGACATAAAGTAGCAGCGATATAATGTAAATAGAGAACTGGAAAATAATTATAATTTATAAAACTGCCACCACACCTTGTAGGAATGCACGTTACATCCCACCGCATGCTTCTTGCTATCAGATTTACCCGCAGCACTGCAATTATTTGCCTGCTCCATGTGCAAATTTAGGGGGTCGAGGCAAAGAAATGCATAACAATGCGAAGCTGCAGTAAAGCTGATAGTAAAGAAGAAATGAAGACTACAAATATTTTAAAATTTACGGTTCAATCTTTACGTAATTAATGGACGACACAATCATTTTGTTTTAGACGCTTCATTATTAGTTAGCTGTGTAGAGGGCACAATAATAACATCAGATGGAAGATGCACCACAGAAATAAAAAGCAGAATAGCTCAGGCCAAAATAGCATTTCAGAAAATGAAAAATTGCTTATGCAACAAATCTATGTCAATAAAAATGAGAGAGTTCATCGGTGCTATACAGAACCAATTCTGACCTATGGAAGCGAATCATGGACAGTAGACAAACAAATGAAAAGACGATTAGAGGCCACAGAGATTGGATTTCTTAGAAGAATGTTCAAAGTTCCCTGGACAGATAAAAAGACCAATGAGGAAGTTCTCAAAGAGACCAACATAAAAAGGGAGCTCTTAAAAAAACATCAGAAAGATGCAATCAACATTTTTCGGGCACATCATGAGAAGAGGAAAGTTGGAATACTTGGTTACAACTGGCAAAATAAAAGGGAAGAGAAATCGCGGACGACAAAGAGAGAAAATACTGGATAGCTTGGTGTCATGGCATGCAAAACAGTCAACAACAGAACTGATACGATGCACTGTAGATAGAAGATTATGGAGGGACATGATCGCCTACGCCAACCGGTATGGCACATGATGATGATATGGAGAGCTAATTTTATTTACTTACATATCTGTGTGTATGTTGTTTGTTGTTCCTGCTGAAGGCCTATTGAGCCGAAACGTCATTTAAATGTGTGTCGTCCATTAATTACGTAAAGTTTTAACCGTACCATTTTTGTTCTGTTAAGCAAATTTATGCCTGACGTATACAATTTGGTCGATACATTTTTGAACGGCACTTCAATCTTCTATCTCACTCTTATGTAAGATCTATCTATTGACCCTTCAAGCCATGACCGGCCCATAGGCCCAGAAACACTTTCTCTATTTCTAAATTGTTTTTTTAGCAGTCTCAACTCTTGTAAAGATGTTTTATAAAGTCTCGCCATTTGTCTCTGTTCTGTGCAAGCATCTCGATCTTATTGAGGGAGCCGATTCCTGCTGTCCTTGCCTCGCTGATGAATGTTCTTATCAGTGTCTCTCTGTGTCGGCCTCTTTTCCTCCTACTTGTTGTTTCCCATGTGAGGGCTTGCTTAGTTATTCGGTTATTATCTCATCACATGTCCAACATATGACCATCGTCTTTTCTTTATTACTGAAGATATTAGTGCTTGATTGGCGATTTCTCTAATTTCCTCGTTTGGTTTGAATTCGTTCCACACTATACCAAGTATTTTCCTTAGACATTTAATTTCTAATGCGTTCATATTTGTTTCTATCCCTCTTGTTTTCAAGCTCTCACATGCATACGTAAGGGTAGATAGCACGTTTGATTTGAATAGTCTAAGATTCGTTTTTTTGTGCTGATGAGTTTTGATTTCCACATCTTCTCGCTGCTTTAGCTATTCTTATTCTAATTTCTTTACTTGTATCCCCTTCCCGATCAATGTGACTTCCAAGATAGTCAAAGTGATCAATCTCTTAAACTGTTTTCCATGTATATTCTATCATCTGTTGGAACTAAGCTTTTCATGACTTTAGTCTTTTCATGATAGATCTCAAGCCCAGTTTTTTTCTGAAAGAAAGAAAGAAAGAGGTAGAGAGAGAGAGAGAGAGAGAGAGAGAGAGAGAGAAAGAGAGAAAGAGAGAAGGAGAAAGAGAGTGAGAAAGAGAATGAGAAAAGAAATAAAGAGAGAGAGTAAGAGAGAGAGAGAAAGAAGAAAGAAGAAAGAAAGAGTTAATGAGCGAGAGAAAGAAAGAGAGAGTGAAAGAGACACCAAGACATGGACATCAACAGTTCCAGTCTAAGTTTTGTCTGTTATAAAACAATAATAATAGTAATACTAATAATAATATTTCTTTTTAAAACACTTGCCTGAAAGTGAGAACACACAAGGGTCTATAAGACTTGTGACTCTTGACGTCCGCCATCGGCGTCCCCCAGAAATCGTTGTTGAAGACTTCCAGCAGCGGCCGCAGACCTTTGACGTCAGGATTGTTCTGTATAGCGAAGACATCATCATGAACAAACTGACCCTTCAGACCGTTGAGGTAGCAGACTAAAGCCAGGATGCACGGCAATATGTAAACTATCATCTTGTGCTTTCCGAGCATTTTGTATGAAATTGTATTGTCTGTCATCATGCTCTGATGTTCTTTCATAAATATATAAATATATATATATATATATATATATATATATATCCAGGAACCATAAACAGAATAAACCACAACTAATAAATGATTTATCATATACAGAATTCGTCATTCGCAAAAAAAATACACTAAGAATATTATATATATATATATATATATATATATATATATATATATATATATATATATATATATATATATATATTATAGTAACTACATTTTTAACATTAATTTATATCACAAATAAATGTTCTTTGTAACCAAGCACAGAAGATGCAGTTGTGAAGTCTGTGATCGTTTGACCGTATATCCATTACTTACTACCACCATGTGGTCGATGATCAGTGGAGGCAGATGTACGTCATTATAATCATAATGGACCATTTAATAAGTAGTCAGGGCATCTTATCGATAGCCCACAGATACCAGTTATCAGTTGTCTATCAGCCAGTAAACGGATTAAAATTTTTAAAAAAATTACAGTTCATTTAGAGGAATAAACATTTAGGTCAAACGCCACCACATTCTCGGTCAGTAATTGGAAGTATACATGACATCTAGAGGCTCCGCCTTGATCATTTGGTTTTAGGCTCCACCTACTCGAGAGTGAGGCTCTAGACGAAAATAAATAATAAATCGACATAGCGAGAATGTTAAAGTCTACTTTAGTGTGCACATATCCCTTATTAAAGTATACCATGTCGGTCGATGAAGTTAATAGAACGAGACGGTGAGACCAGCTAGATATGGTAGGCTGGTTAACCCAATAGGTGGGTGTACGGTTAAAGTAGAGTCTCACTGACAGGCCCACACCTATAGACGGAACTATCGGGCCTTGACAAGACCTGTTTTAAGATCACAACACACAAGGAGAACGGGGGAAAAAAATCTCAGTGTACAGATCAGTAAGTGGTCCCAGCTCTTCCGTGCCTTATCTTGGATTTATTCGCAGTAAAGTAATCTCCTATCTTACTTCTTTCTTTGGAAAGGAAATATTGATCAAGCATACCTTCTTAGTGGTCCGAAACTTGTAAAACCTGCACAACTATATCAAACGACAGCCCCTTATATATGTCGGGAGGAGACAAATAATAAATAAATATATATATATATATATATATATATATATATATATATATATATATATATATATATATAATATATATTTGCGTTCGCCATCTTTTCACCTCTTATGAAGTCCCTAGAGACTAGGAATGAATTTTGCGTGTTAAACCGTTTTCGTTAAGAAAGATCAATACAAGTGAGATGCGATGCTAGAGAAAAGTAACAAACAACACGAGAAGATATAGAATACTAAATGAAACCATAAGAAAAATAGTAGGAACAAAACTCTGCCAAGAATATATAGAACAACAAAAACTTAAATGGTTTGGCCACCTGGTCAGAATGAATCCTCACCAATCACCATCAAGGGCGTTTTTCTCAAGAATGCATGGGAAAAGACCAAGAGGAAGACCCAGATGAAGATGGATAGATGCAGTGACAGAGACATGTAATAACAAAGGAAAATCACTAATTCAGACAGTTCGAGCAGCTCAAGAACGACAAATGATATCACCATGACACCTTTAGGTATCTGTGAAAAGAGAAAAGAAGAAATCGTTTTTCCCTGTCAGCCGTGTGCACAAGGGTCCATCTTCGGCAGATAACTCCGTCTTCGGAGGTACTCATATTTTTTTCCGTCCATGAGTAATTGACGGTTCAAGCCGGGTCTCGCTGCTGAGATCAGGGGTGGGTGCCGCAGAGAGAAATCATAAATAAAAATCCAAACCGGTGCAGCCGGGACTTGAACCAACAACCTCTCTGTCTCGATGCCGGAAATGAATATTATTATAGAGGGAAACTTCCGAGACGATAGATCAGCGAATCATTTTAGAGGGTGGGGGTATTCACAGCACTCGAAAAAAATCACCATCAACGACAGAAAGAAACAAAGAACAAAATATGGTCCGAAGCAGGATCGAAACCGTACCCTTTGGCACTGCGCTTTGCCACGAGAAACCAAACACTAGAGTACACGGCCAACTCATCTATCTAAAAAAAAGAAAGAAATAGAAATCCTTGTCGATGTCTTTTAGACATATATGTGTCGTAGTTTTTTTGTTCGTTTGTTTTTAATTATTGTGGGAATGTGGAGGCGTGGCAAAAATGAAGGAAAAGGAAAAAAAAGTTGCTTCCTGAACAATGCGCGCGCAAGATTCTTCCACGTGACATCGTGACATCATCCCTAAAGATGGCAACACTGGGAGAGCAGTAAAGTACATCAGTCAGGAAAATCTCAAGTAGGAAAAGTCAAGATTCTTCCACGTGACAACGTGACATCATCCCTGTAGATGGCAACACTGGGAGAGCAGTAAAGTACATCAGTCAGGAAAATCTCAAGTAGGGAAAGTCAAGATTCTTCCACGTGACAACGTGACATCATCCCTGTAGATGGCAACACTGGGAGAGCAGTAAAGTACATCAGTCAGGAAAATCTCAAGTAGGAAAAGTCAAGATTCTTCCACGTGACAACGTGACATCATCCCTGTATATGACAACACTGGGAGAGCAGTAAAGTACATCAGTCAGGAAAATCTCAAGTAGGAAAAGTCAAGATTCTTCCACGTGGCAACGTGACATCATCCCCGTAGATGACAACACTGGGAGAGCAGTAAAGTACATCAGTCAGGAAAATCTCAAGTAGGAAAAGTCAAGATTCTTCCACGTGACAACGTGACATCATCCCTGTATATGACAACACTGGGAGAGCAGTAAAGTACATCAGTCAGGAAAATCTCAAGTGGGAAAAGTCAAGATTCTTCCACGTGGCAACGTGACATCATCCCTGTAGATGGCAACACTGGGAGAGCAGTAAAGTACATCAGTCAGGAAAATCTCAAGTGGGAAAAGTCAAGATTCTTCCACGTGGCTACGTGACATCATCCCTGTAGATGGCAACACTGGGAGAGCAGTAAAGTACATCAGTCAGGAAAATCTCAAGTGGGAAAAGTCAAGATTCTTCCACTTGGCAACGTGACATCATCCCTGTAGATGGCAACACTGGGAGAGCAGTAAAGTACATCAGTCAGGAAAATCTCAAGTAGGAAAAGTCAAGATTCTTCCACGTGGCTACGTGACATCATCCCTGTAGATGACAACACTGGGAGATCAGTAAAGTACATCAGTCAGGAAAATCTCAAGTAGGAAAAGTCAAGATTCTTCCACGTGGCAACGTGACATCATCCCTGTAGATGACAACACTGGGAGAACAGTAAAGTACATCAGTCAGGAAAATCTCAAGTAGGAAAAGTCAAGATTCTTCCACGTGGCAACGTAACATCATCCCTGTAGATGGCAACACTGGGAGAGCAGTAAAGTACATCAGTCAGGAAAATCTCAAGTGGGAAAAGTCAAGATTCTTCCACGTGGCAACGTAACATCATTCCTGTAGATGGCAACACTGGGAGAGCAGTAAAGTACATCAGTCAGGAAAATCTCAAGTAAGAAAAGTCAAGATTCTTCCATGTGACAACGTGACATCATCCCTGTAGATGGCAACACTGGGAGAGCAGTAAAGTACATCAGTCAGGAAAATCTCAAGTAGGAAAAGTCAAGATTCTTCCACGTGGCAACGTGACATCATCCCTGTAGATGGCAACACTGGGAGAGCAGTAAAGTACATCAGTCAGGAAAATCTCAAGTAGGAAAAGTCAAGATTCTTCCACGTGGCAACGTAACATCATCCCTGTAGATGGCAACACTGGGAGAGCAGTAAAGTACATCAGTCAGGAAAATCTCAAGTAGGAAAAGTCAAGATTCTTCCACGTGGCAACGTGACATCATCCCTGTAGATGGCAACACTGGGAGAGCAGTAAAGTACATCAGTCAGGAAAATCTCAAGTGGGAAAAGTCAAGATTCTTCCACGTGGCAACGTGACATCATCCCTGTAGATGGCAACACTGGGAGAGCAGTAAAGTACATCAGTCAGGAAAATCTCAAGTAGGAAAAGTCAAGATTCTTCCACGTGACAACGTGACATCATCCCTGTAGATGGCAACACTGGGAGAGCAGTAAAGTACATCAGTCAGAAAATCTCAAGTAGGAAAAGTCAAGATTCTTCCACGTGGCAACGTGACATCATCCCTGTAGATGGCAACACTGGGAGAGCAGTAAAGTACATCAGTCAGGAAAATCTCAAGTGGGAAAGTCAAGATTCTTCCACGTGGCAACGTAACATCATCACTGTAGATGGCAACACTGGGAGAGCAGTAAAGTACATCAGTCAGGAAAATCTCAAGTAGGAAAAGTCAAGATTCTTCCACGTGGCAACGTGACATCATCCCTGTAGATGGCAACACTGGGAGAGCAGTAAAGTACATCAGTCAGGAAAATCTCAAGTAGGAAAAGTCAAGATTCTTCCACGTGGCAACGTGACATCATCCCTGTAGATGGCAACACTGGGAGAGCAGTAAAGTACATCAGTCAGGAAAATCTCAAGTGGGAAAAGTCAAGATTCTTCCACGTGGCAACGTGACATCATCCCTGTAGATGGCAACACTGGGAGAGCAGTAAAGTACATCAGTCAGGAAAATCTCAAGTGGGAAAAGTCAAGATTCTTCCACGTGGCAACGTGACATCATCACTGTAGATGGCAACACTGGGAGAGCAGTAAAGTACATCAGTCAGGAAAATCTCAAGTAGGAAAAGTCAAGATTCTTCCACGTGGCTACGTGACATCATCCCTGTAGATGACAACACTGGGAGAGCAGTAAAGTACATCAGTCAGGAAAATCTCAAGTAGGAAAAGTCAAGATTCTTCCACGTGGCAACGTGACATCATCCCTGTAGATGACAACACTGGGAGAGCAGTAAAGTACATCAGTCAGGAAAATCTCAAGTGGGAAAGTCAAGATTCTTCCACGTGGCAACGTGACATCATCACTGTAGATGGCAACACTGGGAGAGCAGTAAAGTACATCAGTCAGGAAAATCTCAAGTGGGAAAAGTCAAGATTCTTCCACGTGGCAACGTGACATCATCCCTGTAGATGGCAACACTGGGAGAGCAGTAAAGTACATCAGTCAGGAAAATCTCAAGTGGGAAAAGTCAAGATTCTTCCACGTGGCAACGTGACATCATCACTGTAGATGGCAACACTGGGAGAGCAGTAAAGTACATCAGTCAGGAAAATCTCAAGTAGGAAAAGTCAAGATTCTTCCACGTGGCAACGTGACATCATCCCTGTAGATGACAACACTGGGAGAGCAGTAAAGTACATCAGTCAGGAAAATCTCAAGTAGGAAAAGTCAAGATTCTTCCACGTGGCAACGTAACATCATCCCTGTAGATGGCAACACTGGGAGAGCAGTAAAGTACATCAGTCAGGAAAATCTCAAGTAGGAAAAGTCAAGATTCTTCCACGTGGCAACGTAACATCATCCCTGTAGATGGCAACACTGGGAGAGCAGTAAAGTACATCAGTCAGGAAAATCTCAAGTAGGGAAAGTCAAGATTCTTCCACGTGGCAACGTGACATCATCCCTGTAGATGGCAACACTGGGAGAGCAGTAAAGTACATCAGTCAGGAAAATCTCAAGTGGGAAAGTCAAGATTCTTCCACGTGACATCATCCCTGTAGATGGCAACACTGGGAGAGCAGTAAAGTACATCAGTCAGGAAAATCTCAAGTAGGAAAAGTCAAGATTCTTCCACGTGGCAACGTAACATCATCCCTGTAGATGACAACACTGGGAGAGCAGTAAAGTACATCAGTCAGGAAAATCTCAAGTGGGAAAAGTCAAGATTCTTCCACGTGGCAACGTGACATCATCCCTGTAGATGACAACACTGGGAGAGCAGTAAAGTACATCAGTCAGGAAAATCTCAAGTAGGAAAAGTCAAGATTCTTCCACGTGGCAACGTAACATCATCCCTGTAGATGGCAACACTGGGAGAGCAGTAAAGTACATCAGTCAGGAAAATCTCAAGTAGGAAAAGTCAAGATTCTTCCACGTGGCAACGTAACATCATCCCTGTAGATGGCAACACTGGGAGAGCAGTAAAGTACATCAGTCAGGAAAATCTCAAGTAGGAAAAGTCAAGATTCTTCCACGTGGCAACGTGACATCATCCCTGTAGATGACAACACTGGGAGAGCAGTAAAGTACATCAGTCAGGAAAATCTCAAGTGGGAAAAGTCAAGATTCTTCCACGTGGCAACGTGACATCATCCCTGTAGATGGCAACACTGGGAGAGCAGTAAAGTACATCAGTCAGGAAAATCTCAAGTGGGAAAAGTCAAGATTCTTCCACGTGGCTACGTAACATCATCCCTGTAGATGGCAACACTGGGAGAGCAGTAAAGTACATCAGTCAGGAAAATCTCAAGTGGGAAAAGTCAAGATTCTTCCACGTGGCAACGTGACATCATCCCTGTAGATGGCAACACTGGGAGAGCAGTAAAGTACATCAGTCAGGAAAATCTCAAGTGGGAAAAGTCAAGATTCTTCCACGTGGCAACGTGACATCATCCCTGTAGATGGCAACACTGGGAGAGCAGTAAAGTACATCAGTCAGGAAAATCTCAAGTGGGGAAAGTCAAGATTCTTCCACGTGACATCATCCCTGTAGATGGCAACACTGGGAGAGCAGTAAAGTACATCAGTCAGGAAAATCTCAAGTAGGAAAAGTCAAGATTCTTCCACGGGCAACGTAACATCATCCCTGTAGATGACAACACTGGGAGAGCAGTAAAGTACATCAGTCAGGAAAATCTCAAGTGGGAAAAGTCAAGATTCTTCCACGTGGCAACGTGACATCATCCCTGTAGATGACAACACTGGGAGAGCAGTAAAGTACATCAGTCAGGAAAATCTCAAGTAGGAAAAGTCAAGATTCTTCCACGTGGCAACGTAACATCATCCCTGTAGATGGCAACACTGGGAGAGCAGTAAAGTACATCAGTCAGGAAAATCTCAAGTGGGAAAAGTCAAGATTCTTCCACGTGGCAACGTGACATCATCCCTGTAGATAGCAACACTGGGAGAGCAGTAAAGTACATCAGTCAGGAAAATCTCAAGTAGGGAAAGTCAAGATTCTTCCACGTGACAACGTGACATCATCCCTGTAGATGGCAACACTGGGAGAGCAGTAAAGTACATCAGTCAGGAAAATCTCAAGTAGGAAAAGTCAAGATTCTTCCACGTGGCAACGTGACATCATCCCCGTAGATGACAACACTGGGAGAGCAGTAAAGTACATCAGTCAGGAAAATCTCAAGTAGGAAAAGTCAAGATTCTTCCACGTGGCAACGTGACATCATCCCTGTAGATGACAACACTGGGAGAGCAGTAAAGTACATCAGTCAGGAAAATCTCAAGTAGGAAAAGTCAAGATTCTTCCACGTGGCAACGTGACATCATCCCTGTAGATGGCAACACTGGGAGAGCAGTAAAGTACATCAGTCAGGAAAATCTCAAGTAGGAAAAGTCAAGATTCTTCCACGTGGCAACGTGACATCATCCCTGTAGATGACAACACTGGGAGAGCAGTAAAGTACATCAGTCAGGAAAATCTCAAGTAGGAAAAGTCAAGATTCTTCCACGTGGCAACGTGACATCATCCCTGTAGATGACAACACTGGGAGAGCAGTAAAGTACATCAGTCAGGAAAATCTCAAGTGGGAAAAGTCAAGATTCTTCCACGTGGCAACGTGACATCATCCCTGTAGATGACAACACTGGGAGAGCAGTAAAGTACATCAGTCAGGAAAATCTCAAGTAGGAAAAGTCAAGATTCTTCCACGTGGCAACGTGACATCATCCCTGTAGATGACAACACTGGGAGAGCAGTAAAGTACATCAGTCAGGAAAATCTCAAGTGGGAAAAGTCAAGATTCTTCCACGTGGCTACGTGACATCATCCCTGTAGATGGCAACACTGGGAGAGCAGTAAAGTACATCAGTCAGGAAAATCTCAAGTGGGAAAAGTCAAGATTCTTCCACGTGGCAACGTGACATCATCCCTGTAGATGGCAACACTGGGAGAGCAGTAAAGTACATCAGTCAGGAAAATCTCAAGTAGGAAAAGTCAAGATTCTTCCACGTGGCAACGTGACATCATCCCTGTAGATGACAACACTGGGAGAGCAGTAAAGTACATCAGTCAGGAAAATCTCAAGTGGGAAAAGTCAAGATTCTTCCACGTGGCAACGTGACATCATCCCTGTAGATGGCAACACTGGGAGAGCAGTAAAGTACATCAGTCAGGAAAATCTCAAGTGGGAAAAGTCAAGATTCTTCCACGTGGCAACGTAACATCATCCCTGTAGATGGCAACACTGGGAGAGCAGTAAAGTACATCAGTCAGGAAAATCTCAAGTGGGAAAAGTCAAGATTCTTCCACGTGGCAACGTGACATCATCCCTGTAGATGGCAACACTGGGAGAGCAGTAAAGTACATCAGTCAGGAAAATCTCAAGTAGGAAAAGTCAAGATTCTTCCACGTGGCAACGTGACATCATCCCTGTAGATGACAACACTGGGAGAGCAGTAAAGTACATCAGTCAGGAAAATCTCAAGTAGGAAAAGTCAAGATTCTTCCACGTGGCAACGTGACATCATCCCTGTAGATGACAACACTGGGAGAGCAGTAAAGTACATCAGTCAGGAAAATCTCAAGTAGGAAAAGTCAAGATTCTTCCACGTGGCAACGTAACATCATCCCTGTAGATGGCAACACTGGGAGAGCAGTAAAGTACATCAGTCAGGAAAATCTCAAGTGGGAAAAGTCAAGATTCTTCCACGTGGCAACGTAACATCATCCCTGTAGATGGCAACACTGGGAGAGCAGTAAAGTACATCAGTCAGGAAAATCTCAAGTAGGAAAAGTCAAGATTCTTCCACGTGACAACGTGACATCATCCCTGTAGATGGCAACACTGGGAGAGCAGTAAAGTACATCAGTCAGGAAAATCTCAAGTAGGAAAAGTCAAGATTCTTCCACGTGGCAACGTGACATCATCCCTGTAGATGACAACACTGGGAGAGCAGTAAAGTACATCAGTCAGGAAAATCTCAAGTAGGAAAAGTCAAGATTCTTCCACGTGGCAACGTGACATCATCCCTGTAGATGACAACACTGGGAGAGCAGTAAAGTACATCAGTCAGAAAAATCTCAAGTAGGAAAAGTCAAGATTCTTCCACGTGGCAACGTGACATCATCCCTGTAGATGGCAACACTGGGAGAGCAGTAAAGTACATCAGTCAGGAAAATCTCAAGTAGGAAAAGTCAAGATTCTTCCACGTGGCAACGTGACATCATCCCTGTAGATGACAACACTGGGAGAGCAGTAAAGTACATCAGTCAGGAAAATCTCAAGTAGGAAAAGTCAAGATTCTTCCACGTGGCAACGTGACATCATCCCTGTAGATGACAACACTGGGAGAGCAGTAAAGTACATCAGTCAGGAAAATCTCAAGTGGGAAAAGTCAAGATTCTTCCACGTGGCAACGTGACATCATCCCGTAGATGACAACACTGGGAGAGCAGTAAAGTACATCAGTCAGGAAAATCTCAAGTAGGAAAAGTCAAGATTCTTCCACGTGGCAACGTGACATCATCCCTGTAGATGACAACACTGGGAGAGCAGTAAAGTACATCAGTCAGGAAAATCTCAAGTGGGAAAAGTCAAGATTCTTCCACGTGGCTACGTGACATCATCCCTGTAGATGGCAACACTGGGAGAGCAGTAAAGTACATCAGTCAGGAAAATCTCAAGTGGGAAAAGTCAAGATTCTTCCACGTGGCAACGTGACATCATCCCTGTAGATGGCAACACTGGGAGAGCAGTAAAGTACATCAGTCAGGAAAATCTCAAGTAGGAAAAGTCAAGATTCTTCCACGTGGCAACGTGACATCATCCCTGTAGATGACAACACTGGGAGAGCAGTAAAGTACATCAGTCAGGAAAATCTCAAGTAGGAAAAGTCAAGATTCTTCCACGTGGCAACGTGACATCATCCCTGTAGATGACAACACTGGGAGAGCAGTAAAGTACATCAGTCAGGAAAATCTCAAGTAGGAAAAGTCAAGATTCTTCCACGTGGCAACGTAACATCATCCCTGTAGATGGCAACACTGGGAGAGCAGTAAAGTACATCAGTCAGGAAAATCTCAAGTGGGGAAAGTCAAGATTCTTCCACGTGGCAACGTAACATCATCCCTGTAGATGGCAACACTGGGAGAGCAGTAAAGTACATCAGTCAGGAAAATCTCAAGTAGGAAAAGTCAAGATTCTTCCACGTGGCAACGTGACATCATCCCTGTAGATGGCAACACTGGGAGAGCAGTAAAGTACATCAGTCAGGAAAATCTCAAGTAGGAAAAGTCAAGATTCTTCCACGTGGCAACGTAACATCATCCCTGTAGATGGCAACACTGGGAGAGCAGTAAAGTACATCAGTCAGGAAAATCTCAAGTGGGAAAAGTCAAGATTCTTCCACGTGGCAACGTGACATCATCCCTGTAGATGGCAACACTGGGAGAGCAGTAAAGTACATCAGTCAGAAAAATCTCAAGTGGGAAAAGTCAAGATTCTTCCACGTGGCAACGTGACATCATCCCTGTAGATGGCAACACTGGGAGAGCAGTAAAGTACATCAGTCAGGAAAATCTCAAGTGGGGAAAGTCAAGATTCTTCCACGTGACATCATCCCTGTAGATGGCAACACTGGGAGAGCAGTAAAGTACATCAGTCAGGAAAATCTCAAGTAGGAAAAGTCAAGATTCTTCCACGTGGCAACGTAACATCATCCCTGTAGATGACAACACTGGGAGAGCAGTAAAGTACATCAGTCAGGAAAATCTCAAGTGGGAAAAGTCAAGATTCTTCCACGTGGCAACGTGACATCATCCCTGTAGATGACAACACTGGGAGAGCAGTAAAGTACATCAGTCAGGAAAATCTCAAGTAGGAAAAGTCAAGATTCTTCCACGTGGCAACGTAACATCATCCCTGTAGATGGCAACACTGGGAGAGCAGTAAAGTACATCAGTCAGGAAAATCTCAAGTGGGAAAAGTCAAGATTCTTCCACGTGGCAACGTAACATCATCCCTGTAGATGGCAACACTGGGAGAGCAGTAAAGTACATCAGTCAGGAAAATCTCAAGTAGGGAAAGTCAAGATTCTTCCACGTGGCAACGTGACATCATCCCTGTAGATGGCAACACTGGGAGAGCAGTAAAGTACATCAGTCAGGAAAATCTCAAGTAGGAAAAGTCAAGATTCTTCCACGTGGCAACGTGACATCATCCCTGTAGATGACAACACTGGGAGAGCAGTAAAGTACATCAGTCAGGAAAATCTCAAGTAGGAAAAGTCAAGATTCTTCCACGTGGCAACGTGACATCATCCCTGTAGATGACAACACTGGGAGAGCAGTAAAGTACATCAGTCAGGAAAATCTCAAGTGGGAAAAGTCAAGATTCTTCCACGTGGCAACGTGACATCATCCCTGTAGATGGCAACACTGGGAGAGCAGTAAAGTACATCAGTCAGGAAAATCTCAAGTGGGAAAAGTCAAGATTCTTCCACGTGGCAACGTGACATCATCCCTGTAGATGGCAACACTGGGAGAGCAGTAAAGTACATCAGTCAGGAAAATCTCAAGTAGGAAAAGTCAAGATTCTTCCACGTGGCAACGTAACATCATCCCTGTAGATGGCAACACTGGGAGAGCAGTAAAGTACATCAGTCAGGAAAATCTCAAGTGGGAAAAGTCAAGATTCTTCCACGTGGCAACGTGACATCATCCCTGTAGATGGCAACACTGGGAGAGCAGTAAAGTACATCAGTCAGGAAAATCTCAAGTGGGAAAAGTCAAGATTCTTCCACGTGGCAACGTGACATCATCCCTGTAGATGGCAACACTGGGAGAGCAGTAAAGTACATCAGTCAGGAAAATCTCAAGTAGGAAAAGTCAAGATTCTTCCACGTGGCTACGTGACATCATCCCTGTAGATGACAACACTGGGAGAGCAGTAAAGTACATCAGTCAGGAAAATCTCAAGTAGGAAAAGTCAAGATTCTTCCACGTGGCAACGTGACATCATCCCTGTAGATGACAACACTGGGAGAGCAGTAAAGTACATCAGTCAGGAAAATCTCAAGTAGGAAAAGTCAAGATTCTTCCACGTGACATCATCCCTGTAGATGGCAACACTGGGAGAGCAGTAAAGTACATCAGTCAGGAAAATCTCAAGTAGGAAAAGTCAAGATTCATCCACGTGGCAACGTAACATCATCCCTGTAGATGACAACACTGGGAGAGCAGTAAAGTACATCAGTCAGGAAAATCTCAAGTGGGAAAAGTCAAGATTCTTCCACGTGGCAACGTGACATCATCCCTGTAGATGACAACACTGGGAGAGCAGTAAAGTACATCAGTCAGGAAAATCTCAAGTGGGAAAAGTCAAGATTCTTCCACGTGGCAACGTGACATCATCACTGTAGATGGCAACACTGGGAGAGCAGTAAAGTACATCAGTCAGGAAAATCTCAAGTAGGAAAAGTCAAGATTCTTCCACGTGGCAACGTGACATCATCCCTGTAGATGACAACACTGGGAGAGCAGTAAAGTACATCAGTCAGGAAAATCTCAAGTGGGAAAAGTCAAGATTCTTCCACGTGGCAACGTGACATCATCCCTGTAGATGACAACACTGGGAGAGCAGTAAAGTACATCAGTCAGGAAAATCTCAAGTGGGGAAAGTCAAGATTCTTCCACGTGACATCATCCCTGTAGATGGCAACACTGGGAGAGCAGTAAAGTACATCAGTCAGGAAAATCTCAAGTAGGAAAAGTCAAGATTCTTCCACGTGGCAACGTGACATCATCCCTGTAGATGACAACACTGGGAGAGCAGTAAAGTACATCAGTCAGGAAAATCTCAAGTGGGAAAAGTCAAGATTCTTCCACGTGGCAACGTGACATCATCCCTGTAGATGGCAACACTGGGAGAGCAGTAAAGTACATCAGTCAGGAAAATCTCAAGTGGGAAAAGTCAAGATTCTTCCACGTGGCAACGTGACATCATCCCTGTAGATGGCAACACTGGGAGAGCAGTAAAGTACATCAGTCAGGAAAATCTCAAGTGGGAAAAGTCAAGATTCTTCCACGTGGCAACGTGACATCATCCCTGTAGATGGCAACACTGGGAGAGCAGTAAAGTACATCAGTCAGGAAAATCTCAAGTAGGAAAAGTCAAGATTCTTCCACGTGGCAACGTGACATCATCCCTGTAGATGACAACACTGGGAGAGCAGTAAAGTACATCAGTCAGGAAAATCTCAAGTAGGAAAAGTCAAGATTCTTCCACGTGGCAACGTAACATCATCCCTGTAGATGGCAACACTGGGAGAGCAGTAAAGTACATCAGTCAGGAAAATCTCAAGTAGGAAAAGTCAAGATTCTTCCACGTGGCAACGTGACATCATCCCTGTAGATGGCAACACTGGGAGAGCAGTAAAGTACATCAGTCAGGAAAATCTCAAGTAGGGAAAGTCAAGATTCTTCCACGTGGCAACGTGACATCATCCCTGTAGATGGCAACACTGGGAGAGCAGTAAAGTACATCAGTCAGGAAAATCTCAAGTGGGAAAAGTCAAGATTCTTCCACGTGACATCATCCCTGTAGATGGCAACACTGGGAGAGCAGTAAAGTACATCAGTCAGGAAAATCTCAAGTAGGAAAAGTCAAGATTCTTCCACGTGGCAACGTAACATCATCCCTGTAGATGACAACACTGGGAGAGCAGTAAAGTACATCAGTCAGGAAAATCTCAAGTGGGAAAAGTCAAGATTCTTCCACGTGGCAACGTGACATCATCCCTGTAGATGACAACACTGGGAGAGCAGTAAAGTACATCAGTCAGGAAAATCTCAAGTAGGAAAAGTCAAGATTCTTCCACGTGGCAACGTAACATCATCCCTGTAGATGGCAACACTGGGAGAGCAGTAAAGTACATCAGTCAGGAAAATCTCAAGTAGGAAAAGTCAAGATTCTTCCACGTGGCAACGTAACATCATCCCTGTAGATGGCAACACTGGGAGAGCAGTAAAGTACATCAGTCAGGAAAATCTCAAGTAGGAAAAGTCAAGATTCTTCCACGTGGCAACGTGACATCATCCCTGTAGATGACAACACTGGGAGAGCAGTAAAGTACATCAGTCAGGAAAATCTCAAGTGGGAAAAGTCAAGATTCTTCCACGTGGCAACGTGACATCATCCCTGTAGATGGCAACACTGGGAGAGCAGTAAAGTACATCAGTCAGGAAAATCTCAAGTGGGAAAAGTCAAGATTCTTCCACGTGGCAACGTAACATCATCCCTGTAGATGGCAACACTGGGAGAGCAGTAAAGTACATCAGTCAGGAAAATCTCAAGTGGGAAAAGTCAAGATTCTTCCACGTGGCAACGTGACATCATCCCTGTAGATGGCAACACTGGGAGAGCAGTAAAGTACATCAGTCAGGAAAATCTCAAGTGGGAAAAGTCAAGATTCTTCCACGTGGCAACGTGACATCATCCCTGTAGATGGCAACACTGGGAGAGCAGTAAAGTACATCAGTCAGGAAAATCTCAAGTGGGGAAAGTCAAGATTCTTCCACGTGACATCATCCCTGTAGATGGCAACACTGGGAGAGCAGTAAAGTACATCAGTCAGGAAAATCTCAAGTAGGAAAAGTCAAGATTCTTCCACGTGGCAACGTAACATCATCCCTGTAGATGACAACACTGGGAGAGCAGTAAAGTACATCAGTCAGGAAAATCTCAAGTGGGAAAAGTCAAGATTCTTCCACGTGGCAACGTGACATCATCCCTGTAGATGACAACACTGGGAGAGCAGTAAAGTACATCAGTCAGGAAAATCTCAAGTAGGAAAAGTCAAGATTCTTCCACGTGGCAACGTGACATCATCCCTGTAGATGGCAACACTGGGAGAGCAGTAAAGTACATCAGTCAGGAAAATCTCAAGTGGGAAAAGTCAAGATTCTTCCACGTGGCAACGTGACATCATCCCTGTAGATGGCAACACTGGGAGAGCAGTAAAGTACATCAGTCAGGAAAATCTCAAGTAGGGAAAGTCAAGATTCTTCCACGTGGCAACGTGACATCATCCCTGTAGATGGCAACACTGGGAGAGCAGTAAAGTACATCAGTCAGGAAAATCTCAAGTAGGAAAAGTCAAGATTCTTCCACGTGGCAACGTGACATCATCCCTGTAGATGACAACACTGGGAGAGCAGTAAAGTACATCAGTCAGGAAAATCTCAAGTAGGAAAAGTCAAGATTCTTCCACGTGGCAACGTGACATCATCCCTGTAGATGACAACACTGGGAGAGCAGTAAAGTACATCAGTCAGGAAAATCTCAAGTAGGAAAAGTCAAGATTCTTCCACGTGGCAACGTGACATCATCCCTGTAGATGGCAACACTGGGAGAGCAGTAAAGTACATCAGTCAGGAAAATCTCAAGTAGGAAAAGTCAAGATTCTTCCACGTGGCAACGTGACATCATCCCTGTAGATGACAACACTGGGAGAGCAGTAAAGTACATCAGTCAGGAAAATCTCAAGTAGGAAAAGTCAAGATTCTTCCACGTGACAACGTGACATCATCCCTGTAGATGACAACACTGGGAGAGCAGTAAAGTACATCAGTCAGGAAAATCTCAAGTGGGAAAAGTCAAGATTCTTCCACGTGGCAACGTGACATCATCCCTGTAGATGACAACACTGGGAGAGCAGTAAAGTACATCAGTCAGGAAAATCTCAAGTAGGAAAAGTCAAGATTCTTCCACGTGACAACGTGACATCATCCCTGTAGATGACAACACTGGGAGAGCAGTAAAGTACATCAGTCAGGAAAATCTCAAGTGGGAAAAGTCAAGATTCTTCCACGTGGCAACGTGACATCATCCCTGTAGATGGCAACACTGGGAGAGCAGTAAAGTACATCAGTCAGGAAAATCTCAAGTGGGAAAAGTCAAGATTCTTCCACGTGGCAACGTGACATCATCCCTGTAGATGGCAACACTGGGAGAGCAGTAAAGTACATCAGTCAGGAAAATCTCAAGTAGGAAAAGTCAAGATTCTTCCACGTGGCAACGTGACATCATCCCTGTAGATGGCAACACTGGGAGAGCAGTAAAGTACATCAGTCAGGAAAATCTCAAGTGGGAAAAGTCAAGATTCTTCCACGTGGCAACGTGACATCATCCCTGTAGATGGCAACACTGGGAGAGCAGTAAAGTACATCAGTCAGGAAAATCTCAAGTGGGAAAAGTCAAGATTCTTCCACGTGGCTACGTGACATCATCCCTGTAGATGGCAACACTGGGAGAGCAGTAAAGTACATCAGTCAGGAAAATCTCAAGTGGGAAAAGTCAAGATTCTTCCACGTGGCAACGTGACATCATCCCTGTAGATGGCAACACTGGGAGAGCAGTAAAGTACATCAGTCAGGAAAATCTCAAGTAGGAAAAGTCAAGATTCTTCCACGTGGCAACGTGACATCATCCCTGTAGATGACAACACTGGGAGAGCAGTAAAGTACATCAGTCAGGAAAATCTCAAGTAGGAAAAGTCAAGATTCTTCCACGTGGCAACGTGACATCATCCCTGTAGATGACAACACTGGGAGAGCAGTAAAGTACATCAGTCAGGAAAATCTCAAGTAGGAAAAGTCAAGATTCTTCCACGTGGCAACGTAACATCATCCCTGTAGATGGCAACACTGGGAGAGCAGTAAAGTACATCAGTCAGGAAAATCTCAAGTGGGAAAAGTCAAGATTCTTCCACGTGGCAACGTGACATCATCCCTGTAGATGGCAACACTGGGAGAGCAGTAAAGTACATCAGTCAGGAAAATCTCAAGTAGGAAAAGTCAAGATTCTTCCACGTGGCAACGTGACATCATCCCTGTAGATGGCAACACTGGGAGAGCAGTAAAGTACATCAGTCAGGAAAATCTCAAGTAGGAAAAGTCAAGATTCTTCCACGTGGCAACGTGACATCATCCCTGTAGATGACAACACTGGGAGAGCAGTAAAGTACATCAGTCAGGAAAATCTCAAGTAGGAAAAGTCAAGATTCTTCCACGTGGCAACGTGACATCATCCCTGTAGATGACAACACTGGGAGAGCAGTAAAGTACATCAGTCAGGAAAATCTCAAGTAGGAAAAGTCAAGATTCTTCCACGTGGCAACGTGACATCATCCCTGTAGATGGCAACACTGGGAGAGCAGTAAAGTACATCAGTCAGGAAAATCTCAAGTAGGAAAAGTCAAGATTCTTCCACGTGGCAACGTGACATCATCCCTGTAGATGACAACACTGGGAGAGCAGTAAAGTACATCAGTCAGGAAAATCTCAAGTAGGAAAAGTCAAGATTCTTCCACGTGGCAACGTGACATCATCCCTGTAGATGACAACACTGGGAGAGCAGTAAAGTACATCAGTCAGGAAAATCTCAAGTGGGAAAAGTCAAGATTCTTCCACGTGGCAACGTGACATCATCCCTGTAGATGACAACACTGGGAGAGCAGTAAAGTACATCAGTCAGGAAAATCTCAAGTAGGAAAAGTCAAGATTCTTCCACGTGGCAACGTGACATCATCCCTGTAGATGACAACACTGGGAGAGCAGTAAAGTACATCAGTCAGGAAAATCTCAAGTGGGAAAAGTCAAGATTCTTCCACGTGGCAACGTGACATCATCCCTGTAGATGGCAACACTGGGAGAGCAGTAAAGTACATCAGTCAGGAAAATCTCAAGTGGGAAAAGTCAAGATTCTTCCACGTGGCAACGTGACATCATCCCTGTAGATGGCAACACTGGGAGAGCAGTAAAGTACATCAGTCAGGAAAATCTCAAGTAGGAAAAGTCAAGATTCTTCCACGTGGCAACGTGACATCATCCCTGTAGATGACAACACTGGGAGAGCAGTAAAGTACATCAGTCAGGAAAATCTCAAGTGGGAAAAGTCAAGATTCTTCCACGTGGCAACGTGACATCATCCCTGTAGATGGCAACACTGGGAGAGCAGTAAAGTACATCAGTCAGGAAAATCTCAAGTGGGAAAAGTCAAGATTCTTCCACGTGGCAACGTGACATCATCCCTGTAGATGGCAACACTGGGAGAGCAGTAAAGTACATCAGTCAGGAAAATCTCAAGTGGGAAAAGTCAAGATTCTTCCACGTGGCAACGTGACATCATCCCTGTAGATGGCAACACTGGGAGAGCAGTAAAGTACATCAGTCAGGAAAATCTCAAGTAGGAAAAGTCAAGATTCTTCCACGTGGCAACGTGACATCATCCCTGTAGATGACAACACTGGGAGAGCAGTAAAGTACATCAGTCAGGAAAATCTCAAGTAGGAAAAGTCAAGATTCTTCCACGTGGCAACGTGACATCATCCCTGTAGATGACAACACTGGGAGAGCAGTAAAGTACATCAGTCAGGAAAATCTCAAGTAGGAAAAGTCAAGATTCTTCCACGTGGCAACGTGACATCATCCCTGTAGATGGCAACACTGGGAGAGCAGTAAAGTACATCAGTCAGGAAAATCTCAAGTGGGAAAAGTCAAGATTCTTCCACGTGGCAACGTAACATCATCCCTGTAGATGGCAACACTGGGAGAGCAGTAAAGTACATCAGTCAGGAAAATCTCAAGTAGGAAAAGTCAAGATTCTTCCACGTGGCAACGTGACATCATCCCTGTAGATGGCAACACTGGGAGAGCAGTAAAGTACATCAGTCAGGAAAATCTCAAGTAGGAAAAGTCAAGATTCTTCCACGTGGCAACGTGACATCATCCCTGTAGATGGCAACACTGGGAGAGCAGTAAAGTACATCAGTCAGGAAAATCTCAAGTGGGAAAAGTCAAGATTCTTCCACGTGGCAACGTGACATCATCCCTGTAGATGGCAACACTGGGAGAGCAGTAAAGTACATCAGTCAGGAAAATCTCAAGTGGGAAAAGTCAAGATTCTTCCACGTGGCAACGTGACATCATCCCTGTAGATGGCAACACTGGGAGAGCAGTAAAGTACATCAGTCAGGAAAATCTCAAGTGGGAAAGTCAAGATTCTTCCACGTGACATCATCCCTGTAGATGGCAACACTGGGAGAGCAGTAAAGTACATCAGTCAGGAAAATCTCAAGTAGGAAAAGTCAAGATTCTTCCACGTGGCAACGTAACATCATCCCTGTAGATGACAACACTGGGAGAGCAGTAAAGTACATCAGTCAGGAAAATCTCAAGTGGGAAAAGTCAAGATTCTTCCACGTGGCAACGTGACATCATCCCTGTAGATGACAACACTGGGAGAGCAGTAAAGTACATCAGTCAGGAAAATCTCAAGTAGGAAAAGTCAAGATTCTTCCACGTGGCAACGTAACATCATCCCTGTAGATGGCAACACTGGGAGAGCAGTAAAGTACATCAGTCAGGAAAATCTCAAGTGGGAAAAGTCAAGATTCTTCCACGTGGCAACGTAACATCATCCCTGTAGATGGCAACACTGGGAGAGCAGTAAAGTACATCAGTCAGGAAAATCTCAAGTAGGGAAAGTCAAGATTCTTCCACGTGGCAACGTGACATCATCCCTGTAGATGGCAACACTGGGAGAGCAGTAAAGTACATCAGTCAGGAAAATCTCAAGTAGGAAAAGTCAAGATTCTTCCACGTGGCAACGTGACATCATCCCTGTAGATGACAACACTGGGAGAGCAGTAAAGTACATCAGTCAGGAAAATCTCAAGTAGGAAAAGTCAAGATTCTTCCACGTGGCAACGTGACATCATCCCTGTAGATGACAACACTGGGAGAGCAGTAAAGTACATCAGTCAGGAAAATCTCAAGTGGGAAAAGTCAAGATTCTTCCACGTGGCAACGTGACATCATCCCTGTAGATGGCAACACTGGGAGAGCAGTAAAGTACATCAGTCAGGAAAATCTCAAGTGGGAAAAGTCAAGATTCTTCCACGTGGCAACGTGACATCATCCCTGTAGATGGCAACACTGGGAGAGCAGTAAAGTACATCAGTCAGGAAAATCTCAAGTGGGAAAAGTCAAGATTCTTCCACGTGGCAACGTGACATCATCCCTGTAGATGGCAACACTGGGAGAGCAGTAAAGTACATCAGTCAGGAAAATCTCAAGTAGGAAAAGTCAAGATTCTTCCACGTGGCAACGTAACATCATCCCTGTAGATGGCAACACTGGGAGAGCAGTAAAGTACATCAGTCAGGAAAATCTCAAGTGGGAAAAGTCAAGATTCTTCCACGTGGCAACGTGACATCATCCCTGTAGATGGCAACACTGGGAGAGCAGTAAAGTACATCAGTCAGGAAAATCTCAAGTGGGAAAAGTCAAGATTCTTCCACGTGGCAACGTGACATCATCCCTGTAGATGGCAACACTGGGAGAGCAGTAAAGTACATCAGTCAGGAAAATCTCAAGTAGGAAAAGTCAAGATTCTTCCACGTGGCTACGTGACATCATCCCTGTAGATGACAACACTGGGAGAGCAGTAAAGTACATCAGTCAGGAAAATCTCAAGTAGGAAAAGTCAAGATTCTTCCACGTGGCAACGTGACATCATCCCTGTAGATGACAACACTGGGAGAGCAGTAAAGTACATCAGTCAGGAAAATCTCAAGTAGGAAAAGTCAAGATTCTTCCACGTGACATCATCCCTGTAGATGGCAACACTGGGAGAGCAGTAAAGTACATCAGTCAGGAAAATCTCAAGTAGGAAAAGTCAAGATTCTTCCACGTGGCAACGTAACATCATCCCTGTAGATGACAACACTGGGAGAGCAGTAAAGTACATCAGTCAGGAAAATCTCAAGTGGGAAAAGTCAAGATTCTTCCACGTGGCAACGTGACATCATCCCTGTAGATGACAACACTGGGAGAGCAGTAAAGTACATCAGTCAGGAAAATCTCAAGTGGGAAAAGTCAAGATTCTTCCACGTGGCAACGTGACATCATCACTGTAGATGGCAACACTGGGAGAGCAGTAAAGTACATCAGTCAGGAAAATCTCAAGTAGGAAAAGTCAAGATTCTTCCACGTGGCTACGTGACATCATCCCTGTAGATGACAACACTGGGAGAGCAGTAAAGTACATCAGTCAGGAAAATCTCAAGTGGGAAAAGTCAAGATTCTTCCACGTGGCAACGTGACATCATCCCTGTAGATGACAACACTGGGAGAGCAGTAAAGTACATCAGTCAGGAAAATCTCAAGTGGGGAAAGTCAAGATTCTTCCACGTGACATCATCCCTGTAGATGGCAACACTGGGAGAGCAGTAAAGTACATCAGTCAGGAAAATCTCAAGTAGGAAAAGTCAAGATTCATCCACGTGGCAACGTAACATCATCCCTGTAGATGACAACACTGGGAGAGCAGTAAAGTACATCAGTCAGGAAAATCTCAAGTGGGAAAAGTCAAGATTCTTCCACGTGGCAACGTGACATCATCCCTGTAGATGACAACACTGGGAGAGCAGTAAAGTACATCAGTCAGGAAAATCTCAAGTAGGAAAAGTCAAGATTCTTCCACGTGGCAACGTAACATCATCCCTGTAGATGGCAACACTGGGAGAGCAGTAAAGTACATCAGTCAGGAAAATCTCAAGTGGGAAAAGTCAAGATTCTTCCACGTGGCAACGTAACATCATCCCTGTAGATGGCAACACTGGGAGAGCAGTAAAGTACATCAGTCAGGAAAATCTCAAGTAGGGAAAGTCAAGATTCTTCCACGTGGCAACGTGACATCATCCCTGTAGATGGCAACACTGGGAGAGCAGTAAAGTACATCAGTCAGGAAAATCTCAAGTAGGAAAAGTCAAGATTCTTCCACGTGGCAACGTGACATCATCCCTGTAGATGACAACACTGGAAGAGCAGTAAAGTACATCAGTCAGGAAAATCTCAAGTGGGAAAAGTCAAGATTCTTCCACGTGGCAACGTGACATCATCCCTGTAGATGGCAACACTGGGAGAGCAGTAAAGTACATCAGTCAGGAAAATCTCAAGTGGGAAAAGTCAAGATTCTTCCACGTGGCTACGTAACATCATCCCTGTAGATGGCAACACTGGGAGAGCAGTAAAGTACATCAGTCAGGAAAATCTCAAGTGGGAAAAGTCAAGATTCTTCCACGTGGCAACGTGACATCATCCCTGTAGATGGCAACACTGGGAGAGCAGTAAAGTACATCAGTCAGGAAAATCTCAAGTAGGAAAAGTCAAGATTCTTCCACGTGGCTACGTGACATCATCCCTGTAGATGACAACACTGGGAGAGCAGTAAAGTACATCAGTCAGGAAAATCTCAAGTAGGAAAAGTCAAGATTCTTCCACGTGACAACGTGACATCATCCCTGTAGATGACAACACTGGGAGAGCAGTAAAGTACATCAGTCAGGAAAATCTCAAGTAGGAAAAGTCAAGATTCTTCCACGTGACAACGTGACATCATCCCTGTAGATGACAACACTGGGAGAGCAGTAAAGTACATCAGTCAGGAAAATCTCAAGTGGGAAAAGTCAAGATTCTTCCACGTGGCAACGTGACATCATCCCTGTAGATGGCAACACTGGGAGAGCAGTAAAGTACATCAGTCAGGAAAATCTCAAGTGGGAAAAGTCAAGATTCTTCCACGTGGCAACGTGACATCATCCCTGTAGATGGCAACACTGGGAGAGCAGTAAAGTACATCAGTCAGGAAAATCTCAAGTAGGAAAAGTCAAGATTCTTCCACGTGGCAACGTAACATCATCCCTGTAGATGGCAACACTGGGAGAGCAGTAAAGTACATCAGTCAGGAAAATCTCAAGTGGGAAAAGTCAAGATTCTTCCACGTGGCAACGTGACATCATCCCTGTAGATGGCAACACTGGAGATTGTGCCTGAGACAGTGCCGTCTCCGCAACGAAAGTTGGCACCATGGATCGCCATTTCACTCTGTTTCTTGCTTTGATTGTGCAGGTTGTCATAGATTGACTTGTTAATCTTTTGATGTTACTCGTCCATGTCAGTCTCGGTCTGCCTCTTTTACCTTATATTTTCCCTTCCAATATAACTTTTGTTAGGCTGTTGTGTCTTCTAACATGCCCCAAAATTTGTCATATGTCTTGTTCTAATTGTGTTTAGTAGTTCTCTTTTCATATTTAGTTGTTTTAAAACGTCATCGTTTGTTTTCTTTCCTCCAATTCTACCTATTCTGTAAATCCACACTTCAAAGTCTTCAATTTTCTATTCTGTTTTTTTTGGTCTAATGTCCATGTTTCTGCACCATACAGAAATACTGAAAATATGTAACATTTTGCCATTCTCAGTTTTCACCCTGCTGTTATCTGTTTTGTTGTTTGTATATTTTTCATGGCATTAAAATTACTTTTTGCCATAATTATTCTTTTTATTTCAATTTAACATTTTCCATCATTGGTTATATCGGGTGTTTATAAAGTCTCACTACACTTGGTATCTAGGTCAATTTGAAAAAAATGTTTATGACGTCATCACAATATGTGCTCAATGGTAAGTTCACTTGTTGCGACAGTTTTCTTAATGACTTGTCTGGACTTTTAAGGATTCTGTCTTGGATATCTAAACATATTTCATCATTCACAGCAGGCCTACCAGATCGTGGAGCATCTTCCACATTTCCAGTAGCAATAAACTTATTCAACAAATTTCATTGACAGTGGGAGCACATATTGTGATGACGTCATAAACATTTTTTTTTCAAATTGACCTAGATACCAAGTGTAGTGAGACTTTATAAACACCCTGTAGTATGTCCAAAGTAGTAGTAACTATGCTCCAGATGTTGTGATATCCACTTGTAGGTCTTGAGAATTTTCTTTGTTTATGATCATAGTTTTAGTCTTTTTCATATTCATACCTAGTCCATATTTTTTGTGCCGTCTCCGCAACGAAGGTTGGTTACCATGGAGCGCCATTCTACTCATCTCTTGCTTTGATGGTCCATCTTTTGATGTTACTCGTCCATGTTAGTCTTCATCTGCCTCTTTTACCCTGTATTGTCCCCTCCAAGATTACTTTTAGTAGGCTGTTGTGTCTTTTAACATGGCCCAAAAGTCGCTTTTGTCTTCTTTGAATTGTGTTTAGTTGTTCTCTTTTCATTTTTAGTTGTTTTAAGACTTCCTTTGTTTTCTTTTCCTTCCATTCAATTCTACACCTATTCTATATATCCACATTTCAAAGGCTTCAATTCTCTGTTCTGTTTTCTTGTCTAATGTCCATGTTTCTGCACCACATATGAATATTGAGAAGATGTAACATCTTGCTATTCTTAGTTTTAGCCCCAGTGTTATTTGTTTTGATGTTATAGTCCGTTCAGAAATTCATAATCACACTTGAATTAGCTTTACGTGATAACCCTCATCATGTTGACATCATCCCTGTAGATGACAACACTGGGAGAGCAGTAAAGTACATCAGTCAGGAAAATCTCAAGTGGGGAAAGTCAAGATTCTTCCACGTGACATCATCCCTGTAGATGGCAACACTGGGAGAGCAGTAAAGTACATCAGTCAGGAAAATCTCAAGTAGGAAAAGTCAAGATTCTTCCACGTGGCAACGTGACATCATCCCTGTAGATGACAACACTGGAAGAGCAGTAAAGTACATCAGTCAGGAAAATCTCAAGTGGGAAAAGTCAAGATTCTTCCACGTGGCAACGTGACATCATCCCTGTAGATGGCAACACTGGGAGAGCAGTAAAGTACATCAGTCAGGAAAATCTCAAGTGGGAAAAGTCAAGATTCTTCCACGTGGCTACGTAACATCATCCCTGTAGATGGCAACACTGGGAGAGCAGTAAAGTACATCAGTCAGGAAAATCTCAAGTGGGAAAAGTCAAGATTCTTCCACGTGGCAACGTGACATCATCCCTGTAGATGGCAACACTGGGAGAGCAGTAAAGTACATCAGTCAGGAAAATCTCAAGTAGGAAAAGTCAAGATTCTTCCACGTGGCTACGTGACATCATCCCTGTAGATGACAACACTGGGAGAGCAGTAAAGTACATCAGTCAGGAAAATCTCAAGTAGGAAAAGTCAAGATTCTTCCACGTGACAACGTGACATCATCCCTGTAGATGACAACACTGGGAGAGCAGTAAAGTACATCAGTCAGGAAAATCTCAAGTAGGAAAAGTCAAGATTCTTCCACGTGACAACGTGACATCATCCCTGTAGATGACAACACTGGGAGAGCAGTAAAGTACATCAGTCAGGAAAATCTCAAGTGGGAAAAGTCAAGATTCTTCCACGTGGCAACGTGACATCATCCCTGTAGATGGCAACACTGGGAGAGCAGTAAAGTACATCAGTCAGGAAAATCTCAAGTGGGAAAAGTCAAGATTCTTCCACGTGGCAACGTGACATCATCCCTGTAGATGGCAACACTGGGAGAGCAGTAAAGTACATCAGTCAGGAAAATCTCAAGTAGGAAAAGTCAAGATTCTTCCACGTGGCAACGTAACATCATCCCTGTAGATGGCAACACTGGGAGAGCAGTAAAGTACATCAGTCAGGAAAATCTCAAGTGGGAAAAGTCAAGATTCTTCCACGTGGCAACGTGACATCATCCCTGTAGATGGCAACACTGGAGATTGTGCCTGAGACAGTGCCGTCTCCGCAACGAAAGTTGGCACCATGGATCGCCATTTCACTCTGTTTCTTGCTTTGATTGTGCAGGTTGTCATAGATTGACTTGTTAATCTTTTGATGTTACTCGTCCATGTCAGTCTCGGTCTGCCTCTTTTACCTTATATTTTCCCTTCCAATATAACTTTTGTTAGGCTGTTGTGTCTTCTAACATGCCCCAAAATTTGTCATATGTCTTGTTCTAATTGTGTTTAGTAGTTCTCTTTTCATATTTAGTTGTTTTAAAACGTCATCGTTTGTTTTCTTTTCCTCCAATTCTACCTATTCTGTAAATCCACACTTCAAAGTCTTCAATTTTCTATTCTGTTTTTTTGGTCTAATGTCCATGTTTCTGCACCATACAGAAATACTGAAAATATGTAACATTTTGCCATTCTCAGTTTTCACCCTGCTGTTATCTGTTTTGTTGTTTGTATATTTTTCATGGCATTAAAATTACTTTTTGCCATAATTATTCTTTTTATTTCAATTAACATTTTCCATCATTGGTTATATAGGGTGTTTATAAAGTCTCACTACACTTGGTATCTAGGTCATTTGAAAAAAAATGTTTATGACGTCATCACAATATGTGCTCAATGGTAAGTTCACTTGTTGCGACAGTTTTCTTAATGACTTGTCTGGACTTTTAAGGATTCTGTCTTGGATATCTAAACATATTTCATCATTCACAGCAGGCCTACCAGATCGTGGAGCATCTTCCACATTTCCAGTAGCAATAAACTTATTCAACAAATTTCATTGACAGTGGGAGCACATATTGTGATGACGTCATAAACATTTTTTTTTCAAATTGACCTAGATACCAAGTGTAGTGAGACTTTATAAACACCCTGTAGTATGTCCAAAGTAGTAGTAACTATGCTCCAGATGTTGTGATATCCACTTGTAGGTCTTGAGAATTTTCTTTGTTTATGATCATAGTTTTAGTCTTTTTCATATTCATACCTAGTCCATATTTTTTGTGCCGTCTCCGCAACGAAGGTTGGCTACCATGGAGCGCCATTCTACTCATCTCTTGCTTTGATGGTCCATCTTTTGATGTTACTCGTCCATGTTAGTCTTCATCTGCCTCTTTTACCCTGTATTGTCCCCTCCAAGATTACTTTTAGTAGGCTGTTGTGTCTTTTAACATGGCCCAAAAGTCGCTTTTGTCTGTTTGAATTGTGTTTAGTTGTTCTCTTTTCATTTTTAGTTGTTTTAAGACTTCCTTTGTTTTTCTTTCCTTCATTCAATTCTACACCTATTCTATATATCCACATTTCAAAGGCTTCAATTCTCTGTTCTGTTTTCTTGTCTAATGTCCATGTTTCTGCACCACATATGAATATTGAGAAGATGTAACATCTTGCTATTCTTAGTTTTAGCCCCAGTGTTATTTGTTTTGATGTTATAGTCCGTTCAGAAATTCATAATCACACTTGAATTAGCTTTACGTGATAACCCTCATCATGTTGACATCATCCCTGTAGATGACAACACTGGGAGAGCAGTAAAGTACATCAGTCAGGAAAATCTCAAGTGGGAAAGTCAAGATTCTTCCACGTGACATCATCCCTGTAGATGGCAACACTGGGAGAGCAGTAAAGTACATCAGTCAGGAAAATCTCAAGTAGGAAAAGTCAAGATTCTCCACGTGGCAACGTAACATCATCCCTGTAGATGACAACACTGGGAGAGCAGTAAAGTACATCAGTCAGGAAAATCTCAAGTGGAAAAGTCAAGATTCTTCCACGTGGCAACGCGACATCATCCCTGTAGATGACAACACTGGGAGAGCAGTAAAGTACATCAGTCAGGAAAATCTCAAGTAGGAAAAGTCAAGATTCTTCCACGTGGCAACGTAACATCATCCCTGTAGATGGCAACACTGGGAGAGCAGTAAAGTACATCAGTCAGGAAAATCTCAAGTGGGAAAAGTCAAGATTCTTCCACGTGACAACGTGACATCATCCCTGTAGATGGCAACACTGGGAGAGCAGTAAAGTACATCAGTCAGGAAAATCTCAAGTAGGAAAAGTCAAGATTCTTCCACGTGGCAACGTGACATCATCCCGTAGATGACAACACTGGGAGAGCAGTAAAGTACATCAGTCAGGAAAATCTCAAGTGGGAAAAGTCAAGATTCTTCCACGTGGCAACGTGACATCATCCCTGTAGATGGCAACACTGGGAGAGCAGTAAAGTACATCAGTCAGGAAAATCTCAAGTGGGAAAAGTCAAGATTCTTCCACGTGGCAACGTAACATCATCCCTGTAGATGGCAACACTGGGAGAGCAGTAAAGTACATCAGTCAGGAAAATCTCAAGTGGGAAAAGTCAAGATTCTTCCACGTGGCAACGTGACATCATCCCTGTAGATGGCAACACTGGGAGAGCAGTAAAGTACATCAGTCAGGAAAATCTCAAGTAGGAAAAGTCAAGATTCTTCCACGTGGCAACGTGACATCATCCCTGTAGATGACAACACTGGGAGAGCAGTAAAGTACATCAGTCAGGAAAATCTCAAGTAGGAAAAGTCAAGATTCTTCCACGTGACAACGTGACATCATCCCTGTAGATGACAACACTGGGAGAGCAGTAAAGTACATCAGTCAGGAAAATCTCAAGTAGGAAAAGTCAAGATTCTTCCACGTGGCAACGTGACATCATCCCTGTAGATGACAACACTGGGAGAGCAGTAAAGTACATCAGTCAGGAAAATCTCAAGTGGGAAAAGTCAAGATTCTTCCACGTGGCAACGTGACATCATCCCTGTAGATGGCAACACTGGGAGAGCAGTAAAGTACATCAGTCAGGAAAATCTCAAGTGGGAAAAGTCAAGATTCTTCCACGTGGCAACGTGACATCATCCCTGTAGATGGCAACACTGGGAGAGCAGTAAAGTACATCAGTCAGGAAAATCTCAAGTAGGAAAAGTCAAGATTCTTCCACGTGGCAACGTAACATCATCCCTGTAGATGGCAACACTGGGAGAGCAGTAAAGTACATCAGTCAGGAAAATCTCAAGTGGGAAAAGTCAAGATTCTTCCACGTGGCAACGTGACATCATCCTGTAGATGGCAACACTGGAGATTGTGCCTGAGACAGTGCCGTCTCCGCAACGAAAGTTGGCACCATGGATCGCCATTTCACTCTGTTTCTTGCTTTGATTGTGCAGGTTGTCATAGATTGACTTGTTAATCTTTTGATGTTACTCGTCCATGTCAGTCTCGGTCTGCCTCTTTTACCTTATATTTTCCCTTCCAATATAACTTTTGTTAGGCTGTTGTGTCTTCTAACATGCCCCAAAATTTGTCATATGTCTTGTTCTAATTGTGTTTAGTAGTTCTCTTTTCATATTTAGTTGTTTTAAAACGTCATCGTTTGTTTTCTTTTCCTCCAATTCTACCTATTCTGTAAATCCACACTTCAAAGTCTTCAATTTTCTATTCTGTTTTTTTTGGTCTAATGTCCATGTTTCTGCACCATACAGAAATACTGAAAATATGTAACATTTTGCCATTCTCAGTTTTCACCCCTGCTGTTATCTGTTTGTTGTTTGTATATTTTTCATGGCATTAAAATTACTTTTTGCCATAATTATTCTTTTATTTCAATTTAACATTTTCCATCATGGTTATATCGGGTGTTTATAAAGTCTCACTACACTTGGTATCTAGGTCAATTTGAAAAAAATGTTTATGACGTCATCACAATATGTGCTCAATGGTAAGTTCACTTGTTGCGACAGTTTTCTTAATGACTTGTCTGGACTTTTAAGGATTCTGTCTTGGATATCTAAACATATTTCATCATTCACAGCAGGCCTACCAGATCGTGGAGCATCTTCCACATTTCCAGTAGCAATAAACTTATTCAACAAATTTTCATTGACAGTGGGAGCACATATTGTGATGACGTCATAAACATTTTTTTTCAATTGACCTAGATACCAAGTGTAGTGAGACTTTATAAACACCCTGTAGTATGTCCAAAGTAGTAGTAACTATGCTCCAGATGTTGTGATATCCACTTGTAGGTCTTGAGAATTTTCTTTGTTTATGATCATAGTTTTAGTCTTTTCATATTCATACCTAGTCCATATTTTTTGTGCCGTCTCCGCAACGAAGGTTGGCTACCATGGAGGCGCCATTCTACTCATCTCTTGCTTTGATGGTCCATCTTTTGATGTTACTCGTCCATGTTAGTCTTCATCTGCCTCTTTTACCCTGTATTGTCCCCTCCAAGATTACTTTTAGTAGGCTGTTGTGTCTTTTAACATGGCCCAAAAGTCGCTTTGTCTTGTTTGAATTGTGTTTAGTTGTTCTCTTTTCATTTTTAGTTGTTTTAAGACTTCCTTTGTTTTCTTTTCCTTCCATTCAATTCTACACCTATTCTATATATCCACATTTCAAAGGCTTCAATTCTCTGTTCTGTTTTCTTGTCTAATGTCCATGTTTCTGCACCACATATGATATTGAGAAGATGTAACATCTTGCTATTCTTAGTTTTTAGCCCCAGTGTTATTTGTTTTGATGTTATAGTCCGTTCAGAAATTCATAATCACACTTGAATTAGCTTTACGTGATAACCCTCATCATGTTGACATCATCCCTGTAGATGACAACACTGGGAGAGCAGTAAAGTACATCAGTCAGGAAAATCTCAAGTGGGAAAGTCAGATTCTTCCACGTGACATCATCCCTGTAGATGGCAACACTGGGAGAGCAGTAAAGTACATCAGTCAGGAAAATCTCAAGTAGGAAAAGTCAAGATTCATCCACGTGGCAACGTAACATCATCCCTGTAGATGACAACACTGGGAGAGCAGTAAAGTACATCAGTCAGGAAAATCTCAAGTGGAAAAGTCAAGATTCTTCCACGTGGCAACGCGACATCATCCCTGTAGATGACAACACTGGGAGAGCAGTAAAGTACATCAGTCAGGAAAATCTCAAGTAGGAAAAGTCAAGATTCTTCCACGTGGCAACGTAACATCATCCCTGTAGATGGCAACACTGGAGAGCAGTAAAGTACATCAGTCAGGAAAATCTCAAGTGGGAAAAGTCAAGATTCTTCCACGTGACAACGTGACATCATCCCTGTAGATGGCAACACTGGGAGAGCAGTAAAGTACATCAGTCAGGAAAATCTCAAGTAGGAAAAGTCAAGATTCTTCCACGTGGCAACGTGACATCATCCCCGTAGATGACAACACTGGAAGAGCAGTAAAGTACATCAGTCAGGAAAATCTCAAGTGGGAAAAGTCAAGATTCTTCCACGTGGCAACGTGACATCATCCCTGTAGATGGCAACACTGGGAGAGCAGTAAAGTACATCAGTCAGGAAATCTCAAGTGGGAAAAGTCAAGATTCTTCCACGTGGCTACGTGACCTCATCCCTGTAGATGACAACACTGGGAGAGCAGTAAAGTACATCAGTCAGGAAAATCTCAAGTAGGAAAAGTCAAGATTCTTCCACGTGACAACGTGACATCATCCCTGTAGATGACAACACTGGGAGAGCAGTAAAGTACATCAGTCAGGAAAATCTCAAGTAGGAAAAGTCAAGATTCTTCCACGTGACAACGTGACATCATCCCTGTAGATGACAACACTGGGAGAGCAGTAAAGTACATCAGTCAGGAAAATCTCAAGTGGGAAAAGTCAAGATTCTTCCACGTGGCAACGTGACATCATCCCTGTAGATGGCAACACTGGGAGAGCAGTAAAGTACATCAGTCAGGAAAATCTCAAGTAGTAAAAGTCAAGATTCTTCCACGTGGCAACGTAACATCATCCCTGTAGATGGCAACACTGGGAGAGCAGTAAAGTACATCAGTCAGGAAAATCTCAAGTGGGAAAAGTCAAGATTCTTCCACGTGGCAACGTGACATCATCCCTGTAGATGGCAACACTGGAGATTGTGCCTGAGACAGTGCCGTCTCCGCAACGAAAGTTGGCACCATGGATCGCCATTTCACTCTGTTTCTTGCTTTGATTGTGCAGGTTGTCATAGATTGACTTGTTAATCTTTTGATGTTACTCGTCCATGTCAGTCTCGGTCTGCCTCTTTTACCTTATATTTTCCCTTCCAATATAACTTTTGTTAGGCTGTTGTGTCTTCTAACATGCCCCAAAATTTGTCATATGTCTTGTTCTAATTGTGTTTAGTAGTTCTCTTTTCATATTTAGTTGTTTTAAAACGTCATCGTTTGTTTTCTTTTCCTCCAATTCTACCTATTCTGTAAATCCACACTTCAAAGTCTTCAATTTTCTATTCTGTTTTTTTGGTCTAATGTCCATGTTTCTGCACCATACAGAAATACTGAAAATATGTAACATTTTGCCATTCTCAGTTTCCACCCTGCTGTTATCTGTTTTGTTGTTTGTATATTTTTCATGCATTAAAATTACTTTTTGCCATAATTATTCTTTTTATTTTCAATTTAACATTTTCCATCATTGGTTATATAGGGTGTTTATAAAGTCTCACTACACTTGGTATCTAGGTCAATTTGAAAAAAATGTTTATGACGTCATCACAATATGTGCTCAATGGTAAGTTCACTTGTTGCGACAGTTTTCTTAATGACTTGTCTGGACTTTTAAGGATTCTGTCTTGGATATCTAAACATATTTCATCATTCACAGCAGGCCTACCAGATCGTGGAGCATCTTCCACATTTCCAGTAGCAATAACTTATTCAACAAATTTCATTGACAGTGGGAGCACATATTGTGATGACGTCATAAACATTTTTTTTTCAAATTGACCTAGATACCAAGTGTAGTGAGACTTTATAAACACCCTGTAGTATGTCCAAAGTAGTAGTAACTATGCTCCAGATGTTGTGATATCCACTTGTAGGTCTTGAGAATTTTCTTTGTTTATGATCATAGTTTTAGTCTTTTTCATATTCATACCTAGTCCATATTTTTTGTGCCGTCTCCGCAACGAAGGTTGGCTACCATGGAGCGCCATTCTACTCATCTCTTGCTTTGATGGTCCATCTTTTGATGTTACTCGTCCATGTTAGTCTTCATCTGCCTCTTTTACCCTGTATTGTCCCCTCCAAGATACTTTTAGTAGGCTGTTGTGTCTTTTAACATGGCCCAAAAGTCGCTTTTGTCTTGTTTGAATTGTGTTTAGTTGTTCTCTTTCATTTTTAGTTGTTTTAAGACTTCCTTTGTTTTCTTTTCCTTCCATTCAATTCTACACCTATTCTATATATCCACATTTCAAAGGCTTCAATCTCTGTTCTGTTTTCTTGTCTAATGTCCATGTTTCTGCACCACATATGAAATTGAGAAATGTAACATCTTGCTATTCTTAGTTTTAGCCCCAGTGTTATTTGTTTTGATGTTATAGTCCGTTCAGAAATTCATAATCACACTTGAATTAGCTTTACGTGATAACCCTCATCATGTTGACATCATCCCTGTAGATGACAACACTGGGAGAGCAGTAAAGTACATCAGTCAGGAAAATCTCAAGTGGGGAAAGTCAAGATTCTTCCACGTGACATCATCCCTGTAGATGGCAACACTGGGAGAGCAGTAAAGTACATCAGTCAGGAAAATCTCAAGTGGGAAAAGTCAAGATTCTTCCACGTGGCAACGTAACATCATCCCTGTAGATGACAACACTGGGAGAGCAGTAAAGTACATCAGTCAGGAAATCTCAAGTAGGAAAAGTCAAGATTCATCCACGTGGCAACGTAACATCATCCCTGTAGATGACAACACTGGGAGAGCAGTAAAGTACATCAGTCAGGAAATCTCAAGTGGGAAAAGTCAAGATTCTTCCACGTGGCAACGCGACATCATCCCTGTAGATGACAACACTGGGAGAGCAGTAAAGTACATCAGTCAGGAAAATCTCAAGTAGGAAAAGTCAAGATTCTTCCACGTGGCAACGTAACATCATCCCTGTAGATGGCAACACTGGGAGAGCAGTAAAGTACATCAGTCAGGAAAATCTCAAGTGGGAAAAGTCAAGATTCTTCCACGTGCAACGTGACATCATCCCTGTAGATGGCAACACTGGGAGAGCAGTAAAGTACATCAGTCAGGAAAATCTCAAGTAGGAAAAGTCAAGATTCTTCCACGTGGCAACGTGACATCATCCCGTAGATGACAACACTGGGAGAGCAGTAAAGTACATCAGTCAGGAAAATCTCAAGTGGGGAAAGTCAAGATTCTTCCACGTGACATCATCCCTGTAGATGGCAACACTGGGAGAGCAGTAAAGTACATCAGTCAGGAAAATCTCAAGTAGGAAAAGTCAAGATTCATCCACGTGGCAACGTAAATCATCCCTGTAGATGACAACACTGGGAGAGCAGTAAAGTACATCAGTCAGGAAAATCTCAAGTGGGAAAAGTCAAGATTCTTCCATGGCAACGCGACATCATCCCTGTAGATGACAACACTGGGAGAGCAGTAAAGTACATCAGTCAGGAAAATCTCAAGTAGGAAAAGTCAAGATTCTTCCACGTGGCAACGTAACATCATCCCTGTAGATGGCAACACTGGGAGAGCAGTAAAGTACATCAGTCAGGAAAATCTCAAGTGGGAAAAGTCAAGATTCTTCCACGGGACAACGTGACATCATCCCTGTAGATGGCAACACTGGGAGAGCAGTAAAGTACATCAGTCAGGAAAATCTCAAGTAGGAAAAGTCAAGATTCTTCCACGTGGCAACGTGACATCATCCCGTAGATGACAACACTGGAAGAGCAGTAAAGTACATCAGTCAGGAAAATCTCAAGTGGGAAAAGTCAAGATTCTTCCACGTGGCAACGTGACATCATCCCTGTAGATGGCAACACTGGGAGAGCAGTAAAGTACATCAGTCAGGAAAATCTCAAGTGGGAAAAGTCAAGATTCTTCCACGTGGCTACGTAACATCATCCCTGTAGATGGCTACACTGGGAGAGCAGTAAAGTACATCAGTCAGGAAAATCTCAAGTGGGAAAAGTCAAGATTCTTCCACGTGGCAACGTGACATCATCCCTGTAGATGGCAACACTGGGAGAGCAGTAAAGTACATCAGTCAGGAAAATCTCAAGTAGGAAAAGTCAAGATTCTTCCACGTGGCAACGTGACATCATCCCTGTAGATGGCAACACTGGGAGAGCAGTAAAGTACATCAGTCAGGAAAATCTCAAGTGGGAAAAGTCAAGATTCTTCCACGTGGCAACGTGACATCATCCCTGTAGATGGCAACACTGGGAGAGCAGTAAAGTACATCAGTCAGGAAAATCTCAAGTAGTAAAAGTCAAGATTCTTCCACGTGGCAACGTAACATCATCCCTGTAGATGGCAACACTGGGAGAGCAGTAAAGTACATCAGTCAGGAAAATCTCAAGTGGAAAAGTCAAGATTCTTCCACGTGGCAACGTGACATCATCCTGTAGATGGCAACACTGGAGATTGTGCCTGAGACAGTGCCGTCTCCGCAACGAAAGTTGGCACCATGGATCGCCATTTCACTCTGTTTCTTGCTTTGATTGTGCAGGTTGTCATAGATTGACTTGTTAATCTTTTGATGTTACTCGTCCATGTCAGTCTCGGTCTGCCTCTTTTACCTTATATTTTCCCTTCCAATATAACTTTTGTTAGGCTGTTGTGTCTTCTAACATGCCCCAAATTTGTCATATGTCTTGTTCTAATTGTGTTTAGTAGTTCTCTTTTCATATTTAGTTGTTTTAAAACGTCATCGTTTGTTTTCTTTTCCTCCAATTCTACCTATTCTGTAAATCCACACTTCAAAGTCTTCAATTTTCTATTCTGTTTTTTTGGTCTAATGTCCATGTTTCTGCACCATACAGAAATACTGAAAATATGTAACATTTTGCCATTCTCAGTTTCCACCCTGCTGTTATCTGTTTTGTTGTTTGTATATTTTTCATGGCATTAAAATTACTTTTTGCCATAATTATTCTTTTTATTTCAATTTAACATTTTCCATCATTGGTTATATAGGGTGTTTATAAAGTCTCACTACACTTGGTATCTAGGTCAATTTGAAAAAAATGTTTATGACGTCATCACAATATGTGCTCAATGGTAAGTTCACTTGTTGCGACAGTTTTCTTAATGACTTGTCTGGACTTTTAAGGATTCTGTCTTGGATATCTAAACATATTTCATCATTCACAGCAGGCCTACCAGATCGTGGAGCATCTTCCACATTTCCAGTAGCAATAAACTTATTCAACAAATTTCATTGACAGTGGGAGCACATATTGTGATGACGTCATAAACATTTTTTTTTTCAAATTGACCTAGATACCAAGTGTAGTGAGACTTTATAAACACCCTGTAGTATGTCCAAAGTAGTAGTAACTATGCTCCAGATGTTGTGATATCCACTTGTAGGTCTTGAGAATTTTCTTTGTTTATGATCATAGTTTTAGTCTTTTTCATATTCATACCTAGTCCATATTTTTTGTGCCGTCTCCGCAACGAAGGTTGGCTACCATGGAGCGCCATTCTACTCATCTCTTGCTTTGATGGTCCATCTTTTGATGTTACTCGTCCATGTTAGTCTTCATCTGCCTCTTTTACCCTGTATTGTCCCCTCCAAGATTACTTTTAGTAGGCTGTTGTGTCTTTTAACATGGCCCAAAAGTCGCTTTTGTCTTGTTTGAATTGTGTTTAGTTGTTCTCTTTTCATTTTTAGTTGTTTTAAGACTTCCTTTGTTTTCTTTCCTTCCATTCAATTCTACACCTATTCTATATATCCACATTTCAAAGGCTTCAATTCTCTGTTCTGTTTTCTTGTCTAATGTCCATGTTTCTGCACCACATATGAATATTGAGAAGATGTAACATCTTGCTATTCTTAGTTTTAGCCCCAGTGTTATTTGTTTTGATGTTATAGTCCGTTCAGAAATTCATAATCACACTTGAATTAGCTTTACGTGATAACCGTTTGTTATTTTGCTTTCAACATTTGCATGTAATCTTATAATATTGATGTCGTTATAGAAATATTTTTTGCTCTGAGAAATTTGATCTAGTTTAAAAGTTTTCTTCTTTAGGCTATATTAAATTCACCCTGTTCGAATTTGACACCATTTTAGGATATATACATTAATTTGGTGCGGTCGTTCACGAAAAATAGTTTGGCTATTGCAGAAACACTAAGTTCAGGAAAATCCCGTGCACAAAACTGAATTGTTATTGAACGACATGACGCACCACGGCCTGGGCATTAATTACCTAAGAGAAGGCGTATCTTTATTAATTTTGTGAAGACTCAGTAGACAATTTGTTGACTTTAAATACCAACATTTATATCTAAATTACAATGAGTTTGAAATGCAAATTTATAACTATGCAAAAGGTTACTGTTTTACTATATCAGCACTTCCTTAGGGAATTCAAGATGGGACAAAGTGCCTACTGCATCAAATACAAAAGAGCAAATTAGGACATGGCTTGCGAATGAAAATGTCAAATTTGACGACACATATTTAAAACCCGAATTGTTACAACTTGTGAAGAATACGAATAAGAAAAAGGTGTACCATGTTGACAAAATCATTGAGAAATACGGCCACACTAATTGTAACCAATTGAATTCATGTTTGCAAATACACATAACGAACAACACCCACAATTAAGCACAATGTAGATACGCTTCTATAGTCCGTTCAGATTCGTTTGCCTAGACATTAATTTATTTTTTTCAAAAACTTATTGTTCATTTGCATTGATCTTTTGAAGTTGGGTTTAGAATACTAATGTCGCTATAAAAATATTTTTTTATCAAAGAAATGTGATCCAGTTTCAAAGATGCCTTATTTAACCTATATTTAAAAAAAGTTAATCGATATTATAAACACCGACGGGATTATGTAGATGCTTACATCTCAAGAGAAGATAGAATCCCAACATCATCAAGTACAAAAGATGCAATCAAAACATGGCTCATAAAAGAACACATACAAGTTAACGACAGCTACTTGAAACCCGAATTGCTTAGCCTTGTAAAACAGACACAACGTACAAAGATATTTAAAATAGACAAGTTAATTCAAGAACATGGCCATAGATGTTTGAGACTACCTCCATATCATGCACACTTAAATCCTATAGAACTAGTTTGGGCAAAAGTTAAAGGACACGTAGCAAATACAAATAAAACTTTCAATTATGCGATGTTGAGACACTTACAAATCAGGCTCTATCAAATATAAATAAAGACTACTGGGTAAAATGTGAGGATCATGTGTTACGACAAGAAGAGGAATATTGGAAAAAGGATGGTTTGTTGTTTGTTCAGCCGAAAGCAGTAATCGACCTATTTGACTCGTCTGATTCTGAATGATCATTACTCTGATTAAGTCTACAGATAAATAGTTTGATGTGCAAAATTTCCTAGTTGATTTGTTAAACAGTTATTGTTCAAGACCACCCAAGCAATCAAAATATGCTATAAGCAAACCAACAACCATTACTTTGAATGGAAGCCTGCTTGAGTCAGTACAGAAGTTCAGCTATCTTGGATCCACTATTACAGCCACACTTTCCTTAGATGAGGAACTAAATGTACGTATTTGAAAGGCAGCGACAACATTTGGGAAACTCACACCAAGAGCATGGAACTATATCAAATTGACTCTACGAACAAAAGTTCTATATATAATTTAAAATTTGTATACTTGCCACCAAGTAAAATTTTATGGACACGCCTATGGGTCATCGTTGCACTAGATTACTGTAAAACATTTTGATTAGGGTCAAAATAATAGTTACATGGGCAAAGATCAAAGGAATTCGCCGCTTTAAGAAACCGTTATAGTTAGACATCGAGTAACACATATGTTCTCGTGACATGGACATTTTAACACCGTATGCCAAAAATCATGTGAAATCATCAAGAACTTTTTGAATTATAAATCATAACATCTCGGCAAACGAATCTTAAAGGACTATATTATGTTCTTCATTAAGCCTTATGAGTCACATGACTAAGATATTACTAAGAATCATCATGCGAAGAATGCGAAACAAAATCAGTCCAGAAATTAGCAATGAACAGTGTGGTTTTGTTAGAGATAAAGGAACAAGCAATGCCATTTATATCATAAGATCTTTAGTAGAAAGAGCCATAGAGGTGAAAACAGATCTATACCTATGTTTCATAGATTACACCAAGACATTTGACAAAGTAAAACACCAAGAAATAATAAAAATTTTAGAAAACATAAACGTAGACAGCAAAGATCTAAGAATAATAAAGAACATGTACTGGCAACAAACAGTGGCCATAAGAACTGGAAACCAACTGGGAATGTTTCAACAAATACAATAGGGTGTTAGACAAGGTTGTTTGCTGTAACCAGATTTGTTTAATATTTATAGTGAGATTATTTTAAGATCCATAAGGGGCATGCCTGGAATAACAATTGGAGGTCATAATATAAATAATTTAAGGTATGCTGATGATAGTCTTAATCGCTAAGAGTTACAAGAAATGTTGGACATTATAGTGAAAGAAAGCAAAAATAAAGGACTCAACCTTAATAGCAAAAAGACATCACCTCAGTGCAAAATAAAGACAAGTGAAACAATATTAAAACAGGTAAATGAATTGAAATATTTGGAAACTTTGTTAACCTCAGACAAATGTCATACAAAAGAGGTGAGATGCAGAATGGCTCAGGCAAAAGCAGCTTTCCAGAAAATGAGGACGATATTACGCAATCCATTTTTGACAATCAAAACATGAAAAAAAGTTCTTAAATGTTATGTAGAGCCAGTATTAACATATGGAAGTGAACCATGGACAATAGGACAACAGACAAGAAAATCACTCAAGTCTGTAGAAATGTGGTTTTACAGAAGAATGAGTACCATGGACAGCTAAGAAGAGTAATGAAGATGTTCTGAAAGAGGCCAAAGCAAAAAAAGAGCTAATTTCCAATGTTAGGAAGAAACAATCATAAATTTTTGGCCATGTAATGAGAATAGAACAGATGGAATATATTGTAAAAACTGGAAAAATTGAGGGACGAAGAGACAGAGGGAAGCAAAGAGAAAATATATCAGACAGCTTAAGAGAATGGCTTGGCAGAAGATCAACAACAGAAATGATAAATAGCTTCCGAGATCAAAAGTTGTGGAGAGACATCTTCACCTATGCCAGCAGGCCCGGTACTTGATGACGTTCTTCATGACATTAAAATTACTTTTTGCCATTCCTATTCTTTTGTTTATTTCAGTTGTACATTTTCCATCACTGGTTTTATCTAGAAAGACCAAAAACTGGTGATATTAGCCTCAGAACGGGCCTACATAAAATGGGACTTGAATAGTCTTCATGTTTTCCCGGGTCGTGGTGGGGACCTTTTGAACTTCTGCCTAGAGAACAGCAATCTCGTACTAGATCTTTTATACCAGCAGATCCCATCGATATACACAGCAGAGGCAAAGGTACCTCATAGCTGGAAGCTGTCAGCGACCCACAGCTGATGGCTTGTGCCAGGATAAGTGAACTAGAACCATCCAAAGCCTACTCCGCCTCTTCACAGTGCCTCCAGAACTAAATTGTCTAGTTTGGCCTAGCGAGTAGAGATCAAAGAGGGAAGACAACCCGGTACTCAAAAATGACAAGCTGAGAAGTCAGGATGTTGGTACGAAAGGCGCAAATATCGCAGTTGTACTGCAAACTGTACCTTGTATCACCGGAGCCTCATTATGAGTAAAGAATAGTGACCTTCCAGGCATGTCGTAAGAGGCAACTAAGGAGGTTGATCGATGGCTTGACAAGCGCTCATTGTAAAATGTATTATGGAAACAGAGCCATAGATTTTAGAAGCAGCAATATGTGCCAGTTTGGCACGCAGAAAGATTCTGTTTATGAGATTGTGGAACTGCTCTATGTGCCGTCTTCAGCTCGTAAGGATCATAGACTGCAAACTACAACTCAAATCATCAAAACATCCTTCGAAGGACGGAAGAGGAAAATTAACTCCTGTGTAAAGTCATCGGGTGAACAACAGATAGAAAGGATTTGGACAGCTTTTGCCACAGCCACATAACCAAGCTATCTAGTATCCTCTATCATCCATAATCTCTGCCAGCGGCTGGGTCGACCACGGAGGTATTTTGTTCCAACGAGTACAATTAACACTGCTTCCATCAGAAATTGAACACGGGTTGTGCGAACGGTGGAAACCCAGTCGGGTGGTTTATAATGGGCTACTGAGGCCTCCTGCGCGTTGGCATAGTAAAGCTGCAGAAGTGATGGGGGATTATGTTGAATGATTCTGATGTGACCTCCATACATACTGTGTAAAAAAAAACTTACGGTTCCCCAAAAAAACTGGTATTTTACTTTCTGAATACACATAAGTGGACAGGTCTGCGTTGTGGTTTACAGTATAAGTGATATTTGTGCCTTTCGGCCCAACATATGTGACTTCACATTTGAGTACTGGGTTGTCTTCCCGCTTCGACCCCAATTCTAGTCCACACTACAGGTTAGACTGTTACTAGATGCACAATGGAGATGGAGCAGAGTCTGGATGGTTCCGGTTCACCAATCATGGTGGAAGTCATCAGCTGTCGGTCGCTGACAACTTTCAGCTCAGTTACTGTCAAGCGCACCTTCACACCAAAGAATGAATTCTTCAAGACTAAAGCAGAAATAAGAAAAATTAAAACGCATCCAAAAGTAACTAATAAAGAGAAGTCATGTGATGAGACAAGAGAATCTCAAAGCAGGCCCTCAAATTGCAACCAGGGGGTAAAAGAGGCAGAGAAACATTAGCTTACTTGCCAAGAAAACAGTGTGGGGGAGATTTGCATGTCTCATTACTTACAATGCAAAAAATTTCTTTTGTACCACTGCATCAAAACTACTCAAGGGTTAGAATAAAGTGCAACGTTACTTTTCAGAACTGTAAATTATGACTAAGCCGATTCTAGACACTTATGTCTGGAGTCACAAATTAAAATCACTTTCAAAACAAAATATTATGGAAGTGGTGTAAAGTGACTGTGTCTATACCAGAGATGAGCAAAGGAACATAAGTATGTCTCCCCTTAATGTGGAAAGGCAAATGAGAAAGGAAAGATAAATTTAAAAGCTATGGTCTTTGAGTATATGTATCTAAAGTTGAATATCAGCTTTACACATATTTTATTTGTATGTTTATTTAAAACCACAGTCCCGCCGTGGTCACCCACACTTCAACTTCAAATCATAAAAACATCAACAAGACAATAAGATAAAGTGTACAAACACGTGATTAGACAGATAAAACATTTAATTCAAACAAGCTTCTTAGAATATCTTCTCTGCAGGGCCCATGGTGCTCTTGATATATAGAGCTCTCACATTTTGCCAGTTTTTCTTGAGAAGTGAGACCAAGAAGTTGATAGCCAGTGTGATGTTCTGGTACAGCTCATCAGAGTTCATGTTGACATGTCCCACACAGACAGCCAGACACAGAACCTGGGGGGAAAAATAGTAATAATTATAACAGGCTGTATATACAATATTGTTCAATGCATGTCCATATACTCATGTGGAGTAACAGGCAAAAGGCAGACAGTATGTGGTGGGATGACAACATCATAGAATGGATTCAGAAAATTGTGAAGATATCCAGTGTTCCAACAGCCAAGATAAGGGACTAATGGTGAATAATTATTTTTATTTACACAAAATCAACTGGACTTATTTTGTGTTATATGTCCCTAAAGTACCAGTTTCTTTATCAGAATAACTACCACTCGATTCCTCTGAGACATTGATAGTGCTGTAATGGAAGGCATCCACTAGCTAAACCTAAGCCAAGTCGTCTTACCTTTTTATCATAATATTTAAAAATATTCCGGACCCATTATCAACACAAATAAATTATTGTCAGTCTAAATACTATGAATACTCTATAACAAAGTTTAGAACATAGATCTAGCTTGTTCTGCACTATATCATTTTGCTCAACTGCAAGAAGTATCAACAGTGGGCGTGGCCATTATGTGGCAAAAATTTGAGAAATAATAAACAATGAATATAAATTAATTTTCCAACGTTCGAAACTTCAACCATGCCAGTATCAGCAGGAAGTGAAAGTGAAAAATCTCCTTCCTGAAATCAAGTATTGGTTGAAATAAAAACGAAAAATCAGTGAAAATATTCAGCTACACCCGAAATAACCGACGTGTCGGTGGTGGTTAGAACGGATCAATTTCATAGATCTGAGGTGTCGGATGGTAGTCCGGAAAGTAAAACACCCCTACTTGTGCCATTACATCTTTTACTGTGTATCAAGAACACACAAGTATTGCAACAGATTTCTGTGTGTGGCATACACTTAATTCCTAAATTATTGTAATCCATGCTCGAGTAATTTTTGTTTGCCGAGCTGGCAGTGCACTGTCTTGTGAACGAGGAGCTAAGTAGAAGAGTTTGAAGCTCATTTGAGCTGCTTTTTTTTTTATTTTCTAAGAGTGCTGTAAACAAATTTTTTTTTCTATCAATCAATCTCTACAATCTAAGATACAAAAAAATTGACTATATTAGCCACCAATCTTACCTTCTTCATCTGAAATTTAATTGTAGCCTTTGTCTCCTCCACCTTGGCATTAAGAACATCACCGTGTGTGATAGGGGCTGGGAACTTGCCTGCCTTGTTTAGACCTGGTCCCAGGACTCTTGGAATTTGACGAATAAGGGACTCGGAAGCCAGGAAAGCATCATATTTCTTTGCTGAAAAAACAATTCTGAATAAATTAAATGCTGTTAAATCTTGTGTAAATAATATAACATAGACATGCATCTCATTCAAAATATTCAATGTCTTTACAGTTTCTGAAAGGGGGATCGTCAGCATCCCTCCACATTAAGCTTGAGTGAGGTTGCTCTCCCCTAGGATCCCAGAAACTTTCAGCAGGAGATAACTCAATCTGGACAGGTCTTAGGTTAGGGGCTAGAAAGGAACTAGAAGTAGATGGAACCATTTTAAGAGCACCTGCAGAACCCACTGATAAAATGTTCTGTACATTGTATACTCCAAAATGCTGTTCTCTACTATATCTTCAGTTCATTATTTAAAAAAACCTTTGTCTCACTGTTCTATCAGTACTTCAAGAGTTCAGAAGAACAGACTGCCAATTATTATTCTACAAATTGGACAGAATCTCCCTACAGAAAAAAAAACAATATTCTGACTTGTTCGAAAATTGGGAACAAATATTTTCAAAGGAAAGAAAATATAAACAAAATTGAGAAATATAGTATGCACCAGGCCAAAGATGCAATAATGTTGAGCACGTTAAAATGCACTCAAAGTTGAATACAAAAGCCAGACTAGTCACTCGCAACACCTGGAAAGCTGCCGGTAGAACGACAAAAAAGCAGCAATAAAACAGGCAGATAGGTAAGAGAATAGGTTAGAAGATAGCAGTAATAATGGGAAGAGAAGATAGCAGTAATAGGCCTAGCATAGTCTAGAAGATAGCAGTGGTAGGTTGTGAGTAGTAAATGGGAGTGTGATGAGAAGAACTCACAAGCTCACGTGGACAGGCATACATGAGCAGGTTGGGAAATACAAGGGGCCCGAGTAGACAGAGAATAAGTAGAATCACAGGTTTTTCGAGAATGGGCTGGGAGTTCAGAAGAAAGTCGGGAGTTTAGTCGATTTTTAGCTGGGCTCCAGTGCAGGCGGTGGTGTTATTCTGTGGAACGGTATTGAATTTTTCTGAGGAATAGGGACAGTAGTTCAGTATATTTGTTCAGAGGAATGATAGATTAGGGACTGTGATTAAATGTTTTGTCAAGAGAATGGATAGAAATAGGGACAGTAGTAAAGTAGTAGTAGAGTGTTTGGATTAGAATTAGGACTGTGGCTAAGTATGTGTTATCAAGAGTAAAGATAGAGTAGGCGCTGTCTATGTGATGTGTTGCTGTAGAGACAGAGTATGCACAAGTGATCAACCTCAGCGTCGACTGATGAAAGTGTCATAGTACACTAGCAATTACCATTTAGTGTCAGGAGTTTTTCACAGAGTAGAAAGGCTTTTGCATGGTGTCGTAGCACACCAAGGTCAAATTACCACATTATGTGTTTGTGGAGAGGCAATCTCTCTTATATGTTGTGTCGCAGAACACGACCAATAACATTGAAGGTCGGGAGTCTTTTAGAATAGAAAGGCTCAAGCACTGTGTCCTAGAACACAGTTTACCAACGATAATGAACCAAAGCGATGCCATTGGTGGGCATTGCTATCATGAGCACAGGAGTGCTGTCATTTACATCCAGTCAATGTAATAATCAACAGTCATTAACACAGGAATGCTGTCCTGTACATCCAAGGGGCGTAATAGTCAACAGGCGATGCCATTGGTGGGCACTGCTATTATTAACACAGGAGTGCTATCATTTACATCCAGTCAATGTAATAATCAACAAGGCGACGCCACTGGGGTGCGTTGCTGTCATTAACACAGGAGTGTTGTCCTGTACATCCAAGGGGCGTAATAGTCAACAGGCGATGCCATGGGTGGACATTGCTATTATTGACAGGAGTGCTGTCATTACATCCAGTCAGTGTGGCATTAACAAGAGTGTCATTAACGAGAGTACAGAATGGTCTTACGAGTGCCAGCTGAATGCGAGTACCGGTTTTACAGAAGTGCAGGTTCTTACGGAAATACAATAAACAAATTATACACACCCCCCTGGTATAGCAATAGCAGCAAGACTAGTGGAGACGTTTGATATGGTCTATGTCCAGGAAATTCAACTCAATCTCCAGGACAGACAGGGACTACCATGCACATTGACATAACAGGGAAAACCACAATGGTGGAAAAATCACATTACTGCAAAACTTTCAAACCAGAATTGCAGTGTCTAAAGGGGAGGCACAGGTGAATAACAACAAACCTGATTGGATATACCAATATATAACATATATATATATGTGAATTTTGTGTTTTGATGCGGTAAATTTTACTACGGTATGGTAATCTAGAGTTGAAGGCAATACCATTCACTGTGGAATATCTCAAATAGAGATTTTCATGTCTCTGCTCTGGTCGCAACAGAATGAGGACGTCACCACATGTATTCCAAGCTCTAGATTAGTCCCACGTGTGTGTGCACACCAGCAGATATGACAATGAAACACATCCTACAATACTAAGCCCCAATGCACTCGACATGAGAAACACATAATCCACCCCTACAGCCTGAAAGAAATACAGCACACAAAATATGACTGAATGACTTCCGTTGTAAAGATGGTGGATCTAGGTCACATTCTCTCGATCGCTGCAGAAAGTGCATTTGGGGTCCTTTTAATTTTGGTACTCTGTTGCACTTTTCGGCATTAAAGTAAAAATGATGATTTACTTATTACATCTGCGCCGCTAAAGCGAAGTCGTACACAAGTTTGTGTCAAGCTTGCAAGTAAAGGTAGAGTAAAGTACGAGACTTGAACCAGCGTCTTACCACGCGAGTTTCCACCCATATGTGCTCGGCCGCCTATCCAGAAATGTCTGTATAGTATCGTCTCAAGCATCAAAACTCAGATGCGAAGCGACATTCCTCACCTTTCGAGGGTAATACCCTGGTACCCATTTCTTCCAACGGCTGGGTCTACCGTGGTGGTATTTTTTTTCCCCCAAACATGAGTACAATTCACACTGCTCCCAGTGGGAATCGAACACGGGTTGTCCGAATGTCGGTAGCCCAGTCGGATGGTTTTCCCAACTAGGCTACCGAGGAAGTTAATTCCATGTTACTCATTAAAGCAAACTACTTCGTCAGCCGCAGTTTTATCTCTAGGGAATTTGCACCATGTTTTGTTCGTCGTATGCTGCTTTCACTAGAGTAATCAGGAATCTAAAGGGAGCGAAATTGTGTGCTACATCATCGTAATGGCTCATTGTACATCGGCTGTACGCTAATCTTACGGTCCGTTGTTTGATGTGCGACGAGGATAATCTGATGACTGTGTCTATATGTTCGGAATTGAGTCAACAAAGATGGCTTAACATCATCAAGTGCTATACATAAAAAAAAATATGACTATCATCATTTTTAAGAGGACATGAACTTCCGGTATATGGAGGATAGGCGGCATGAACAATTGAAGGCTATGCAGGAAAAGTTCCTTGTTGCAGTTTCCTTATATTCAAGACCAAGCTTGTGTACACCGTTAGCTGTGTGTCTCATCCGTTTTGATCATGTTTCGATATTCCAATTGTTTACGATGAATGATATATGACAAGGAACAGTTGGCTGTGTTCACTTTCTGCACGGTTTCGCCTATGTCTTTTGGCGTGTGACGAGACTGCTTCGATGGGAACTACAGTTGCCTGCCTTTGTTTGGATGATTATGCTGGCACGGGCGGTAGAGCAATTATGGATTTAATTCGTTTGCAGTGATACCAGGGCCTTCCATAACAAAATAACCGAATGCAATTTGATTGAAGATGTCAACTGTTGTTTGTACAATATCTAAAATAGCCAATATCAGTCCAGGTACATTATTCCTGGCATAGTATCTGAAATTTCCGGTGTCATGGCGGCTTCGTGTAGTCGATTTTTATAATTCGGCTCTTGCTGATATATTTAAATGATTTACGCGACAGTCTAGTTGTGAAATTATGTGTTGCTATTCTCCCGTTTGGTGTATGTTTTACTTCTAACGTGGGGATGGACTGTGATTGCCGATATTTAAGTGGAATATGATTTATTCTTCTTTGTGTTGTGTGTTCGCGGTTCGATAGGCAAGCACATGGTTTGACAAAAATGTCAACGGAAAAACGGGTATGTTCAACCCTTATGTGAAAAGTCTGTGACGGTGGATGGAGGCGGAGGAATCAAGAATGATCAACGGCCCAGAAAGCGAAAACAGCAAAGTGTGTGGTACACAAGAGGCATGTTCAGAACACGAAAGACGAACATGGCTGACCACCGTGAAAGAGATTGGAGCCTCATCACGTACCAGTCCAGAGGAAGCCATGGAGAGTCGGAGAAATTCGAACTTATGTCGGAGGAAAGATCTTAAAATAAGTACTTGGAATGTTAGGACTCTATATCAACAAGGGAAATTGGAAAATCTAGTTCAAGAAGCAGAACGAATAAATATAGATATTTTAGGCATATCAGAGACTAGATGGAAGGAATGTGGGTACATTGAAGACGAAAAATATACATTTATATACTCAGGAAACACAACAGAACATCAAAGGGGGGTAGGAATACTGATAAAAAGAGAGCTACAAAAATATATAAGTACCCACTGGACATACAGTGATAGGATTATACTACTCAAGTTGAAAGCAAAACCATTCGACATAGCAATAATACAGACATATGCACCTACTCAAGACTACACAGATGAACAAATAGAGGCATACTATGAAGACCTAAATAAAGTTATGAAGCAAGTGAAATCTTCAGACATCTTGATTGTAATGGGTGACATGAACGCTAAAGTAGGAAAAGGTAGATATAAGACAATTATAGGAAATCATGGTTTAGGAAAAAGAAATGACAGAGGAGAAAGATTAATACAATTCTGTGAAGAAAACAGGCTGATAATATGTAACACCTACTTTGAGCAAGAGAAAAGGAAACTATACATGGAAAAGCCCTGGAGATAGGAAGAGGAATCAAATAGATTACATAATGATAAAAGAAAGGTTCCGTAACAGCGTAAAGAAAGCCAAAACCTACCCAGGAGCAGATATTAATTCTGATCACAATCCTGTAATGATTAAAATGAAAATCAAACTAAAGAGAAACAAGCAAAAATCTGATTCATCAACAAACCCACTCGACATAACAGCTTTAAATCAAAAAGATATTAAAGATACCTATACAATACAAGTAAAGAACACATACCAGAAGCTGCTAGAGGAAGGAATTGAACAATACAGAAGAGAAAATCCTGATGAAAAAGTAACAACCAAATGGCAATGCATAAAGAAAAGCATACAAAAAGCCTGCGACACCTTACCCAAAAGAGAAAAGAACAAAAAACAAAAATGGATAACTAACACCATCTTAGAAAAAATGGAAGAAAGGAGACAAGCGAAGAACACTGCCCAATACAATAAAATAGATAATGAGATACGCAAAATGTGCAAAAAGGCAAAAGAAGACTGGCTCAGCCAAAAATGTAGAGAAATAGAAACTATGGAAAGCAAACAAGACCTAAGAGGAATGCACACAGAAATAAAGAGAATGACTAATAAAAATAAAAAAGCCACAGAAGGTGGATGCATTGCAGACAAAAAAGGAAAAATGCTAACAGACAATAAGGATATCATAGATAGATGGCAGGAATATATAACAGAACTATTTCATGATCAAAGGGACAAGAAACCAGTTATAAAATGTACATCAGGCTATAAAATCTTAAAATCTGAGGTGGAAAAAGCTATAAAAACAATGAAAAGGGGAAAAGCAGCAGGACCTGAAAGCATACAGATAGAGATGATACAGGCACTTGAAGATTTTGGCATTGAAGTGATTACAGACATATGCAACGACATATACCACACAGGATACATACCAAATGAACTAAAAACATCAACTTTCATTGCATTGCCTAAAAAGAATGGTGCAGTTGAATGCAGTGACTTTAGAACAATAAGCCTAATGAGCCATGTTACAAAAATCTTGCTAAAAGTTATACAAGGAAGGATTCAGAATAAAATCAATACTGAATTAGATGAGTAGCAATTTGGATTTAGGAAAAATAGCGGGACAAAAGAAGCCATATTCTGCATGAGAACATAATCGAAAAATACACAGAAGTAAACAAACCAATATATGTTTGCTTCATAGACTACACCAAAGCTTTTGATAGAGTACACCACAAACAACTTATAGAATGCCTAAAAGAGATACATCTAGATGACATGGATATACGACTAATATGCAATCTATACTGGGAGCAAACAGCAATAATAAAATATAACAAAGAGTTCTCTACACCCATTGATATAAAAAGAGGAGTAAGACAAGGATGCATCCTATCACCAAGCTTGTTCAATCTATACACTGAGCAAATCTTTAAAAACATCAGAGATGCCAGGCCTACAAATTAATGGAAAGATAATCAATAACCTAAGATATGCTGACGATACTGTACTACTAGCAGAAAATCCTAAAGACCTACAACAATTACTTAATGAAAAAAACATGACAAGCAAAAAATATGGACTAGATATGAATATCAAAAAGACTAAAACTATGATCATAAACAAAGAAAATACTCAAAACCCACAAGTGGATATCAAAATTGAAGGAATAGACCTTGAGACAGTTCAGAACTATAACTACCTTGGACATACTATAACCAGTGATGGAAAATGTACAACTGAAATAAACAAAAGAATAGGAATGGCAAAAAGTAATTTTAATGTCATGAAGGACATACTAACATCAAAACAAATAACACCAGAACTAAAACTAAGAATAGCAAAATGTTACATCTTCTCAATATTCCTATATGGTGCTGAAACATGGACATTAGACAAGAAAACAGAACAGAGAATTGAAGCCTTTGAAATGTGGATATATAGAAGAATAGGTAGAATTGGATGGAAGGAAAAGAAAACAAATGACAAAGTCTTAAAACAACTAAAAATGAAAAGAGAACTTCTGAACACAATTAGAACAAGACAAATGCGATTCTTAGGCCATGTTAAAAGACACAACAGCCTACTGAAAGTGATCCTGGAGGGGAAAATACAAGGTAAAAGAGGCAGAGGCAGACCAAGATTAACATGGACGAGTAACAAAAGATGGACAAATCAACCGATGACAACCTGCACCATCAAAGCAAGAGATAGAGCAAAATGGCGCTCCATGGTAGCCAACCTTCGTTGCGGAGACGGCACTCAATGATGATGATGATGATAGTATCTGAAATAAGCTACAATTTACAAGTAGTGTCTTAATTTTTCAAAAATATTTCAAATAAACTCACCAAGTTTCTTCACCAACTTTTTGTCCTTGTTGAGTTTCTTCAGCCCTTCAATGTCCATGTGGGGTAGCTCATTGGCCTTGGCCTGGTCACAATGGACCTGGTCACCAATAATACACACCCTCATCTTGGGTTTGGGAATGTGCTTCAGCCTAGAAATTGGTGGATTGTGAGAATATACTTTAAATGAAATAAAACTAATTTATATCTTTGTGAACACTTATGATTATCAAGCAGATAACCAGAGTGTACATTACATGAAGTTATGGTCTAGTTCTCAGTGACTCACCAAGTTTTAGCTACACTGTTCAATGAGTGGCAATGACTAATGTACCTGGGATCAGGACCTAACCATATTACATTCTCATCTCTATAAGCATGCACTTTCATTTTCCAAAAAAATGAAATAATCGCGCAGTCACAACCTATACCCTAGCAAAACAACCATTTCAAAGAAAAAATAAGAATAAAAAGTCTACACAACAATAACAGTAAAATCACATAAAATTGTCAATTCCATTTCCCTCCCCCCCCCCAAAAAAAAAAAAAAAGACTGCACTTCAAGTAACTGAACACATTAAACATTAAGAATTGTGTACTATTGACTCAGCCACCAGGAAACTTATAAGGCTGAAACAAAATAACCCAAGAGAATTAATTTTCAGGTGTTGGTGGTTAATCATTGGCTTTAAGTGGTTAATCCATTGACTTGACAATCCCATTTGTACAAGATGATCCTGCACAAAGCGGCAGCCTCAAACTAGCATTAGTATCAGTGTACCAGAAAGAATCAACATCACCAAGCTGTGATAGACTTAGCTACTCTGGGAAACCAGTGACGCAAAGTGAGCTCATTTGGGTTACTATAAAACTGGCCAGCGTTAAAAAAGTATGTCCTTTCCACGATGGACACATGGTAGTCGGTGCCAAATTCTATTTTCTAAAAAAAAGTGCCCCATCACGTCAAGTGACGTATAGGGAATATGGTGTTAGTGGCCAAGAATTTTAGGGTAGTGTGGTCGGTATTATGCCTGTGCCGCTTTACTTTCAAAAAAAATTTGGTACCCATTAAAGACTGGGTGAACTGGAAGCCATAGGTTAGGAACAAACCCTTGTCCTTTGTAGCCCACTTCACTAACCACTGAGCTATCGCGGCTCCCAAATTCTACATGTCGGGGTTGATCCTGATCGATGGCTTCCAGGTTCACCCAGCCTTAAATGAGTACCAGATTTTTTTCTGGTAATGTAAAGTGGCACGGATGAAATACCAACCACATTACCCAAAAAAATGGTCACTAACACCATATTCCATGTATGCCATTTGGCAGGTTGGGGCTCTTTATTTTTGTTTCGCCCACCCCCACCCCCCAAAAGGCAATAACTTAGTAATTAAATATGTCAAACACCTGCCATGTCACTAGTAATGTATTAGTGTGATGACATAAGAGCTCAAGCATGAGAAGAAATAATATTCTTACCCATTCAGCTAGGCCATGCCTTGAAAATAATTGTACAATTCGGCCAAGAAATTTATTTCTCAGCCTCCCCAATTTTTCAAGACCCTGGGTGAGGTCCCGTTGATGTACAAACAATCAACTACCCATACATAAAAATGCCCATCATTAATTTAAACGAATCCTCAAAAAACAATTTTGAAATAATACAGAATGGACATTTTTATAAAGGGTTCTAAAATATTTTTCAAGGCATTACTTGATGGTGCCGGCAAAACGCTTGTCCTTCTGTGGGTCATAGTTCTTGAGGGCAATTTGCAGCTCCACAGACTCGGTGAACTTGCGTTTCTTCGTCTCAGTTGAATATTTGAGAATGTTGTCAATGGATTCACGCAGCGAATCTCTGTTGATCTTACTGAAACACAAAATTAACATAAAAAAACTGTAAAAGCTGCATTTACTAGTTTCAAGCAGTGTTGTCTTATAAAATTATCTTCACTTTTTATTATGTGAATGGGTTATATTTTTTATTAATAATCTAAGTTTATGAAAAGACTAATGGTTATGGTTATTGCCTAACTAATACTACAAGTAACGTTTCTTTACTGAAGATTTTAGTTTATTAGAAACACTTTGTAATATATATATATATAGTATATGAATTTTGATTCAGCATCCATTTGTACAAAAAGCATGTGAAATTTCTTCGTTTTTATAGGCAAAATCTAAATGTATTTCAATGTTTTTAATCGCAAACTAATTAATGTTGTGGATTAATTTAATTTTTCCGTCACGGGTTTAACCTAGAGTACCCAGAATGGTAGATTTAGAATTATATGGTGAATGAAATGACCAAACAGTGAACAGCCAAGTGCTAGTGGACGTTGCTCTGAGTAGAAAGACTCGGATCTGCGATGACAAAAACGGCGAAGGAAAGAACAGAAAACTGAGAAAAATATTAAATCTCCTAGCTTAACTTCAATGAAAACCTTAAAAATAAAATACTGCTAATTAATTATTCAGTTGTTGAGTTAGTTAAAGCACAAACATGTTTATAAGTTTATATAATAATATAGTTAGTTTTCTCTATGTATTGACCTTTCCGCCTTTCGAGCCGTAGCCGGCGGCCCTTAGAGCGTAGACCAAGATACTCCTCTTTCTTATCATAATTTTTGTTTTAGCAGTTTTCAATTCTTTTAAAGATATTTTATCAAATCTCGCCATTTGTCTCTCTGAGTCTCTGTCCTGTGCAAGCAGCTCTATCTCATTGAGGAAGCAGATTCCTGCTGCTCTTACCACTCTCATCAATGTTCTCAGTGTCTCTCTGGGTCTTCCTCTTACCTGTTGTTTCCCACATGAGGGCTTGCTTTGCTATTCGGTTATTATCTAGATACTTCGATATCTCCATAGACGCCGTTACCGGTTATGACGTCACTTAAGTAAATATATGTGGCCAGGAGCCGTCTGAAAAAAATCCGAATTTTTACATCGTATATGCAAATCGTTTTCCGATGATGTTTCCGGAAGCTATTTATACGAAACTTAAGTTGTTTCCTAACAATGAGAGTTCCGTCCGCCTATTTAAAAAGTCGGAAGTGATCTAAAACGATTGTATTTTGTCTTACAACGCATGTTTCAGCTACATACGACGGTCTCATCATATTTTCACCCGAAAAAAAGCATGATGCAGTAAAATAATATGGATATTTAGATTTAGCGTCCATTTTTACATAAGTGTGTGAAATTTCAAAATGATTCGTGTTAGGATGTTGCGGCAATCGCGAAAATTGATGCCCCTGCTCGCTCCATATAAATAACATGGCCGATCGGCGACTATTTCGAATGTTGAACTTTAATTCATTGCAGAAAAAAATCCTGCGAACGTAGGTTTAAATAATAAAGATAACCTGATTCTATAACCACTTCTACATATTTGTGGGAAATTTTAAATGGATATGATAGCCCCTATTGAAATTATCGGCATTTGAATAATCTCACCATTATCGAAAATTTTCCCCATTGGTAGCATGGCGGCGATCCAGCTGGGATCAAAGACTATGTCCACTGTTGAACTTAAGTCATTGCAGAAAAAAATCCTGCGAACGTAGGTTTAAATAATAAAGATAACCTGATTCTATAACCACTTCTACATATTTGTGGGAAATTTTAAATGGATATCATAGCCCCTATTGAAATTATCGGCATTTGTTTTCCCCATTGATTAGCATGGCGGCGATCCAGCAGGGATCAAAGACTTATGTCCACTGTTGAACTTAAGTCATTGCAGAAAAAAATCCTGCGAACGTAGGTTTAAATAATAAAGATAACCTGATTCTATAACCACTTCTACATATTTGTGGGAAATTTTAAATGGATATGATAGCCCCTATTGAAATTATTGGCATTTGAACGACCACACCATCATTATACAAAATTTCCGGTTTTCCCCCATGCTTGGTCTCTTCAACCATCATCAAGTGCCTCTAACTCAGACTCACTCAACGTTTTTTTTTTTATTATAGTTATAAGTTAGTTATATTTAATTTAAAATGTAGTATTTCCAGTTGCCTAATATTAATAAATATTCCCAATTATTGAATTGAAAGTTTTTTTTTATTTATATACTGTATACATATATTTTTTTTAATGAATAAAAAAAAATTAATAATAAAATTATACTTCTTATACACATAAAATAACAATAATAATGATGTGACTTCTTTAGCAGAAATTCAGTATTATTTTTATGTGAATCATAGAAATTTATAATTATTCTTACATAAATTGCAGAGAATTACTGTTATTTTTGACGTAAATTCCTGAAAATTACCATTACTTTGATATAAATCAATTTAAATGACTTATTTTTGACGCAAATCAAATAAAAAGTATATATTTTTTTTTATTGTACACCAAATATAATGATTATTTTGAAAATGTACACCAAATGTAATGATAATAATTTTAATTTAATAAAAAAAAAATTTGGCTTCTTATTTAAAATTTGGCTTTTTTTTTGCATGGCCAACCTGGCGCTATGGTTTTTTCTTCTTTGCATCATTTAACACAGAAATAATTCACTTAAAAAATCGTAACTTTTTTTCTAATTGTCGTACAAACATGATTCAGGTATCACTGTTTTACTCACTTCGAGGGCTATTTAGCTATCCTGGTTTCAATTATTAGAAATTATTTTGAAAAAAAAGCCAAAGTACCTATATTATCGCTTATCACATGTCCAACAATAAAACATTTGACAGTCTTTTCTTGATTACTGAAGATAGTGGTTGATTGGCGATTTCTATAGTATATATTATATAATATGTTTTAGTAAACAATTATTAAATTAATCTTAAGTTTTCAGTTTTGATGTATTGAAAAGACTGAACCGACGGGCAGTAATATACTAGTTTAGCGTCCTAAATTACTAAGGAGTAAGTTCAGTAAATAGTAAGCTCTTTTTGCACTTTTAAATTGTCAGTCGTTCTCACTACTCTCTTAATTAATAAAAGTTAGTCTAAAGTAGTAAGAAGAAGACATGTGATTGTTTAGTAGTAAAAGTAAGTGTTTAAGACTTTAAGTAAGTTAGTAAGTAGTTTATATCATTATCATATGTGATGTCGCTTTTTTTTTAGTATAGTCACTATGTTACACTATGTATTTATGCCATTTTTTACACTACTTACTAAACCAGTTAAACGTTTTAAAAAAAAAATATTAAAATGCAGAAAAACTAGAAACTAATATATTCATTGAAATAAGTGCGGTCAGGGGGCATCACATTTCGTTTAACAGAAAGAATTTAGTTTAGCACGCTAGTAATTAACCTGACAGAAATACAATTTTGCATAACCAGTTCCCATTAACTTTTACCCATTCTGTATAAATGAATATTTACACTTTACAAAGAAACACTTATACTAAAATATAAAAATATATTTATGTAGATGGATCATTACTTATAACAAATAATTTAAGCAGATTGTTCACGAAGATTCACCTACCTCATTTTCAGCACGTAATGAAAGAAAGAAAGAAATCGGAAACGGAAGTAGTAATTTTGACCAGACGAAAATGTTTGTCCCCGATAAAAGCCAAAGAGACTTGAACAAAGAACAAATAGGAAATATGTCAGCTTTCCATCTTCAAAATTTGTTGTAATTATAGTAATAATTAACACAAAAAAGTAACACACACTAAAAAGTAGTAGGAGGACAAATTATAATAAAAACACTATTCCGTACTCCTTTTAGTTTCTTCAAATTATATATATAAAGTTAAAGTTGTGTTTGGCTTGCACCTTGGTCAAAACTTCCGGATGCCATCGTGTTTCAATTCTATTCTATTTATGGAATCAGTTTCACTGCAGCCATGGCATCTCCATATCCGCTCCACCGCCTATCCAAGCATTTCTCGGAGCGTGTACAGACTGACTTTTCCTGTAAGGTGTTGATTGTGGATACATCTGCTTATCCCACTAAGCCCTTCGGATCGGCCAGACCCTTTTCCACCTTCAGACTAATCATTCTCCCAGAGTATACATCATTGTCCCACCAGTTCTTAGGGAGTGATGAAGAGCAAATTTAGCGACAATCGACATTTTTTCGGGCATATCATGAGAAAAGGAAGGTTGAAATACTTGGCTCTTCTTCTTCTTTCCTTCCCCATATGCCTTTCAGCGTCGAGGGGGATATAATTTGCGGTCTTTTGCTCTTCTGTTCGTCTCTGCTGCGGTTGTTTCCTAGTGCTTCTAATGTTTCGTCAATCCATCTTTTCCATGGTCGGCTCTTAGGTCTGGTGTTCAACGTTCAATGAAGGCTCGTTGTGTTATGTTTTGATCTTTCTGCCGTGTCACGTGACCAAATCATTGTATATGTTGTTTCTTTATATATTCTATGGCGGGGGTTATTCCTAGCTTTTTTTCTCAATTCTTCATTTCTGTTCTTGTCTCTCGGGTTGTTTCCTGTCATTCATCTAGCACACTCCATCTCACCGGAGGTTATTTTTCTTGTTGTTCTTGCATCTATGGTCCAGGACTGGCATCACTTCATGATAGGAAATGTTTTTTTTTTCGTTGCTCATCTAGCTAAAAATTGGTACCAGAGATTTGTCTGCGAAGTAAAGGCTGGTTGGCATGATAACTACTACATCACCCACACATGTGCAGTGTTTTCATGGAAAAAAAACGGGCACTAACACCATATTCCCCGTAGGCCTAGGAAGGCAGGGTAGTGAACCTTTATTTGACAATGTAGGTGGAAAAGAATAAGAGTTTCGTTTCACCGAACTGGTTATAGGTAGGGTGACAGGTAGTAAAATTGTTCTAGTTTCTTGTGACTGAAGCGCGTTGTAGTATATAGTGACTGAAGTGCATCGTAGTATACAGTGACTGAAGTGCATCATAGTATACAGTGACTGAAGTGCATCGTAGTATACAGTGACTGAAGTGCATCGTAGTATATAGTGACTGAAGTGCATCGTAGTATATAGTGACTGAAGTGCATCGTAGTATACAGTGACTGAAGTGCATCGTAGTATATAGTGACTGAAGTGCATCGTAGTATATAGTGACTGAAGTGCATCGTAGTATACAGTGACTGAAGTGCATCGTAGTATATAGTGACTGAAGTGCATCGTAGTATACAGTGACTGAAGTCAATCGTAGTATACAGTGACTGAAGTGTATCGTAGTATACAGTGACTGAAGTGCATCGTAGTATACAGTGACTGAAGTCAATCGTAGTATACCGTGACTGAAGTGCATCGTAGTATACAGTGACTGAAGTGCATCGTAATATACGGTGACTGAAGTGCATCGTAGTATACAGTGACTGAAGTGCATCGTAGTATACCGTGACTGAAGTGCATCGTAGTATACAGTGACTGAAGTGCATCGTAGTATACCGTGACTGAAGTGCATCGTAATATACGGTGACTGAAGCGCATCGTAGCTAACGTTGACTGAAGCCCATCATAGTATACAGTGACTGAATCGCATCGTGGCATACAGTGACTAAAGTGCATCGTAGCATACAGTGACTAAAGCCCATCTTAGCATACAGTGAACGAAGTCCATCGTAGAATACAGTGAATAAAGTCCATAATAGTATACATTGACTGAAGCCCATCGTAGCACACAGTGACTGAAGCCCATCGTATCATCCAGTGACTGAAGCCCATCGTAGCATCCAGTGACTGAAGCCCATCGTAGTATTCAATGACTGAGGACATAACAATGAAGTTGCCTATGAACAACTGAGTTGAATCAAACTTGGCATCTCTATCGCTGGAAAGGTTATATTTGATTTCTTATATATTACATTTTGGGCTCCCAGACATCATGACTTCCCTAGACGTTGTCCTGCGGCCGAACAGGCATTGTACGATTTACCGTATCATGTAAAGTAGTGAAAATAATCGCCACATTTACCATACCTGCATTTTCGTGAAAAAATCCTCAATTTCTTTTAAGATAACATTTACATACTTTACATATCCTTTTTTATATTAATTATATTTTGTCCTGTTCTTTTTATAAAAAAATATTGTGTTCTATTTTTTTTCAGATAAAATGTTTTTTTTTTAAATTATTTCGTTTTAAATCTTCTGTTAACACTACCCGTATTAATGTGAACGGTCTTTTTCTAGCATCAGAACTTGGGGAAAAGGGGGGGGGGGTGTGGACCAACAGTCTCCCCATCATGGTAAATGTGGCTGTAGGCCAGAGCCCTATAAGATCACTAAACCATAACTAATCAAGATCCTACTCCATGTTCCAGTGGTAGGGTAAGAAACAAAATAAAAAGGGTGGAAATAGAGAAGGGAAGACAACCCGGTACTAAAAAATAACACGCATAAGTCGGACAGGTTGAACCGGCAGTTGCCTTTGCTGTAGACAACAAACAAAACACACGTAGTCCTTAGTATTGATTTAAAGGTGGATGATGCCAAGTAGCAGTTGTGGAACGAAAGCATAACAAAAAGATACTGTTGTTTCATGACAGTATAATATAGTGGGTACACAACGATGACCAGGTTTCTGGAGATTTCGACACCAGCTGTGAAGTTTAGTCATATCGTCTTCGACACTTGAGAGTTAAATGGTTCCAAAAGCATCCGCTTTGGCTCCCTGGGACGTCGTCAAACTTTGGCAAGGGCGTTACACCGAGGATTTAGTTGTTTGCTAGCTCAGGGATTAAAAATCATAATAATATGACCACATCCACATAGGTTCAATTTTTGTTGATACATAAAGGAGATTATACTGAATAGTGTACATTTTGTCGTCATTTATCAAACCGAAAAAGAAGTACCTGTTGCAATATATAAAATAACACAAAAATATCGTGAACGAATTAAAGATAACAGCCTTAACCATCACACACAAAAAAAAGTAAAGAGCCCCGTCACGCCAAGTGACGTATAAGGAATATGGTGTTATTGACCATAATTTTTAGACCTTCGACACATGATTATCGGGGCAATGTATCCTTCTCATTAGATCATGGAAATTGAATACAAATATACTCGCATTTTATTATTATTATTTTTTTTGGGGTAATAATTAATCTTTGTCTTAACAAGAATGAGCACTATATGTGAAATGATTAGTTGCTTGGTTGTGAGAAATTGTGATATTGTCATTTGTAAACATTTGTATGTTATCTTCATCCATATATGCGGAATAAAAAAAGTTTAACTTATAGAAGAAATGTTAAAAAAGAAAATTAAAATAATAGGATTACCGGACACAAGAGTAAAAGGTCAACAGATAATGAAAATACATGAACTACACGATAATATTCTCAGGAGTCGACAACACAGAAAGAGCAATACGCGGAGTAGGCTTTATCATTAACCCAGAACAGGCAAAGAATATAGATAGTGGCAATTAAACACCTGGTACAAATGGAATGACAAACAATGCAGAAGCCAGATATATTGTATACTAACAAGAAAAGAGTAACCGGCAGCAGCTATATCCCTAGTATCAAAGACGACACGGACCACAAAATGGTTATAATTACACTCAGACAGTCAAAAACAAAGAGAAGATATGAAACCAAACAAAAGAACAGACAATAAAAATAAAACAATGAAAAGATCAAGAATCAAGGAAAACCCTAGTAGAAAAACTAACAGATGAATTCAAGAAACTCTCCTAACGAAGCATGCACAGTAGAAGAAGAGTGAAAACAATTTAAGAAAACGGTCATCAATATCTCAAAAACAGTATGTGGAACGAAGCTAAGGACAAAAGAAGGGACAAAGAGCACCCCGTGGTGGAACGAAACAATCAGAGAAGCATTTAAAGAAAGGAAGAAACTGTTTAAAAATTGAGGGAAAAATAAGAACAAAGAAAAATAGGAAAAAATATACAATAGTTCGAAAAACGGTTAAATGTTATATCAAAGAAGTGAATCAAAAGAAATAGACAACATTCGGACAAAATAGGAGCAGAGATTTCAAGACAGCCACGCGAGATTTATACAAATCAGTAAAAGTGACAAAAGAGCGAGAAGAGGAAACCACGGAAGTTCTGTACTGGCAGAACAATAGCAGGCTACACAGACCACTTCGAAGTTAGATCAGGGTAAGACACGGGTGCGTACTATTCCACCTACTGTTTATTCCATACATGAAGTATATACGGAAGTTAACCAACCCATCAGAGACAGAGGAGATCAACGAGCTTTTATTTGTTGACGATCAGGCACTAATACATGAAACAATGGAAGACCTACAAGAACACCGAAATAGACTCAACAGCACAGGCACCAAATACAATATGAAAATCAACATCAACAAAACAGAAGTCATGAATTTCACAAAAGAGAAACAGAACATCAACATAACTATGGAAGGCAGCCAACGAAAACACATAGAGGAATTGAAATACTTCGGAAGTCTAGTGGCAAACGACAATTCACAAACAGCAGAGGTAGACTCAAGATGCAACAAAGCTTGTCAAATCATTGGACAGCTATCACCACTATTGTCCAACAAGGAAATAACTCTAGAGATAAAACGGACACTCTGCAATACAATCGTCATCCCAATATTGTACTACCAATGCAAGTTCTGGACCCTATATGCAAGAGCAATAAGAAAAATAACCTCTACCGAGATGAAATGTGTTAGATGAATGACAGGAAACAGTCTGAGAGATAAGATCAGAAATGAAGAACTGAGAAAATAGCTAGGAATAACGTCCGCCATAGAATATATAAAGAAACAACATATAAAATGGTTTGGCCACGTGACAAGGCACAGTGATAAAAACACAACGAGCCCTCAACAAACGTTGTGAGAACACCAGGCCCAAGGGACGACCACGAAAAAGATGGATTGACTGAATATTAGAAGCACTAGGAAATACAACAGCAGAAGTGGCGAACAGAACAAAAGACCGCAAATTATATCTCCCATCGACGCTGAAAGGCAAATGAGGAAGGAAAGAAGAATAAGTATGTTGTCCGTTTTTTGTGTGTGTGGCTACATTAAATCACTTTTATATCTTTATTACTACAAACAAAACTCTATGGGTCACAGCAAGAATGACACAAAACTGTAAAATGTATACAGGAAACAACATTGCAGATAGACAGACGATACTTCATGCGAATGAAGATAGATATATATCTTTATTGTTACTAAACTTCATTTAATGTGGATATATAAAAGAATAGGTAGATTGGATGGAAGGAAAAGAAAACAAATGACAAAGTCTTAAAACAACTAAAAATGAAAAGAGAACTTCTGAACACAATTAGAACAAGACAAATGCGATTCTTAGGCCATGTTAAAAGACACAACAGCCTACTGAAAGTGATCCTGGAGGGGAAAATGCAAGGTAAAAGAGGCAGAGGCAGACCAAGATTAACATGGACGAGTAACATCAAAAGATGGACAAATCAACCGATGACAACCTGCACCATCAAAGCAAGAGATAGAGCAAAATGGCGCTCCATGGTAGCCAACCTTCGTTGCGGAGACGGCACTCAATGATGATGATGAAACTTCATTTCAGCAACATACTAAATTAGTAATACAACCAAACATAAATATAAGAATCAAAGCTAACCTGATTTATATTATCGTAATTGTCAAGAGGGCGCTGCGGGTATATAATTATCCGAGGAAAGGGCGCCGCGGGTATAAACAATTTGGAAACCACTGGCTGTGACACTTGTCCTGAAAAGATGTTAGGTTTTCGGGGACATCCTGTTACGCAAAGACGACTTTCAGCAAAATAAGTAAAGTAAATCCTTTCCCTCGTTTCGAACAATTCTACAAATTGGACATGTTGGAGACATACGTGAACACAGCTGACTAGGAAGAGTCTGCCAAGGCAGATGTTACTAGAGGCAGGCTAAAAACGCTTGCCTGACATCAGACAAACTCAAATCGCTGCAGAGTTGAGGAGCATGAAAGGAAACAGCAGCAGTTGCCTCTTGCTAAATCATCTCACATACATTTAATTAATTGTCACTAGAGACTGCCAGTCTGCCTACTGACTGTTATCGTATCTTCTCAGTGACCACATACTGGACAGGCAGCCAGTGACCAACATAAACACGAGGGGTGTAAAAAAAAAATGAAGGGACTGATTATTTCCCTACCGGAAATCAGTAATTTGTAGTTGCTGTTTCAAGACGGTGCACATGACAATATGTACGTGCCAAACAGGAAACCAATATCTCAGCACATAAACATTTTCAATGGTTACAAATACATTTGCGGCGTTCGTTAGAGTTTACGAACAGAATGGAGTTACTGACTTATTTGTGGGTTATCATCATTGCACTCCGAACGTGTTACTTAGATCCTCTCAGAAGTTCCCGTAACGTCCAGCAACCGACAACGCTAACTCTGTGTTGGTTTATACATCCTCTTATGCACCCACTAAGTCTCATGTATCTGGAGGTACACATCTTAACTCCCATCTCTTTCATCCGAAGAAGTGATATAGACTCATGGTTGTCGAAGTCCTGTGCTCTTTCTTCACATTGGAGGACATTAAGTCCGCCCGACCCAATGGTTAACCGTCTTCGACGACAGCACAACTAGCCAGCCTGTCCGCTTTTTCATTAACAAATCAGAATTATTGTTTGGTAACTTATGTGCACTGATTTCTGTCTAGGAAAACTCGCTTAACAGCTTTCGAAATAACGGTTATCAGCTTTGGGAATATCCTATTTAATGCGGCATAAGGGGTATTTCCGTGAACAACATTCTTTGAAGATGACTGCCTAACTCATACATCGAGACCGTGGTACGTATGAAAGAAATATGGCCACTGGTCACGTCTGACTATCAATGGGGGTTGCATGCGATTTTAGAATGTTTATCAGAAGGTGCAACAGTCATGTAACGCCTCTTTATCAGATTGTTGTCCCTGACAATAGCTCAGCCCTCGGCAACAGGATATAGCTAGTGGATAGTGATTGATGCAAAAAAAAAAAAAAGAAGTAAATTACGAGAAGACACGAGAACTTGTACGGGGTATTAACTTCAGATGTTACCATGATGAAAACTATTTTTGACAACAGACAATATATACTGAGTATGCAAAAACACAAGGACTGTTTGAGGAGTGAAATTTAGGAGAGAATCTGATCATCAGATTTTGATCTTGACAAAAGCTCAATATGGCAAGCGGAAATAGGCTGTGATTTATGCAAGTTCTCGCAGACAACGAGAAGAGAAGAGAGTTCGCAGCCATTCTGTGCCCATAAACATTAGCACAAACACGAAGCAATAACCGTCAACAACAGCAGAAATCTAATGATCGTGTCGGTTAGTATATTCTGATTCGAAGCACGTGCTTTCTATTATGATAAAGAAAGTTATTGATTGTAAACAAAAAGTGGTAGAATGCAGTGCTTCGTTATATATATCTCCGTGCCTTGTCTTCACTTTTTCAGTGACTAAGCGAGAAAACCACGGGACAAACTGTCGCTAGTACTTGAAGTAGGAAATCTCAATCAATCATGGGCTCTGGTTGCGGAGCAAGCCGTGTAATAAAATGAATATTAGCAAACAGTTCATTATCTCCTATTTACGCGAATCGAAATACTATATATTTTGGGCAAAAAAATTATTAGTCGCAAAGTTATTCTCTAAACTTATATAAACTTACTAGCTGTAGCTAGTAGTAGTTAAGTAACTAACTACTAAGTTACTAAATAAAGCAAATAACTAAACAACTTCTAAATAGCCGAAACGTTCAACGGTAAAATTTATCGTTTATTTAATTATTTACGTATTTTGTTCATTTCTCCTAAGTTAACTAACCAAGCCTAACGACTGTCAAGTGTGTAAAAAAAAAATCTGTCTAGTTCTAGTAGATGTTAGAACTTCTAACAAAAAAAAAAATTGTAATTTCCTGTTGGCTATAAATAAGGAAGGAGTATTATCTACTTAACTCATAAAACGAATGTAAATAATAAAGATTAAATGAATGTAGACTCAAAAGACAGGCATAATCACATATTGAATCTGGCAACTCAAACTGGCATAAATTGTATGTTTATTTACACTTCAAAGACTTTATCATCTGTTATTTATGAAATATAATATATATACTAAAATATTATAAAAATATGAGATGTATTAATCAGAGACACTCATTGTGTCAAATCAGTGAGTAGTAATCAATTTGCAACAATTATTTGTTAGTTTAATATGTTATAACATTGTAACAAGAAAGCAATTTATTGTTTAAATTTTTAAAAATTTAAACCATAATAGTTTGTTTGTCAATTACTATTACTAAAAAATTTGTTTTACTAAAAAAAAAATGAATTTTAGGTGATATTTTTGTCTCTAATAATTAAAAAAATTTTTTTAATGACTTTATCATCACCATCATCGAGTGCCATCTTCACAATGAAGGTTGACTACTATCATGGTGCACCATTCTGCTCTATCTCTTGCTTTGATGGTGCAGATTGTCATAGGCTGAGTTGTCCATCTTTTGATGTCACTTGTGACTCGTCCATGTTAGTCTTGGTCTGCCTCTTTTACCTTGTATTTTCCCCTCCAAGATTACTTTTAGTAGGCTGTTGTGTCTTTTAACATGGCCTAAAAAGTTTTTCATAATCAGCTTAAAATTCCTGGATGCCTAATGATATTAGGGTTATGTCTAAGTCATGACTAGGCCACACCTCCTTCATTAGGGCCAAGGCACGTATGATGTTAGTGTTAGCTAAATAATGGCAAAGTGTAAATAATAATAGTCATTTAATTGCAGGCAGCACCAAATTAGGTGTCTATGTCACCTTGAATTTTACCACACTCATACAAAAAGAGGATGCTAAATTTAAACATTCATATTAATTAACTACATCTTAGCTGATTTTTTAATGTCACTCCAAGAATGTTCATGAAAGCCATTTTCAAAGGTGTAGAGATTGCGTTAATGTAATAACCGTTGGGCGTGAATTGCGATAACAACTAATTGGTGTTATCTTGTTGAAATTATCTACATCTATGTAAAAATGAATGCTGGATCTTAGTATACATACTATTTTATTACAACTCTCTTTAATCAGTAATAAAATGAAGAAAATACTTCACCTAATCAGAACTACGCATTGAAAAAAATATCCAAGCGTAATTGGTATATTTCTTTTCCTAAAATGGATAAAAAAACTATCTTTCTTTGGAGGCACATTTGGTATCCATCTCTTTCTTTCTTTAATTTCTTTTGTACCCGTTCAAGTTGTGAGGGAGATACAAAGTTCTGATTCTCAACTTTTAGCGGCTTCAATCATTGTCACTTATGTTGTCTGTCCATTTTACTCTTGGTCTGCCTCTACTTTTTCTCCTCTTTTAATATATGCTTTTGTATGGTAAGGAATTACATGGAATTCTTTCTAGACGGGCAAGCAGTTTATTTGTTGTTTCTGTAATTGGCTTAGAATTTGTTCAGTGTCTATTCTTTCTCACGTAAAAAGTAAAAGTAAAGTGCCCCCGTCACGCCTAGTGGCATATAAGGAACATGGTGTTAGTGACCATAAATTTTACAGACCTTCGGCACATGATTTTTGGGGTAATGTGGTCAGTATTACACCCGTGCCGCTTTACTTTCCGATAAAAAAATCTGGTACCCATTGAAGGCTGGGTGAACCTGGAAGCCATCAGTTGGGATCGAACCCTATTTCTTGTCCTTTGTTTGTCCAGTTCACTAACCACTGAGCTATCGTGGCTTCCCTCTTTCTCATATAATGTCAGTCTAATTCTGTCTTTTCTGGTCACTCCATGCACTTTTCTGGTCACTCCATGCACTTTTCTGGTCACTCCATGCACTTTTCTGGTCACTCCATGCACTTTTCTGGTCACTCCATGCACTTTTCTGGTCACTCCATGCACTTTTCTGGTCACTCCATGCACTTTTCTCAGACATCTCATCTTTGTGGTGACAAGCTTTCTTTTATACTTAGCTGTAAGTGACCATGTTTGGCATTGATAGCATAATGTGGGGGAAATGAATATTTGGTGTGCCATGTCACTTGAAAATCATGTGGGTTTAGTGTCTAATAGACAAAATAGGTACACTCTTTTGCTTGCTTGTATTCGCCCGATGACTAAAGGAGTACACCTCTTCATTATCCGCCCTAAAAGTGGGCGATCTGCATTGTATTGTGGTTTGCAGTATAACTGTGTTATTTATGCCTTTCGGCCCAACTCATCCAACTTCAGTGCAACATTTTTGAGTACCAGGTTGTTTTCCCTCTTCCTACTCGCTCGGCCAGACTAGACAGGTTAGTCTGATACTGAAGGCACCACGGAGAGGTGGAGCATGGTCTGGATGGTTCAATAACATGCACAATAAATTGGTGATTCTGACTGACGCACTGTCAGTACTATCAGCTCTAAAATGCCCCAAGAACAATGAACTAGATGACTTGAGGAACAACCCTGGACCAACTATGCAATAACTTCCAGAGAGTAGTCATTCAGTGGATACCATCACTCTGTAATATACACGGGAACAAACACGCAGACAAATTAGCTAAAGAGGGAGGGAGATTACCACAAGAGAACCATCCGCTCAGTTATGATGAAGCCAAATCCATCCTCAAGGGTCAGTTCCATAAAAAATGAAAACGAGAATACCCAAAGCATAACGAGAGTGACGGATACCACCAACTATCAAGGAGGGATCAAGTCATCATACTTCGCCTACGCACTGGCCACAATAGAATGAGAAATCACATGTTCACCAAATTCAAAATAGGTACAACCAGCCTATGCCACTATGTACACTGGACAATATGACTACAAAACATGTTCTATAGGATTGCTCCCCAGTACACAGACCTGAGAAAAGCAATGTGGTCCACGCCCACCTCACTGGAAGAGAAACTATATGGGGCAATCGATTCGCTTAAACAGACAGCTGACTTTATGAGAGAGTCTGGAATCCTACTCTGATTGAGTCTTGATCGTAGAGAGAGAGAGAGGGATGGTTCTGGTTCACCAATTCTGGCGTAAGCCATCAACCGTGGGTAGCTGACAACTTCCAGTTCTGCTGCTGGGAGGCGCGCCTTCACCTCTAGTACACTCTTTTGCTGTTATCATGAAAAGTAACAACATTTTCTTCCTGGGTAGTAAAATACCCAATTTTACTTCTGTCATAGTGGAATTTATTGACAAACCTCGTATTTGTCAAGTACAGCTCCTTCATTTATTTATTATGAGCCGATGATGATTTCACATACAAATCTTTATGTGAATAATGAATGCACAACTATGGTATCCACTATGATTTCATAAGTGGATGTAGTCACTTCATTTGTTTATCTGATTGGCTCATCGCTTTCAAATTTTACACTTTTGTGTTCAAATGGAAGCTATGCTGAGTATATGCTACAATCATGATGAAAATATGAGTAGAAAAGGCTCTATGTCCATCTCCGGTGAAAAAGTTACTTGTGATTTTATGATCTGACAAACATTGAAAACAATTTATCAAAGCATCTAATGAATAAGATATATCAATGGAAAGGAAGGGAGTAATTAGAAGCAGTTTTATAAAAATCTGGAAGGAATTGGAAAATACCGAAGAGAAGAGAGCTATGACAACACATGATAGATTTCTCCAAAGTTAGATTCATGGAGGGAATTCATCTCTCTGTATGAACTGTTGCGCGTATAAAAATTAGCACATAAGATAAATGTAAAATTTGTTGGCATATAAAGAGACATGACACTTTGCTTTCGATCATCTCAGAGAGATAGATGGAAGACATTTGGACAAGGGCATCAAACTATCAATAAATAAGTCGCATATGATATGGGTCAGTGAATGAGCCTTTTAACTAATATCATAACAAAAGTTCAAAAATTACCTTTTCATCATACCCTTAATAGCAGATTGGGTTTTGCTGCTTTGGGCTTTGTGTGTCAGTATTCAGAACGCATTTGTTCAGGAATGTTTCTCTAGCCTTTAAGTTTACTTACCTTTCCGCGATAGCAACTGTCAAGTGTGACTACTTTAAGAAAAGCAGTTTACCAAACCAATACATCTTTCCTACTCTGATTTTGTTCAAGTTTTCCTTCAATTCGGTGAATTATTCATCAGAGACATTTACTTCTCTTTGGTGAATTGTCTACTAGGAACATATACTTTGTTCTCTTTGGTGAATTGTCTACTAGGAACATATACTTTGTTCTCTTTGGTGAATTGTCTACTAGGAACATATACTTTGTTCTCTTTGGTGAATTGTCTACTAGGAACATTTACTCCTTCTCTTGGGTTAATTGTCCACCAGAGACATTTACTTTCTTCTCTTTGGTGAATTGTCCACCAGGAACATTTACTTCCTTCTCTTTGGTGAATTGTCCACCAGGAACTTTTACTTTCTTCTCTTTGGTGAATTGTCCACCAGGGACATTTACTTCCTTCTCTTTGGTGAATTGTCCACCAGGAACTGTTTTACTTCCTTCTCTTTGGTGAATTGTTCACCAGGAACATTTACTTTCTTCTTTTTGGTGAATTGTCCACTGGGGATGTTTACTTCCTTCTCTTTGACGAATTGTCCACCAGGAACTTTTACTTTCTTCTCTTTGACGAATTGTCCACCAGGAACTTTTACTTTCTTCTCTTTGGCGAATTCTCCACCAGGGACATTTACTTCCTTCTCTTTGGTGAATTGTCCATCGGTAACAGTTACTTCCTTCTCAGATATTGTTTAGATACTGATAGTCCATTTCCTCCCATACTCAATACTTAGTTTACAGCACAAAATGCTTTCTGTATTTCAACTTAAGCTTTTATGCTTCAGTTACAGTTGATGCTGCTTGTTACTAGTCTTTGCACACACTGCTCATCTGGAAAAAAAAAGAAAAGGGTACATTCTTTTTTGGACACCCTGTATAAAACACTTACCTATGGTGCATAATAATGGTCATAACATGAGAACTATTTAATCTAAGTTGAGATATTTCCAAGATGTTAGCGATTTCTCCACTTTGATTTTGATGTATAGGTAAAAACATAACGTTTTCATTTTTGGAAAGGCTTGTTAATTGCATAACATCCATGTAGTAGCCTCCGTCAGTTATAATTGACTGGATTTTTCCATGCCCCTAGAAATGTTATTTTTTTTTTCTTTCTCAGTGCATTCTCTTTTTCTATGAATATGTCTGCTTTTTGTATGCGTCAGAGCTTTAGAGTGTGTTTCCAAAGATTGCGGTCTGCAGCTATTTCTTCCCAGGCTGCAGTGTCTATGTTCAGAGTCTTCATGTCTCGTTTACACACGTCTAGAAATAAAAGTTTTTGGCGCCCCCTAGTTCTTTTACCAGCTGCTAGTTGTCCCTAGAGGATATCTTTTGGTATGCAGCCATCTTTCATATGGTGTACTTGGCAAATCCAGCATAACCTACATTGTTTGAGCAGCGTGTAGATGTTCGGGAGGCCTGTGCGAGTCATGACCTCCATGTTTGTCACTTTATCCTTCCTGGTGATACCAAGAATACGGCGCAGACATTGCATAGGAATGCATTTAACCTTCTTTCTTACTTTGCATATGGACTTACAAGCTTGTTCAGCTGTTTCCGGTCCAAAAGACATTGACTAAAATGGGAGAAATCAGTCTAAACCATGCAAAACTTCTGTTTACCGTCCTATCTATAGCTCGTTTCAAAACATATGCCCAACTTCAAAACGCTATTACTCTCTAACCGTTTGTTAAATACTTTTGAAATTTTCCAAATGTTATTAGAATGCAAAAGACCCTTTAAATGTATATTTAACAAATATCTTGCAGCTGCAGTTTTCTTAAAGCGGCGATATTTCTTTGATGTTTGTCAAAATTGTAAATTGTGAAGCCCTAAAGAATAGAAATTACCGTAGTTGCTGGTCTACGATTAATTTTCACTAGGTAAAGGCGTGGCCGTAATGGGGAAATAACTGGATAAAACAAAACACCAGGAGAATTATTGTCTGCTCAGTTCGAGGACGGACGATAATAATACCAAGGTATACCTGTATGTCCAATTTTCATAGTTGTGTGGTCCTGAAAAGGACCGTTTGTTGAAATAATTTAAGGTAATATAGGGGCCAACATTGTGGGGGCTATATACTTTCATTCTGAATCAGACAAGCTTAAAAGACTAATAACTGTTTGGGGTTGAACATTCCACAAACCATCATTTTTCCAATATTCCTCTTCCTGTTTTAAGACGTGGTCTTCACATTTAGCCCAATAATCTTTGTCTATATTTAATAAAGCGAGATTAGCAAGAGTCTTTACATCGCATATTTTGAATGTTGTATTTTCATCTGCCACTTGTCCTTTTAATTTTGCCCAGATTAGTTCTATTGGATTTAAATGAGCATGGTAAGGTGGCAGCCTCAAACTTATATGACCGTGCTCTTGGATAATCTTATATATTTGAAAAATCTTTATCCTTTGTTTTTGCTTTACTAGAGATAGTAATTCAGGTTTTAAGTACATGTTATTAAATTGTATGTGCTCCTTTGTGAGCCATATCTTAATAGCATCTTTTGTACTGGATGACGTCGGGACTTTATCTTCAAGTGCAACAATGTTGTGGTACGCTGCATTGTCCATTATTAGGCAAGATGGTCGATCTAGTGCTGGGAGAACAGAATTTTCAATCCAATGTCTAAATATGTGACCATTCATCTCAGAGTGATAATCCCGATTGTCTATGGATTTTGAAAGAAAAATGAGCTCTGCATTCTGCATTAGTCCATGTTGTCGACTACCTGCATGAGCAATTATCAAGCGCTGTCCTTTGCTGCTAGGTATTAATCTCTTAATCTTTCCATCTGATGACTGCCATTCCCTTTGGTTAGTGTGGTGAGCATTGATCCATGTTTCATCCAAGTACACAATATCATAACCTTGCTTGCGCACCTCTTTTACTTCACGTAAGTACTTGCTTCTCATGACTACTATATGTGGCTTCTCACAGATGATGTTTCGTCCATTGGAATACTTTCTGAATGTAAAGCCTGCAGCTCTCACATTCTTCCATAATGTAGACTTTGATATTTCAATACTGTTGTTCTTTTTCAGCGATACTTTTAATTTTCTTATTGTAACAGTTTCATTCATACCCAACATTTTGTGAATTTCACTTCTAATAAGTTCACTGTCCAAATTATCCAACATTTTTGCTCTTCCTTGTGATTTTGTATATTTGGAACATTGACGGTCACGTGCTTGAATCCAGCGATTAAATGACCGTTTAGATAAATCCAAAATGTGTCTTGTCCTATTCTCAGGGTTTTCTAAAGAATGAAATAATCTTCCTCGTTTAGCCTCTTTGCAAAAATAGTCATACATTTTTATTGCGATGTTTTGTAAACTGCAGAATTTCATTTTAAGACTCATGATAAATGTTATTGTTCCACGTTACGCCGCTGAATTAACGGAAATGGAACACACAATGTCTCGTGTTTACTACAAGTGTCTAATTGTGTCAGACAGCTCACGTTTAAAGCGTGAAAAATCGTAAATTTGAGCGTGTATGGATTTGTAATCGCTATTTTTAACTTAAATACTGTAAACACTAAGTTTTGACTACATCAATGGGTCGTTATAAATTTATATAAATCAAATAAGCAATAATAATAACCAAATGTTTGTTTTTAATGAAATTAATTCCCTGTTGGGTTCTAATAATTAAAACTATACATGCAAATTTTGAAAAAATTACAAAAAGCGGTTTAAAAGATATTGATTTTTAAAGTTGGGCACGACTTATGAAACAAGCTATAGCTTATATTAGTGAAGTAGTCACCAAAATGCCTTGTGATGTCTTGCAGGACGGCTAAAAATATCGTCGAATTATCACGTTTTGTTGGACATCATGAAGTTTCTTCAAGTTATCATGGCCTAGGGTCCTCCCTCACAGGATACATCCAATCAGGCCCACAATGTTTGTATCTGCCTCCGTTATTCTCTAACAGGTTATCTTCGATCTGTCTGTCTTTTTCACCTTCCTCTTGCTGTCCAGGGCATGTCATTTCTTGTGGGTGGAAATTATTGAATTTACTATTATTTAATTTATTATTAAATTCACCAAGAGAAAGTTTACCATGGTTGATTGCCATGGTTTTTCAAGGTAGATTATTAAAGCATTCCAAACTAAAAGCTGCATAATGTGGCTCTAGTAATCAGTAAGTAAAGCCCCTTTGATTTCTTGACGTTTTGGCAAATATTTCTCAAAAAAAACCTTGTAATTCTCTTAACTGCTTTTCTGACTACTTGAACATATTATCCCAGCAAAATGCTTGGTTTAGATCAATTTTCATTTATTATCTCGTTCTTTTAAATTAAAAGAAAATTATGAAAAACTGTGTGGTCACATCATGTTAAACCCCTTGGTAATGAATGTGCTAAACCAACAGATGGTGCAGCTCTCGATGGTGAATGTGCTGTAAAATTTCAGAGTTGTCTGGAAGTCCATCTTCCAGCATTAACATTTTTTGCATTGTATATACTATTTTTTTTTTTTTTGCATTGTATAATATATATATAACAAGGATGTATTTTATCGCCCTTGTTATTTGGAATTGTTATGGACTTCATAATGAAGAAATGCTGCACTGGTAATAAAGGCATCGAATGGATACAAGGAGACCATTTGGAGGACCTGGACTTTGCTGATGACATAGTTCTCATCAGCAATCAGATAAAAACGATGCAGGAAAACACAAATGAACTATCATCAATAGCCAGCAAAATTGGGCTTGAGGTCAATCATGAAAAGACTAAAGTCATGAAAAGTTTAATTCCAACAAGTGACAAAATATACATGGAAAACAAACCAGTAGAAGAGATCGATCACTTCATCTATCTTGGAAGTCACATTGATCGAGAAGGGGATACGAGCAAAGAAATTAGAATCAGACTGGCTAAAGCAGCAATGTCTTTCAGAAGCCTTGAAAAGTTGTGGAAATCAAAACTCATTAGCACAAACACAAAACTTAGGCTATTCAAATCAAATGTACTATCAACCCTTACGTATGCGTGTGAAAGCTGGAAAACAACAAGAGATATAGAAACAAAGTTGAACGCATTCGAAAATAAATGTCTAAGGAAAATACTTGGTATAGAATGGAACGAATTCAAAACAAACGAGGAAATTAGAGAAATCGCCAATCAACCACTAATATGTTCAGTAATAAAGAAAAGACGATGGTCATACGTTGGACATGTGATGAGAAGAGATAATAATCGAATAGCAAAGCAAGCCCTCATATGGGAAACAACAGGTAAAAGAAAAGAGGAAGACCCAGGGAGACACTGAGAAGAACATTGATGAGAGAGGCAAGAGCAGCAGGAATCGGCTCCCTCAATGAGATAGAACTGCTTGCACAGAACAGAGACAGATGGCGAGATTTGATAAAATATCTTTAAAAGAAAACTGCTAGAACAAAAATTCATATAGGAGAAGGTGTATCTTGGTCTACGCCCTATGGGCCGGTTACGGCTCGAAAGGTCAATAGATAGATACTATACTCAAAACTCATTAGCACAAACACAAAACTTAGGCTATTCAAATCAAATGTACTATCAACCCTTACGTATGCGTGTGAAAGCTGGAAAACAACAAGAGATATAGAAACAAAGTTGAACGCATTCGAAAATAAATGTCTAAGGAAAATACTTGGTATAGAATGGAACGAATTCAAAACAAACGAGGAAATTAGAGAAATCGCCAATCAACCACTAATATCTTCAGTAATAAAGAAAAGACGATGGTCATACGTTGGACATGTGATGAGAAGAGATAATAATTGAATAGCAAAGCAAGCCCTCATATGGGAAACAACAGGTAAAAGAAAAAGAGGAAGACCCAGGGAGACACTGAGAAGAACATTGATGAGAGAGGCAAGAGCAGCAGGAATCGGCTCCCTCAATGAGATAGAACTGCTTGCACAGAACAGAGACAGATGGCGAGATTTGATAAAATATCTTTAAAAGAAAACTGCTAGAACAAAATTCATATAGGAGAAGGTGTATCTTGGTCTACGCCCTATGGGCCGGTTACGGCTCGAAAGGTCAATAGATATACTATACTATACCTTTTATAATGCTAACTCAGCTTACAGTTGTCATATATGTTTCCCCCATGTATCATGAAACTATTATTTTTCCTCTGTTTTTCATTTTCTGTTTTTTTTTCCTTTTTCTTCTACAGAGATCCAGCGTGGTTGCTGTGTCTCAAGTTGATGATGACAAAATTTTGTGTATCATCCAGGATTTAGTGGACAGCAATGGAGGTGCAGTGAGCAAGCATACCCTCAACTTGCAGGCTTCTGTACCTGCTCGTCAGGCTGCTTGTGACATAGCTCGAGCTTGTGGCTATAAGGAGAACTCAGTCTCTGTCCACTATGAGATGCAGCTTGGAGGAGGAGGGGATGTAAGTATACGGGGATGTCTTGACTTGCAGATATACCACAAATTTAAATTGCAAGAAGATGGACTAAATAGCGAAGGAAATTATCCAAAGATACTACAATGTAAGGAAGAAGCAAGGCCTTCCCCAAATGCAATGGGGAGAATGGATATTACTAAATGTTTTGCAAAGTAGCCTGGTTGGGAAAACCACCCAACTGGGCTACCGACGTTTGGACAACCAGTGTTCAATTCCCACTGGAAGAATTGTATACATGGTCGGAAAAATTCCTCCACGGTCAACCCAGCTGTTGGTAGAAATTGATACTAGGATAGTACTCTGGGAAGGTGAGGAATGCCACCTCGCATCATCAGTTTTGATGCTTAAAGCGACAGTATCTAGAAGTCTCCGAACACTTCTGGATAGGCGGGCGAGCAAATATGGGTGAAAACTCGTGTGCTAAGACTCTGTTTCAAATCTTGTACTTTACCTTTACCTTTGTCGCTGTTATATTTGATCATACTCCACCTCCCTACAGGCTACACCGGAATGATTCACCTGTAGTATGACTCACCTGTAGTACTCAAAACTGAAGATGGGCATTATAACCTGTATCCTAGCAAACTTAATATAGTAAAATATATCCTATAAGAATCTTAAGCATGCATTCTAATAAAGATAAGTGTACTACCTTTGAAGAGAACTGCAGGATGAGGCTGTAATCCTGAAACAGACATTGCTGCAGATGTTTAAGAGTGGTAGTTTGTGGACAAATACAGAAAAAGTAACACATTTTTGTGAAGTCTATCTATCTATCTATCTTTCGTTCGCCTGAAGTATTGTCTATATCTGCAATGTCGTTTCCTGTATAAATTTTACTGTCTTTTGTAATTCTTGCAGTGGCCCATATGGTTTTGTCTGTAGTGTTGTATCTATGGGCCAATGGATTTTCCTCAGTCTACTATATTCAGTGCAGTCTTGAAGTATGTGTTCAGCAGTCTGGGGTGCCTGTCCACATGTACAAGTAGTTGATGTGCCGATCTTGAATTTTGTATACATGTGACTATGGAGTCGATTGTGTCCTGTTCTTAGGCGTATAATGATAACTTGTTCATATCTATTCATATTATGAAAGGCATCCTGATTTGGGGCTTGTGGTCCTCTGATTGATTTGATTATCTGTTTTTTATGATGGTATGTAACTGGTGTATCTAGTTGTGTGCCTGTTGAACCTTCCTTTGCCAACTGATCTGCTTTCTCATTTCCTGGTATTCCACAGTGAGACGGGATCCACTGCAGGGCAACCCTGTGGTGCTTGCAGAGTTCAGTCAATAAGGTCTGCAGATGTGGTAATTTTCTGGATTGTAGTGCCTGGAGTACTGATCTTGCATCTGTCAAAAACACTACAGGCTGTGGGCTAAGATTACTGTTCAGCAGTTTTTCTATTGCCAACTTTATTGCTTGTATTTCTGCATCATAATTGTGACAATATTTCCCTGTTGCTATTTTATTCATATCCCTAGTGTTATTTGGGTACTCTATATATGCACCTGCTCCCCCATTCTTTACTGCATTCTGTGCTGATCCATCTGTGTACACACGGATCCATAGGTCTTGTGGGTATTCTTCATCCAGGAAACTGAGAGTTATTGTTTTTCGCTGTAGACTATTTTGTTCCTCTTTGTCAATTTGTGAAGTCTATTTTCATTCTGAGTAAAAACGTTTACTTTGTATTAGTTCCTTGAGTTTGTCTGTCCTGCATTAGAGTCGGATGTGCTAAATAGTTGTGAGAAATGCCTACGTTAACTAGAAATAATATCTTCATAGGTATAGAGTACTCATATAGAGTAAATGTAATAGTTTGTCATGTTCATACATTCCCTCCTTTTGGGTACCTTCCTAATTACTAATTCAGGTAATCTTTGAGTATGGGATTTTTTTCTATTGATGTGGAGTTTATTATTTTTTTTTTTTTTTCATTACTTTGGTCATCGGCTGACATCAAACAACCCTTTGTAACTTAGGAAACGCTGCGGATAATGCTTTAAGGTAGCTGAACATACTGATGAACTTATAGCAACTGTCTGAATAGAAAAAGTAAAACGTTCAGTCCAAGTGGTCAATATTCGGTCATAAATCAACCTGAGACAGGAAATATGAGCTCCTCATGTGTCTACTTGGTAAACACACAGCTGTGTGTCAAAAGTTAAAAGAAAATGCTATTTTTAGTGCTCCTAATGTTACATTTAAGTGGTAGTAATTTGTATTACGAAACAACATGCCTCACAGGTAAGTATCATAATCTAGGTTAAGCCAGCTTTGTTCAAAGGTCATTATGTTTATGTCTCATTAGCCTAGATAGCAAGAGCCCATATATTAGGGATGTTTAAGAAGTATCCGACCTTGCAATTTCTCACCTGGATGTTTGAAACACTGACCGATCTTGAAAGCAATCTCCTAGCGCCTGCACACATTTGTTCTAGCATTGTTGGAAGCATTTCCTGAAAACCTCTTTGAGAACAGAATATAGCTGGACATTTGCATTGTGCGTAGTGCCTTCCCGTGACTCAAAATAGGTTAGATCGAAATGGGAACCAGCATTTTCAGCTTTGGGAACAGCCAAATATCACAAGGAGCCATGTTAGGAGGAAGCGTGATGAAGTAGAGGAATTTTTTATTTTGGCTAAAAAATGTATGAATCAGATATGAAGAATGAGTGAGTGTGTTGTCTTGATGAAGCTTCCAAGTTCCCGTTGCCCACAGGTTGGTCATTTGCATCGCATAGCATCATGAAGATGACATATGTTCTCCATAAAGTACTCTTTTTGTAATATTGTGGCATGTACTCATTATAAGCAAACCCACAAAAGTCAAATAAATAAGTTAACCTGCAACATACACCTACCTGCCCCAGGATAGCAAAAATCCATGAATCATCACCAGTGATCATGATATTCTGAAAAGAGTCACCATTTGCATGGCTCAACCTATCTGTGAGGCTTCCAGACAGCTGCTACTGCTCTATTCATAGCAACCTTGGAACAAATTTTGCAAACACTCTTCGCATAAACGAATCCTAACACAAAATGGAGTATGCAAAACCAGTGCTTATCCCCACCTAGTCCACAAGTTCTTGAATGATGACTCTGCAGTCTTGTATGACCAATGAACTTGGTCAATAACCTCATCACTCCGGCCTTCGAGAACATGATTTACTCTCCACCAATGTGTAGCCATCTTTGAAATTATTATACCACTCCTTAATTTGTGTTTTACTCACAGCATTACCGCTGAAAGCCTGTTGAATCTTCCGAATGGTTTCTACATGGGTATCGCCCAGCTTTTAGTAAAATTTAATGTAATGGTCAAGTCATCCTGCCATTTTGTGGTAAATGAGTTTCCAATGAGCATTTACTGCACGCGCTCAAACTCGCAGACTGAATGCCATTACCAGAGGATATCTCCCGTGCTTTGTTTCTGTGGGAAAGTTTAATGTTGAATCATTTTTATACAGCCCTTGTGTGTGTGTGTCCATGAATCATAGTTGACTATGGATTTTTCAGCACCCCTAGAAATGTTTTTTTTCGCAGTGTATTCTCTTTTCTACGAATCTGTCTGCTTCTTGTTTGAGTTGGAGTTTTAGAGTGTGTTTTCAAAGATTGTGGTCTGCACCTCGTTCTTCCCAAGCTGCAGGGTTTATGTTCAAAGTGTATTTGTGTGTATATATATATATATATATATCTTGTCACAGACCAGGATGATACAATAACCAAGAAATGTTTCTGTACTTTTTTGTTTCAGGTACTGCTGGAAGATCAAAATGTGGACATCTCCCTGGGAACAGTTTGCAGCACTGGAGCCAAGCGCCACAAGTTTACGATCCACGAGTTGGAAGGAACTTTACCCCAAAAACTGGTAACAACATTATGCTTTATAGTTACATAACTGCTTCTCTAGGGCCTAACTTAGTGTTTATCCACCTCTTTTTATTTTCCTTTTGGTTGCTCACTTTTCAAAGTTTTATTTGTTTTTTTTTCCCCTGATTTGAAACATATGTTGCTTAGTTTTATCTATCTATCTTTCGTTCACCCAAAGTATTGTCTATATCTGCAATGTCGTTTCCTGTATAAATTTTACTGTCTTTTGTAATTCTTGCAGTGGCCCATATAGTTTTGTCTGTAGTGTTGGATCTATGGGCCAATGGATTTTCTGTGCAATCTTGAAGTATGTGTTCAGCAGTCTGGGGTGCCTGTCCACATGTACAAGTAGTTGATGTGCCGATCTTGAATTTTGTATACATGTGGCTATGGAGTCGATTGTGTCCTGTTCTGAGGCGTATAATGATAACTTGTTCATATCTATTCATATTATGAAAGGCATCCTGATTTGGGGCTTGTGGTCCTCTGATTGACTTGATTATCTGTTTCCTATGATGGTATGTAACCGGTGTATCTAGTTGTGTGCCTGTTGAACCTTCCTTTGCCAACTGATCTGCTTTCTCATTTCCTGGTATTCCACAGTGAGATGGGATCCACTGCAGGGCAACCCTGTGGTGCTTGCAGAGTTCAGTCAATAAGGTCTGCAGATGTGGTAATTTTCTACATTGTAGTGCCTGGAGTACTGATCCTGTAGTTAATCTGTCAAAAACACAACAGGCTGTGGGCTAAGATTACTATTCAGCAGTTTTTCTATTGCCAACTTTATTGCTTGTATTTCTGCATCATAATTGTGACAATATTTCCCTGTTGCTATTTTATTCATATCCTTAGTGTTATCTGGGTACTCTTTATAATACTCCCCCATTCTTTACTGCATTATGTGCTGATCCATCTGTGTACACACGAATCCATAGGTCTTGTGGGTATTCTTCATCCAGGAAACTGAGAGTTATTGTTTTTTGCTGTAGACTAATCTGTTCTTCTTTGTCAACTATTCCTTTCACTTTTGTCCGTATTTGTATTGATAATCCTGATTCCTCTGTCCAGGGAGTATGTTCTGGTATGGGCAGTAGGGGGTTAACAACTCTTGGCATGTCGGTGTTTGTCTACTAATACACTTGGCTTGGTGGATAAAACTGCTTCTCTTAAGTCGTCCCAATGCAAGATTATGGAATCGGTCCTTCATTGGATGTCTCGGCATGCATGCAAATTTTTCTGCCTGTATCAGCACCTTTGTGTCCCTCCGTTCTCTCAGTGCTGGTATCCTCCACAATTTCTCCATCTCCAATATTGGTGTTGATTTCATTGCTCCTGTGGTGACCCTAAGTGCCTGGTTTTGTACTTTATCCAGTTCTTGCAGTGTGGTGTTTGGTGCTGAGCACCATGCGCATAATCCATATTCTAAATGTGGGCGTATACTCTGTTGGTAAACTTTACTGAGTATTTTCCCACTCGCACCCCACGTGGTTCCACACATCTTTCTTAGAATAGCCAATCTCCTCCTTGTTTTTTGGGTTACCTTATTTATCTGCTGTTTCCAAGATAGTTTGTTATCAAACGTAACTCCAAGATATGTAGCTTGTATGTCTTATTTCACAGGCTCATTGTTTATGTAGATGGCTCCTGCTTTTTGTTTTGGAGAGAGAGTGAAAAGTGTGATACTGCATTTGTCTGTATTGATGCTGATACACCATCTATTTGTCCATGAATTCAGTGCATTCATACTATATGAAAGAATTCAACATTTAAACACAAATTATGATCCAGATTGTTGTTCTTAGCAATAAATAGGTTTATGCAATGTTGCTTCAGTAGCTGTCAGTTTTCACTATATGAATTATCACATCCTTTACCTTTATGCCACTTATTTTATTTCTGTAAGATTTTGGTTAATATTTTTTACTTATTGAATATCCCATGACTTATAATTTGGAACATTTATAATTCATTACTTAACATTGTGTGACAGTTACTTTTATTAGTTATATATTGGACATTAAATAAAATGCCTATTGTTTACTTATAAATGTTGAGATTTGTTTGGGAGTAAGTTATTTTGTTAAACTAGAAGTGTAAGCAATTTTCTGTAGAACTAACAATTAGGTAATTGTTGTCTTATCCAATGTGCTAGACATTTGTTATGTAATGGGGAACAGGCAAATAATTGCAATGCAGCGGTAAAGCTGGTAGCAAGGAGCCAATGGTGGGGTGTACTAAACACTCCAAGGTATGGTGAAAGCTTTACAAATAAAGAACACAACACAATACTGACATTTCGGCCTGTGGCCTTCTTCAGAATACACGGACAACGACAACAAGCGGTGAAGCACAATTACTACATGTTAGATGATCAAGTGGAGGGCGAGGAAAGTAGGATGCAGAAATAAGAAAAGAGAGAAATGAATTTTACATGATGAGAGGTATGATGGGCGTCAAAATATATAAAATAGAAAAAGAGAGAGAAAAATGTATAATAAATTGTACTTAGCTGAGCTCAGAGCAGGAAAACTGTAATCCGTGCTGAAACAAGTCGGAATGACTAAAAGCGCAGAGAACGTGTATAGAAAGCAACCCGTGACCAAGACAGGTCAGTAAAGAGGGCAAAAGGATCTAATATCGGGAAAACCAAAAGGGGGGGGGGGGGGGGGGAGGGGGGATAGACGAGGACACTCCTGGGACACAACAAGCAATACATATAAATCACTCAACAATGGAAGTGAGAGATCACGCGAGAGGTTAAGAGAAAGAAATTGAATGACACGACAAAGTAGTAAACTAGGCAGTGGGTGAGAGAGATGGACTCTACAGAATGGATGGCCTCGAACTGAAAGAGTTGAGAGGTAGGTCAACGAAAGGAAGGATTGGATACTGGAGGAAGAGATACGGTGAGGAAGAATAATAAAGCCGGTATAATGAGAAGGGCGATAGAGGGGTGGTCCGGAGGAAGTTAGTCTATCGGGAGTTAGGGAAGTATTAGAGGAGGAGGTATGGAGAGGAGGGATAAGAAGCAGGTATGTGAAAACTGGATAGGGGGAGAGGCAGTAGGTCAGAAGTGAATGGAAAAAGAGAAAGTCTGGAAGAAGTGGAGCAATAGGGGATGGTGTGGAAGTGGGCTGCTACAGGAGTGTCCGCTTCTTGGGTGATGTCATTCAAGTGTTCACGGCACCTATCGCCGATTCTGCGACCAGACTGACCGATGTAGGTCAACTTGCATCGCTTACAGATGATGGCATAAATGATGTTCCGCGATGTGCAAGTGAATCCCTCTCTGATCTCGAAAGGACCATTAGGGAAGAGGACAGTGTCGGTCTGGAGAACGTGGTCACAAGTTTTACATACTCTCCGGTTGCAGCGGATAGTGCCTCGATGGCTGAAGTGGTCAGCAGGAAGACGGCCCCTGACAAGAAAGTCTCGGAGGTTCCGGTCACGTCTAAAGGCCACTAGTGGTAGGTCAGGGAAGAGCAGACGAGTAGTAGGGTCAGATCGAAGAATAGGGAGGTAGCGGTGGATGGTCCTAATAGCGGCGTAGTGGTGAGGGTGATGGGTGAGAGTGAGCACTACTCTATCAGAGGGGGATGAGTAGAGGGGGTAAGAGCAGACTGACGTGAAGTGTGGAGAACTCGACGCAGGGCAGGGAGGAGAGCTGATTCTGGATAAAGGCGTCGGCGGAAAAAATCAAGCATGAGGTGGGCATTGTGAAGGAAATCTTCGTCGTCTTGGCAAAGGCGACGAAGTCTCGGAAGCTGAGAATATGGAAGAGAGTTCTTGCAGGATGTAGGATGAGAGGAGTCGTAGCGGAGGAAACTATGGGAGTCCGTGGCCTTGCTCTAATCTTAGTAGTGAAGAGTACCAAGCCCTCCAGGATCTTCGCCGACGTGATGATATTGTCATCAAGCCGGCTGACAAGGGCGGCTCTGTGGTGGTATGGAGGAAAGACCTTTATATCCGGGAAGGTGATAAACAATTATCCGACTCGACTTTCTACCTCCCCACCCCCGACGACACTACTGTCTCTAATCACGCCGTGGTGCGTCGTACGATCCTCCGTTTCATTCAGGATGGATTACTTCCCTCTAGCTCCTCCCGCATGATCCTTCCTGACCACTGCTTGGGCAGACCCTCTTTTTATATGCTGCCTAAAATACATAAACCTGACTCTCCTGGACGTCCTATTGTCTCTTCCATCTCATGTCCTACGGTTCTCATTTCTGACTTCCTCGACAGTGTCTTTCAACCCATAGTTATGGGCCTCCCTTCGTATGTCAAAGATACTAACGACGCCCTTAACATCTTTTCCTCTATCACCCTCCTTCCTGATCGCCACTACCACCTGTTCGTCATGGATGTCTGCTCCCTGTATACTTCTATTCCCCACTCCGACGGCCTTCAAGCTCTTCAGTTTTTCCTGGACCGTAGGATCCAGACGAAGATTTCCTTCACAATGCCCACCTCATGCTTGATTTTTTCCGCCGACGCCTTTATCCAGAATCAGCTCTCCTCCCTGCCCTGTGTCGAGTTCTCCACACTTCACGTCAGTCTGCTCTTACCCCCTCTACTCATCCCCCCCTCTGATAGAGTAGTGCTCACTCTCACCCATCACCCTCACCACTACGCCGCTATTAGGACCATCCACCGCTACCTCCCTATTCTTCGATCTGACCCTACTACTCGTCTGCTCTTCCCTGACCCGCCACTAGTGGCCTTTAGACATGACCGGAACCTCCGAGACTTTCTTGTCAGGGGCCGTCTTCCTGCTGACCACTTCAGCCATCGAGGCACTATCCGCTGCAACCGGAGAGTATGTAAAACTTGTGACCACGTTCTCCAGACCGACACTGTCCTCTTCCCTAATGGTCCTTTCGAGATCAGAGAGGGATTCACTTGCACATCGCGGAACATCATTTATGCCATCATCTGTAAGCGATGCAAGTTGACCTACATCGGTCAGTCTGGTCGCAGAATCGGCGATAGGTGCCGTGAACACTTGAATGACATCACCCAAGAAGCGGACACTCCTGTAGCAGCCCACTTTAACTCGAGGGGCCATCGAGGTAAGACTGATGTCTTGGTAACTGGCCTAGTATCATGCTCCTCTGATCACCACAGTCGGCTCACTCTTGAGCACCGTCTGATCGCTCGTTGGGGCTGCCTCACCCCTCGTGGCATCAATGTATCCCTGTCCCTCTGAGGACCCTCCGGCCTCCGACTCCACCCTCCCACCTATGGACCTCTCTTCCTATTTATCTTCTTGGGTCCTCTACTCCTCGTCCATCCCTGCTTTTCATATCCTCTTTGAGTAACCCCCATCTTGCCTTCTTCCTCCTAAACCCCTCCCCCCTCTCCCTACACCTTTTTCTCTTCTGACTACCTTCATGTCCTTTACCTCTTTATCACTATATCACTATATCACCTCTCCACCTGGACTGTACACGTACGATCTCTCTGCCCACCTCTATTGTCCCTCGTCCTTCCTACCACCCCTCTGCTGATCTACTCCTAGCTCACCCCTCTCCTCTCTATTCACTTGTAGTCACTACTCATCTATACCTACTATTCCAGTATCCCCCTTATCCTGATGCCCACTTTCATTCCCCCCTTTGTTCTATCATTTCCCTACTTCTTTACCTCCTATGGTTCATACCTCTTGCACACCATCCCCTATTGCTCCACTTCTTCCAGACTTTCTCTTTTTCCATTCACTTCTGACCTACCGCCTCTCCCCCTATCCAGTTTTCACATACCTGCTTCTTATCCCTCCTCTCCATACCTCCTCCTCTAATACTTCCCTAACTCCCGATAGACTAACTTCCTCCGGACCACCCCTCTATCGCCCTTCTCATTATACCGGCTTTATTATTCTTCCTCACCGTATCTCTTCCTCCAGTATCCAATCCTTCCTTTCGTTGACCTACCTCTCAACTCTTTCAGTTCGAGGCCATCCATTCTGTAGAGTCCATCTCTCTCACCCACTGCCTAGTTTACTACTTTGTCGTGTCATTCAATTTCTTTCTCTTAACCTCTCGCGTGATCTCTCACTTCCATTGTTGAGTGATTTATATGTATTGCTTGTTGTGTCCCAGGAGTGTCCTCGTCTATCCCCCCCCCCCCCCCCCCCCTTTTGGTTTTCCCGATATTAGATCCTTTTGCCCTCTTTACTGACCTGTCTTGGTCACGGGTTGCTTTCTATACACGTTCTCTGCGCTTTTAGTCATTCCGACTTGTTTCAGCACGGATTACAGTTTTCCTGCTCTGAGCTCAGCTAAGTACAATTTATTATACATTTTTCTCTCTCTTTTTCTATTTTATATATTTTGACGCCCATCATACCTCTCATCATGTAAAATTCATTTCTCTCTTTTCTTATTTCTGCATCCTACTTTCCTCGCCCTCCACTTGATCATCTAACATGTAGTAATTGTGCTTCACCGCTTGTTGTCGTTGTCCCTGTATTCTGAAGAAGGCCAAAGGCCGAAACGTCAGTATTGTGTTGTGTTCTTTGTTTGTAAAGCTGTCACCATACCTTGGAGTGTTTAGTACACCCCACCATTGGCTCCATTTGTTATGTAATGCTTCCTACAAATGCCAATCATTTTACAATACAAATTGCATATAAACTAAAAGTGCCAGTAATTATTTGTCTTCACTGCAATCACTCATTGTGTTTGTTTTGTAGGATGAGGTGACCCTACCAACATGTGAGAGGGAGTCTACCAGTGAGAGAGAATGTTCCATTTCAAGAACTTTGAGTTGTAACACGTCTTCCCTCAAATCAGAGACTGGTGAGTTGTTGGTGTGAGCTGGTTGAGTGGAGTCATGTTGTTCAGATGTCAGTGTGGGTCACTGCTGGTTGAGTGGAGTCATGTTGTTCAGATGTCAGTGTGGGTCACTGCTGGTTGAATGGAGTCATGTTGTTCAGATGTCAGTGAGGGTCACTGCTGGTTGAGTGGAGTCATGTTGTTTAGATGTCAGTGAGGGTCACTGCTGGTTGAGTGGAGTCATGTTGTTTAGATGTCAGTGTGGGTCACTGCTGGTTGAATGGGATCATGTTGTGCAGATGTCAGTGTGGATCACTGCTGGTTGAGTGGAGTCATTTTGTTTAGATGTCAGTGAGGGTCACTGCTGGTTGAGTGGAGTCATGTTGTTCAGATGTTAGTGTGGGCCACTGCTGGTTGAAGGTGGTTATGTTGTTTAGATGTCAGTGTGGGTCACTGCTGGTTGAGTGGAGTCATGTTGTTTGGATGTTAGTATGGATCACTGCTGGTTGAGTGGAGTCATGTTGTTTGGATGTTAGTATGGATCACTGCTATATGAATGAGGTCATTTTGTTCAGATTGGTTCTTTGGTTATGGAAGGCCACTGTATCACTGCAAATGAATTAAAATCCATAATTGCTCAACCGCCCGTGCCAGTGGAATCATCCGAATTACTAACTCATCTCCTAAACAAGAAAAGGTAGCTTTAGTCCCCATCATAGCAGTCTCAGCACACACCAAAAGACATAAAGCGAAACCACACAGAAAGTGAGCACAGCCAAATGTTCCCTGCCATACGATATCATTCATCATAAACAATTTTGTTCGGATGTTAGTATGGATCACTGCTATTTGAATGGAGTCATTTTGTTCAGATATCAGTGTGGATCATTGGTGGTTGAATGGGGTCCTGTTGTTCACATATCAATGTGGGTCACTGCTGGTTGAGTGGAGCCATGTTGTTCACATATCAATGTGGGTCACTCCTGGTTGAATGGGGTCATGTTGTTCAGATATCAATGTGGGTCACTGCTGGTTGAGTGGGGTCATGTTGTTCAGATATCAATGTGGGTCACTGCTGGTTGAGTGGAGTCATGTTGTTCAGATATCAACATGGGTCACTGCTGGTTGAGTGGGGTCATGTTGTTCAGATATCAATGTGGGTCACTGCTGGTTGAGTGGAGTCATGTTGTTCAGATATCAATGTGGGTCACTGCTGGTTGAATGGGGTCATGTTGTTCAGATATCAATGTGGGTCACTGCTGGTTGAATGGGGTCATGTTCAGATATCAATGTGGGTCACTGCTGGTTGAGTGGAGTCATGTTGTTCAGATATCAATGTGGGTCACTGCTGGTTGAGTGGAGTCATGTTGTTCAGATATCAATGTGGGTCACTGCTGGTTGAATGGGGTCATGTTGTTCAGATATCAATGTGGGTCACTGCTGGTTGAATGGGGTCATGTTCAGATATCAATGTGGGTCACTGCTGGTTGAATGGAGTCATGTTGTTCAGATATCAATGTGGGTCACTGCTGGTTGAATGGGGTCATGTTGTTCAGATATCAATGTGGGTCACTGCTGGTTGAATGGGGTCATGTTCAGATATCAATGTGGGTCACTGCTGGTTGAGTGGAGTCATGTTGTTCAGATATCAATGTGGGTCACTGCTGGTTGAATGGGGTCATGTTGTTCAGATATCAATGTGGGTCACTGCTGGTTGAATGGGGTCATGTTGTTCAGATATCAATGTGGGTCACTGCTGGTTGAGTGGAGTCATGTTGTTCAGATATCAATGTGGGTCACTGCTGGTTGAGTGGGGTCATGTTGTTCAGATATCAATGTGGGTCACTGCTGGTTGAGTGGGGTCATGTTGTTCAGATATCAATGTGGGTCACTGCTGGTTGAATGGGGTCATGTTGTTCAGATATCAATGTGGGTCACTGCTGGTTGAATTTGGTCATGTTGTTCAGATATCAATGTGAGTCACAGCTGGTTGAATGGGGTCATGTTGTTCAGATATCAATGTGGGTCACTGTTGGTTGAATGGGGTCATGTTGTTCAGATATCAATGTGGGTCACTGTTGGTTGAGTGGGGTCATGTTGTTCAGATATCAATGTGGGGCACTGCTGGTTGAATGGGGTCATGTTCAAATATCAATGTGGGTCACTGCTGGTTGAGTGGAGTCATGTTGTTCAGATATCAATGTGGGTCACTGCTGGTTGAATGGGGTCATGTTGTTCAGATATCAATGTGGGTCACTGCTGGTTGAATGGGGTCATGTTGTTCAGATATCAATGTGGGTCACTGCTGGTTGAGTGGGGTCATGTTGTTCAGATATCAATGTGGGTCACTGCTGGTTGAGTGGGGTCATGTTGTTCAGATATCAATGTGGGTCACTGCTGGTTGAGTGGAGTCATGTTGTTCAGATATCAATGTGGGTCACTGCTGGTTGAATGGGGTCATGTTGTTCAGATATCAATGTGGGTCACTGCTGGTTGAATGGGGTCTTGTTGTTCAGATATCAATGTGGGTCACTGCTGGTTGAGTGGAGTCATGTTGTTCAGATATCAATGTGGGTCACTGCTGGTTGAATGGGGTCATGTTGTTCAGATATCAATGTGGGTCACTGCTGGTTGAATGGGGTCATGTTGTTCAGATATCAATGTGAGTCACAGCTGGTTGAATGGGGTCATTTTGTTCAGATATCAATGTGGGTCACTGTTGGTTGAATGGGGTCATGTTGTTCAGATATCAATGTGGGTCACTGCTGGTTGAGTGGGGTCATGTTGTTCAGATATCAATGTGGGGCACTGCTGGTTGAATGGGGTCATGTTCATATCATGCATTGGGGTCACTGTTGATTGTGGTCACATTGTAAAAATCATGTCACTGTGGTGACTGGGTGGTCTAGAGGTACAATATCTGCCTCTCGACAGTGAGGTTCTGAGTATACCTGTGGTGGAAATTGTTCAAAATTGAAATCTGTGGTTTCTTCTTGGGTTAATCCTCCCTCATTCCCTTGTTTCCCTTTAGTAAGATTTTATATCTAGCCGTCTTGGAAAATGGGAAAAGGACAGAAGTATCCGACTTCACTTGAACGTGTTAAAAAAATCCCTGGCCTTTTAAATTAAAAAGAGTCCTTGGCAGTTTAGAGTTGAAAAGAGTATGCCAAAAATGGCTGCTGTGCAGGAAAAAAATTGTTAAGCAAAATTTACCCATACCGAAGGTGTCAGGTCAAAAGCTGCAGAAATCTTTTGTTGCAAACTAGCAATACAACACACTTTGGGTGAATACTAAGAAGAGAGAGATGTGTCCCTGCATGCATCCATACAAGATATGACTTTTGTTATAATAAGCAGGTCTGTTACCTGATCTGTACCTGTTCTGTCCAACAGGCTACCTTGGTCTGGTGAACCAGGCTATGACCTGTTACTTGAACAGCCTACTGCAGACTTTGTTTATGACACCAGAGTTCAGGAATGCCCTCTACAGGTATATCAATGGTTTGATTATGTCCTCAACTTACTTCCTATATATTGTCTGTTTATATTCACTGTTGATTATTTGTTGTATTTATATATCTCTATTTCTTAAAATTGTTGATTTCAACCAACATAGTAGAAAATTATAGGAAACTGGGTGATCTACAAATAATAGTTATTGTAAAAAACATAGTAGTTCAAAGATAATATGCTTGTGTTCACCAGATTACTAAAGGAATATACCTTTTCATCACCTGCCTTTAAAAGTGCTCTTTGTTTTAAAATATTGATTTTGCATCTCCTTTGTATTTATGTGATTAACATTGGTGATATAACTTTTTATTTTTTTTTTTATAACTAACATTAGGGGGCAAAAACACACTCATCAGTAACAGAACTGAAAACGGTCAATGAAACATAGCTGATGGCTTGTGCTAGGATCTGTGAGCCAAAACTGTCCACATCCTACTCCACCTTTTCATGGTGCCCCTAGGAAAAGACTTACCAGTCTAGAGGGCCTAGTTGGGAAAACCGCCCGATGGGGCTACCAATGTTTAGACAACCCGTGTTCAATTCCTGCTGGTAGCAGTGTGAATAATACTTGTGTTTGAAAAAAAAATACACCCCGCTGTCAACCAAGCTGCTGGCAGAAATGGACCAGGGTGGTACTCTAGGAATGTGAGGAATGCCGCCTTGCATTGTGAGTTTCGATGCTTGAATCGACACTATCCAGAAGCCTCCAAACACTTCTGGATAGGCAGCCGAGTACATATGGGTGAAAACTCGTGTGCTAATATGCTGATTCAAGTCTCGTACTTTACTTTACCTTTAACAGTCTAGTAGCCGAGTGAATGGGGATTGAGAAGGAAGGCAACCTGGTACTAAAAAATGGGGATTGAGAAGGAAGGCAATCTGGTACTAAAAAATGGGGAATGAGAAGGAAGGCAACCTGGTACTAAAAAATGGGGATTGAGAAGGAAGGCAACCTGGTACTAAAAAATGGGGATTGAGAAGGAATGCAACCTGGTACTAAAAAATGGGGATTGAGAAGGAAGGCAACCTGGTACTAAAAAATGGGGAATGAGAAGGAAGGCAATCTGGTACTAAAAAATGCCATTCTGAAGTTGGATGAGTTGAACCGAAAGGTACAAATATCAGTTCTATAGCAAACAACACAATGCATACATGCCCACTTTTAAGGGCGGATGATGAAAAGTGTATTCTTTTAGTCATTGTGTGAAAGCAGGTAAGCGGAGCCTTATGTTCTACCTATTGCAGCCTGTTAATGATATTTGCACAATCTATTGGCTGTCCATTGACTAATATTGGCAAATTGGTTAGTCTGTATGCTTTGTCCTATATTACCTTGAACGCCTGAATGGCTCGGGCCATACACGAAGGTGATCCTGCAAATCTTGGATCTCTGTATTGATCCAAGCCATTGTCAACAAATTTCTGTTAGGACTTTGCCCATCTCTACTTTGCAGATCATATTCATTGAGTCACTCAGCACACATACATGAGTACCACTTTTAGTCCGGAGACAATAAATGAATATTATTATAAAAGGGAAGCTTCTGAGGCAATAGATCAGTGAATCATTTCAGAGGAGGAGGTATGTTTACAGCACTCTGAAAAAAATCACAAATAATCAACATAAAAAAACAAAGAATAAATTATGGTCCGAAGCAGGATCGAATCCGTACTCCTTGGCACGGAGCCGTGCCACGAGAAACCAAACACTAGAGCAGACAGCCAACTCAGCTATCTAAAAAATAGCTGTTAATGGCGATGTCTTTCATGCCTGTGTACTCATGACTATAGCATAGGGTTACAATCACAACTCAGGAATAAATTGTGTCTCTGTACACTTGAGTCTCCAACTAATCAAAAGCCATCATTATTTCCATCATCAAACTGCTGGACATGTTTTATCATATATGAAGTAAACAACACTGAAGCTTATTTCACAACCTTATTTTGTTGTATTTTGTGCTAATAATTGTATTAACTCTATTATTAAGTAACAATTTAGTCAATTAGTTGAGTCTAGTTCCTGACTTAATGAATGTCCATGTGATATAGGTGGTCTTTTGATGGCACAGAGGAGGAGAAAGTCAAGAGTATTCCCTACCAGCTCCAGCGACTGTTCCTACAGCTACAGGTGAACTGTGATTATGTTTTAGTGTCTTAATTTAAATGGCAGGCATAGACACATTGGATAAGATTAAACATCTGACAGAGAATAGAGATGGGTGGTGACAAACACTACAAGCCTTATGCAATGTCTAGCTGTAGTGGAAGGATCAAGATCTAGAATATTGTGTTGGTACAAGATGTTGGTGTATATATGGTATATATAGCATTTTTTACGAGACTAGTGGCTTTGTTACTTGTTATATTCTCTCTCTCATGCACCCACACACATGGACACTCCCATGCGCATGCACACTATATTCTCTTTCTATGTCACTTCCTTCGTTTTTCCTTTGATTTACGCTATTTCTTCATCTTTATTCTCTTCTCTGTTTGCCTATCTCTCTTGTATTCTTAACCACATTTCTTCTACCCTCTCTATTCCTCATTTTCTGAGATTGATACAGACACCATTATCTAATTTTATGTGCTTGTGTCCCCACAGACCAGCAAGAAGAAAGCAGTGGAAACCACAGATCTGACTCGTAGCTTTGGGTGGGACAGCAGTGAAGGTCAGTTGGTCATGTTTCTTTCCCTCTGTTGACTACCATTTTTATGGTTAAGTCTCATTCTGCTGTTTTTACTACTTCCTTTACACCATTGCTAATTATGAAACAAAGCAGCGCAAGATTTTCTTTGACATGACTCATAACAAACACCGTAGTTGCCGACAACCTTACAATTTGGAAAACAAAACCAGACAACATATACTGAGAACACAGATATCTCTCTGTTGATTCAGCTGAAAAATACGCTACATTATCTATGTCATGACAGGATCAATGAAAAGACGTTACATCATCTATGTCATGGCAGGATCAATGCGGAAGTAATTTTCTTCATCTGGGACAATGCAGACGAAGACGATGACATCTATACAGATGGATCCATAATAGGACAACAAAGAATCGCATGGGCATTTACATCACGCTCTGCGGGCAAACAGTCATGCATGTAGGCAGTGGGTCTAGACATTACAGAACTCCGTGATACACAGTCACTTTTGTCTTTGTCCTTGTCCCTGCGCGAGTACAGGGAAATGAAAAAAACACCAACACAGAACCGAAATCGCCCATCGTCAGATGCTGTGGAACATGGTAAGAAAGGGATCTGTGCACCTCTGGACATGATGATTGAAACAATGATAACCCACAAATAACTCAATCATGGAAGGAAAGGCATCCAGGGAGAGAGTTCTGGATCACATTTACCATAAAGATGATGCATATAAAATTAGAGACTCTCTACTTTATCCTCAGTGACAGCATTGATAAGGGATATAAGTTGAAAAAAAAAGTAAAGGGCCCCATCACGCCAAGTGGCGTATAGGGAATATGGTGTTAGTGACCATAAATTTTACAGACCTTCGGTACATGATTTTTTGGGGTAATGTGGTGGGTATTACGCCCATGCCGCTTTACTTTCCCAGAAAAAAATCAGGTACCCATTAAAGGCTGGGTGAACCGGAAGCCGTTGGTTGGGATTGTACCTGATAAGGGAGATCTTATCCTTTAATTTTTTTTTTTAATACCTAAGCATATATGTGCAAAGAAAAAGACATCCACATAATAAAGACAAGTGGAACAATATTAAAACAGGTAAATGAATTTAAATATATGGGAACAATGTTAACCTCAGATGGTAGATGTACAACAGAGGTGAGATGCAGAATGGCTCAGGCAAAAGCAGCTTTCCAAAGAATGAAGATGATACGCCAGTCTTAACATATGCATGTGAATCATGGACAATAGGACAACAGACAAGAAAATCATTGGAGGCTGTAGAAATGTGATTTTACAAAAGAATGTTGAGAATACCATGGACAGCTAAGAAGAGTAATGAAAACGTTCTGAAAGAGGCCTAAAGCAAAAAGAACAAAAAATTTCCAATATTAGGAAGAAACAATCATCATTTTTTGGAATGCATTGAGATGGGAAGGAGTCGTGATAGCTCAGTGGTTAGTGAACTGTACTACAAAGGACAAGAGACTGGGTTCGATCCTGACCGATGACTTCCAGGTTCACCCAGCCTTAAGTTGGTACTTGATTTTTTTTTTTGAAAGTAAAGTGGCACGGGCATAATACTGACCACATTACCCCAAAAATCATGTGCCAAAGGTCTGTAAAATTTATGGTCACTAACACCATATTCCCTATACATCACTTAGCGTGACGGGAGCTCTTTACTTTGCTTTTATTGAGAAGGTAACAGCTGGAATATATTGTAACAACTGGGAAAATTGAGGGACAAAGAGATAGAAGGAAGGAAAGAGAAAAGATATTAGACAGCGAGAATGGCTTGGCAGAATGTCAACAACAGAAATGATAAATAACTGTCGAGATTGAAAGTTGTGGAGAGACATGATCACCTACAGGAGGCATGGTACTTGATGATGATGTTATATATATGTTTGTTTTATGATCAGAAGGGTCTGTCTTTGATTTTCAGAAGTTGATGATTTTTTGTTCAGGCCGACAAGTCTCTAAAGGTGGGCACCAAACATTTTTTTCTGGAATGTAAAGGTGACCCAACATGATTACCGACCAAATTACCCAAAAATATGACATGGTCATTGAAAAATATGGTTGCTAACACCACATTCCCCCATATATTTAACAAGGCATGGAGGGAGCCTTTACTTTACTATGTTCATATGCGATTGTATGTACAGAAACAATCAATACTTTATTTTATCCCTCCCTAAAAATTAAAGTCGTGTGATTCCTTAACAAATCATATATTATAAAGGGAGAAGGGAGAAGAGCATGAGGCAGATCAAGAGTAAGATGGGCGGACAACACCAAAGAATCGCTACAACAACATCAATTGACAATGAGTAAAGCCCCCAAAAGGGCAAGAACCAGAACTTTGTATCTCCCTTGGCACCTGAACGGGTACCAGAGGAAGTGAATAGAGAAAGAGGGAAGATGTGAGATTGTAACAGCAATTTGTTATATATTTTATCCTATTGGCAGTTTCTCTATGTAGCCTCATTTAGATTGAATCTTCACAGTGTGGCAGCAGCATGATGTGCAGGAGCTATGTAGGGTCATGTTTGATGCTCTGGAGCAGAAGTGGAAGAACACTGGCCAGGCCAACCTGATCAACCAGCTGTACCAGGGCAAGATGAAAGATTATGTCAAGTGTCTGGAGGTACACATTTTAGCCTGTGTTGTGTCAGTGTCTGGAGGTACAAATTTTAGCTTGTGTTATGTCAAGTGTCTGAAGGTACAAATTTTAGCTTGTGGTTATGTCAAGTGTCTGAAGGTACAAATTTTAGCCTGTGTTGTGTCAAGTGTCTGAAGGTACACATTTTAGCTTGTGGTTATGTCAAGTGTCTGAAGATACAAATTTTAGCTTGTGTTGTGTCAAGTGTCTGAAGGTACAATTTTAGCTTGTGTTGTGTCAAGTGTCTGAAGGTACAAATTTTACCTTGTGTTGTGTCAAGTGTCTGAAGGTACAAATTTTACCTTGTGTTATGTCAAGTGTCTGAAGGTACAAATTTTAGCTTGTGTTATGTCAAGTGTCTGAAGGTACAAATTTTAGCTTGTGTTGTGTCAAGTGTCTGGAGGTACACATTTTAGCTTGTGTTATGTCAAGTGTCTGAAGGTACAAATTTTAGCTTGTGTTGTGTCAGTGTTTGGAGGATATAAATTTTAGCTTATGTCAAGTGTCTGGAGGTACACATTTTAGCTTGTGTTATGTCAAGTCTTGTAAATTATCTTTGTTTAAGACTAAAACTATGATCATAAACAAAGAAAATTTACAAGACCTACAATTAAATATCAAAGTTGAAGGAATACATCTAGAGACAGTCCAGAGCTACAACTACCTGGGACATACTATAACCAGTGATGGAAAATGTACAATTGAAATAAATAAAAGAATAGGAATGGCAAAAAGTAATTTCAATGCCATGAAAAATATACTAACATCAAAACAAATAACACCAGGGCTAAAACTAAGAATAGCAAAATGTTACATCTTCTCAATATTCCTGTATGGTGCAGAAACATGGACATTAGACCAGAAAACAGAACAGAAAATTGAGGCCTTTGAAATGTGGATTTATAGAAGAATAGGTAGAATTGGATGGAAAGAAAACAAACGAGGAAGTTTTAAAACAACTAAAAATGAAGAAAGAACTACTAAACACAATTAGAGCAAGACAAATGAAATTTGTTGGTCATGTTAAAAGACACAACAGTCTAATAAAAGTAACATTAGAAGGGAAAATACAAGGTAAAAGAGGCAGACCAAGACTAACATGGACGAGTAACATCAAAAGATGGACAAGTCAGCCTATGGCAATCTGCAACATCAAAGCAAGAGACAGAGTGGAATGGCGCTCCATGGTAATGGCAACCTTCGATGCGGAGACGGCACTCAATGATGATGATATGTCAAGTTTCTGGAGGTACAAATTTTAGCTTGTGTTATGTCAGTGTTTGGAGGATATAAATTTTAGCTTGTGTTGTGTCAAAATGTCAAGTGTCTGGAAGTACAAATTTTAGCTTGTGTTGTGTCAAGTGTCTGGAAGTACAAATTTTAGCTTGTGTTTTGTCAAGTGTCTGGAAGTACAAATTTTAGCTTGTTTTAGCTTGTGGTTATGTCAAGTGTCTGAAGGTACAAATTTTGGCTCGTGTAGTGTCAAGTGTTTGGAGGTACAAATTTTATCTTGTGTCAAGTGCTACTCCCAGATATGATTTCGCTTGCATTTATGCCCTGCTTGAAGGCCTGGAAGGTCTAGCTGGAATCACATAGCTGGAATCACAATCCAACACAGCCTATATGGCCTTGTTCTGTACCTTTTCCAACTTAGCTAACTGAATGAGTGATAGGGTAAGAAGTGACTGCACTAAGAGGAATAGTGTTCGTTGTTGGAAGCCAGTCGCGTCAGGTAGATTATATTTTACATAGGGAAACTTCTGTTTTAAATTGCACCTATCAACTACTTGATATTTTAAATGGTATGTTGGAGTGAGATAAATGAGTTTATTATCTGCATTTTTACTTTCAGTGTGGATATGAAAGTGCTCGCATTGATGCATACCTGGACATCCCCTTGGTAATCAGACCTTTTGGATCTACAGAAACCTATGGTAGTGTGGTGAGTATTGGGCTGGATAGTGTTATGTCTTTGTAGTGTAATTAATTTTTGTCGGTTAATAAAATAAGTCTGCCTTAGTGAAAGCTGCAGATATTAATAAGAGAGTCTATCTATCTACTGACCTTTCGAGCCGTAGCTGGCCCATAGGGCGCAGACCAAGATACTCCCTCTCCCATCTGAATTTTTGCTCTAGCAGTTTTCAATTCTTTCAAAGATACTCTATCAAATCTCGCCACTCGTCTCTGTGATAAGAGAGTAGGAACTAAATAAGTGAGGACATATTATATAGAAGACAATCAGTCAACAGTACATCCATAAACTGTGAACACAGTAGAATGGGAAGTAAATGAAGTATAGTGTCAGAATTTTGGAGTCCCTTGGTCTTGCCTCTGACTTCGAACTCTACTGTATTTTCTGTTACTTGATGCATGGGAACACAGACTATAGGGTTGTGGTCACCATGATTGGGTTAGCACTGTGACCTCTCAGAGGAATTTCCCAGTAACAAATATGAAACAAATAAAGTATATTTTCTTGGTTTATTGTGCTGCTGCATTAACACTAGGCACCATGTACCTAATGATTTCACAAAATCATCCAACACACTTGTTTAATAAGCAAACATTATATTGTTAACTTTATGCCTATTTTCTCCTTAACTTCAGAAAGAGGCCATGAAAGCATTTGTTCAGCCAGAGATACTGGATGGAACTGATCAGTACTTCTGTGAGAAGTGCAACAAGAAATGTAATGCCCACAAGGTAGAGTGCCACTTTTTTCTTAGACTTTCTTCTGGCATTATATTAATTGCTGTATGTTGTCAATATGGTGAAAATATAGTCACAAATACCATTTTTCCATTATGCCTAGCAAAGGGAGGAGGGAACCTTTATTTTTCTATGTTGTCAATATATGGTAAACTTAACGTTAAGTAATCCAGTTCCTAGTTTGTCAGTGGTAACCTTTTCAATCTTATGAAAAGGGGCATAACTACCCTTGATTTCATCATTAATTGATACCAACTTAAAAATGCTATTAAAAAAATCATGGTTTAACATTATGACCTAAAAAATTATAATTTAAAATGAGAATTAAATGAAGTTTCATAACAACCAAGATGACTTATTATATACGTGTATGTTCATAATTAAGTTTATAGTTAGTAGGATTACAGGGAAAAAAATTGCGCCAAAAAAAAAATATTAAAAAATGGTGGTTTCCCATGTGAAATGATAATCCGTATAAGGTTTGTCGATTTTGTTGGAAATTGTTGAAAAAGCACACATCTCCACCGCATGAAGTCAAATCATTATCAAACTATCAATCAGCTCAAATGAGATCTCGATGAGTAAAACCTATTTCAAATTGACTTTCCTCATAATCTTCATAAAAATCAGATGAACTAATTTTATTATGGAAGCTGAAAGACACGAGGTGAAACCATGGGGATTTAATTTAAACTAAAACTTTTAAATGAAAATTACCTGCAAACAAAGTAGGAAATGTAAGAAAATTTAGTGTACTTTCATATTGCAGTGCAGACTAGACTTGGAAATCTGCAAAGGACAATAATGGAGCAATAGAGGTACAGATTTTTAAATTCCGCTATATAAGGCAATCAAGAAACAGAATGGCCTGGAAAGTGTTTGTTGAAGACCTATGCTCCACAAAGAGTTGAAAGGTAGAAGAAGATAAACTTATACAGAAATCACCATTAGTATCAGTCTCTGCTGGCTTGTCAGTATCAAGAACTTACTCTATACTTATTGAATAAATGAAGTAAAGGAACTTGCTCATGAACTCCAAGGCTGTCAGTGGTCAGCTACTCACATGGTTTGGGAGATTAGAAACTAATATTTATCAATTCTGCTCCTCCACACCACATCCTCACTTATTGTATCCATAGAGCTGTTATTTTATCCATAGAGTTGTTAATTTGTATCCAAAGAGTTGTTATATTGCATTTTTAAGAGCTGTTATTAAATCTATAGAGCTGTGATTGTATCTATAGAGCTGTTATTTTATCCATTGAGTTCTGCAGTAATATTTGATTGACATAAATTCTCCAGGGCCTGAAGTTTGTCACATTCCCATATCTGCTCACCCTTCAGCTCAAACGTTTTGACTTTGACTACGCAACAATGCACAGGATAAAGCTCAATGACAAGTAAGTCCCTCACCGATTGGCACTTCATGTCTTAGATCTAGACCTCATTTCTTTGGAATATTTCTTGGCAGTTGACGCTTGATTGGTAGCAATAGCAATTCACCTAGATGGTATGTTTGTCAATAAATATGCTTGACTTATAGAAGTCGAAGGACATCAAGACAAAAGCTGTACTTTCACAGACACAGAGCTTGAAGCCAGTGCAAAGTGTACTCACAAAGTTTGAGGCAAAGGAGACAAATTTCAGAATTTGTGTATTCCTGCCAGTGTATAGTTTTTCAGCAAAATTGACACCATTAGTGTATAGTTTCTACCTGTTTTTGTGTCCAATCAGATCATGTCATATTACTGTTCATGGCCCATTGACACAGTGTTGCATGTTTTGTCACTGCCTTATACCATTGGTTTATGTCACTGCCTTATACCATTGGTTTATGTCACTGCCTTATACCATTGGTTTATGTCACTGCCTTATACCATTGGTTTATGTCACTGCCTTATACCATTGGTTTTTGTCACTGCCTTATACCATTGGTTTTTGTCACTGCCTTATACCATTGGTTTATGTCACTGCCATATACCATTGGTTTATGTCACTGCCTTATACCATTGGTTTATGTCACTGCCTTATACCATTGGTTTATGTCACTGCCATATACCATTGGTTTATGTCACTGCCTTATACCATTGGTTTATGTCACTGCCTTATACCATTGGTTATTGTGTGGATTTTTCTAGAATGACCTTCCCTGAGGTTCTTGACCTGAACATGTTTATAACCCCATCTGACCAGAGCTGTGAGGACTTGGAGGAGATGATGGAAGAGAAGCATCCAGGCTTGTCCAATGGGCAGGTGGACAGCAGTGATGATGGTAAGATTTGTTGCACCTAATACACTTGAGTGGCTTAATGATTGCTACAACTTTCTAATATTGTTGTATCTAATACACTTGAGTGGCTTAATGATTGCTACAACTTTCTAATATTGTTGTATCTAATACACTTGAGTGGCTTAATGATTGCTACAACTTTCTAATATTGTTGTATCTAATACACTTGAGTGGCTTAATGATTGCTAACACTTTCTAATATTGTTGTATCTAATACACTTGAGTGGCTTAATGATTGCTACAACTTTCTAATATTGTTGTATCTAATACACTTGAGTGGCTTAATGATTGCTACAACTTTCTAATATTGTTGCATCTTTTATCCCATTTCTGGGATGTGTTATGGGTTTTCTGTTAGTTCCTCTTAAGCCAAAGAATGCACATCGAGTAGAAGTCATAGCTGTCCTACAATTGACAATTTGCTGCAAACCATTGTAAGTCTTGGTTGTTTCTCAGTCCCATGGTTGAGCCTATTAAAATTTAAAAGCCAACAGAAGAGATCAACTCCACATAAAATCGATAGTCATAAACTGAAAGATGAAGCTATAAAGGAAAAGTTTAACATAGAACTAAGTAATTGTTATACAGCACTTGGTGAAATAGACTTAGATATCAATGAAATGTGGGACTCACAGAGCAAAATACTAGTGACAGCAGCAGAAGCAAGTGCCGGACTGAAGAAAATGGAAAAACGAGCTTGGATTTCAGACACCACATGGGAATACATCAAAGAAAGAAGAGAAGCGATGAGAGCCATGACTAATGTAAAGACAGATCTTGGAAAGGTCCTGGCAAAAGCAAAATACAAAGAATTAGACAACAAAGTGAAAAATTCAGCAAGAGGAGATACAAGAGCTTATATAGACCATTTGGCAGAGAAAGCAGAGACAGCTGCAATTACAGGAGACAGCAGAACTCTCTTTACTGTACAGAAGATGCTGACAAACACCTATACATCCAGTGGAACACCAATTCTACACAAATCTGGATTAATGCTAACAACAAGCACATACATAAAAGCCCGTTGGGCGGAACACTTCAAAGAAATTCTTAACCGTCCACTACCCCACAGTTTAATAGATTTTGAAGCTGAAACACCAGCAGCAGAATTAGATGTAAATTTAGATGACTTCACCTTGAGCGAAATAGAAACCACCTTAAAGCGTATGACCAATAACAAGGCTGCTGGAGAGGATAAGTTAACAGCTGAGATCTTCAAGACAATTGATAGCCATAATTTAATACATCTCCAGAAAATGTTCAACATCATTTGGAAAGCAGATAAGACACCTCATAAATGGAAAAAAGGAATCATTGTTAAGATTCTAAAAAAGGGCAATCTTAGAGATTGTAACAATTGGAGAGGCGTGACACTTTTGTCAGTTGCCTCAAAGTTATTCTGCAAAATCATCCTAAATAGAATAAAGGATTCAATAGATACAGTAATGCGTGAAGAACAGGCTGGGTTTAGAAAAGGGAGAAGCTGTCTTGACCACATTTTTACTCTACGACTTATATTGGAGGAACACATTGAAAAGCAAAAACCTTTTGTACTTAACTTCATCGACTTCAAAAAAGCATTTGACAGTATTCATGGAGATTCTTTGTGGAAAATTCTGAAGCAATATGGCTTACCATCAAAAATCATAAATATTATTAAAGACATGTATGATGGTTACACATGTGCAGTTCAAACAGAGGAAGGACTGAGCGAATGTTTCCCAATAGAAACTGGGGTTAAACAAGGATGTATTTTATCGCCCTTGTTATTTGGAATTGTTATGGACTTCATAATGAAGAAATGCTGCACTGGTAATAAAGGCATCGAATGGATACAAGGAGACCATTTGGAGGACCTCGACTTTGCTGATGACATAGTTCTCATCAGCAGTCAGATAAAAACGATGCAGGAAAACACAAATGAACTATCATCAATAGCCAGCAAAATTGGGCTTGAGGTCAATCATGAAAAGACTAAAGTCATGAAAAGTTTAATTCCAACAAGTGACAAAATATACATGGAAAACAAACCAGTAGAAGAGATCGATCACTTTATCTATCTTGGAAGTCACATTGATCGAGAAGGGGATACAAGCAAAGAAATTAGAATCAGAATAGCTAAAGCAGCAATGTCTTTCAGAAGCCTTGAAAAGTTGTGGAAATCAAAACTCATCAGCACAAACACAAAACTTAGACTATTCAAATGAAATGTACTATCAATCCTTACGTATGCGTGTGAAAACTGGAAAACAACAAGAGATATAAAAACAAAGTTGAACGCATTCGAAAATAAATTTCTAAGTAAAATACTTGGTATAGCGTGGAACGAATTAAAAACAAACGTGGAAATTAGAGAAACCACCAATCAACCACTAATATCTTCAGTAATAAAGAAAAGACGATGGTCATATGTTGGACATGTGATGAGAAGAGATAATAACCGAATAGCAAAGCAAGCCCTCATGTGGGAAACAACAGGTAAGAGAAAAAAAGGAAGACCCAGAGAGACACTGAGAAGAACATTGATGAGAGAGGCAAGAGCAGCAGGAATTGGCTCCCTCAATGAGATAAAGCTGCTTGCACAGAACAGAGAAAAATGGCGAGATTTGATAAAACATCTTTAAAAGAATTGAAAACTGCTAGAACAAAAATTCAGATAAGAGAAGGAGTATCTTGGTCTACGCCCTATGGGCCGTCTACGGCTTGAAAGGTTAATAGATAGATAGATAGAATACCATATCCATCCTCCATATGCCTAGGTAGGCATGAAGGGAAGTTTACTATACAGCCCTAGGTATCAGCAAACATTCAGGATATGTCAAGCACTAGGTATTTAGTATATATTGTGTGGTTGTTACGGTGAACATACTACAGCCAGTATGCTTAACTCTTTCTGTGCGGAAGCTTTTTATCGACACAACGGAAGAAATTTCAGAGACAAAATTGTTCATGGTTTTAAGAATCAATCTACATATTTATATTTATCTAACATATAACATATTATATATGAATCTTTAGATAATTGAAAAAGGTATTAGATTTCACCAATATCAAGATGATATAAGACATGTAAAAAGAATATGGTTTGATGGCGTTCACACTAATCAAATTGAGCGTGGCGCACTATGCGGTTGAACATAAGCAACCGAAATGGCCACCATGCGGCGGAATGTACAGAAAGAGTTAATACAAAGGGAAATATTGATTGTATGTCGAAAAGTTTGAGTTAAGAATCAGCATGGACCATGAGATTTGTCACTTCTTTAAGTTGTTTTCACTACTAAAGTTCACAGGTTAGGCAAGAGGGAACAAGTCAACTTGGGAAATCTTGTTGTCCATGCTAGTTCGTAACTCCAATTTTTGGACTCTGGCCATCATCTCCTTTGTGTTAGGTGTACTGACTGTAAGTAAAAAAAAGAGTAAAGAGCCGTCACGCAAAGTGGCGTATAGGGAATATGGTGTTAGTGACCATAAATTTTACAGACCTTCGGCACATGATTTTTCAGGTAATATGATCGGTAATATGCCCTTGCCGCTTTACTTTACCACAAAAAATCTACCCATTTAAGACTGGGTGAACCCGGAAGGCATCGGTTGGGATCGAACCCTACCTTGCTGGCTGTACTTTATATTATTTTATTTTCTCCGTTAACTTTTCTAGATCGTCACATAAATATATAGCACTGCCCGTTATTATAGGGAGCCGCGTTAGCTCAGTGGTTAGTGAACTGGACTACTAGGAACAAGAGGTCGAGTTCGATCCTGATCGACGGGTTCCAGGTTCACCTAGCTTTAATGGGTACCGGATTTTTTCTGGGAAAGTAAAGTGACACGGACGTAATACCGACCACATTACCCCAAAAATCATAAGGCACCTTACTTTTACTATTGTTATAGCTTCAATCTTGATGTCTGTATGTGCTTTACATATGTGTCTGTTTTCTATAGGTATTGATGAGGGCATAGAGATTGAGAATGGATGCTCTGTGGGCTCGTCCAGTAGTGATTCTTCCAGCATTAGCAGTGATGCGGCTGCCAATAACTCTCGTAATTCTTGCTACTCAGGGGAAAAGGTGAGTGCCTGTGTACAAGTGTCCTGATTGTAACCTGTGTTTAACCTGTGAATTAAGTACCCCTAGCCTGGTCACTAGAGTTAATGGTATCAGTAGTAAGAACAAGCTTAGGTTTAATTGTAATTTTCACTTACACATGCAAGTGTAGTGCTAAGTAAATTGTTCACAAACTTTGTGTATGGTAATTGTTTATACATAGTCTTGTTTGCCAGGTAGTTTATAAACTTGTGTGCTACAGAAATTATTACTAAACTGTCATGTGTGCCAGGAAATTACTTACGAAGTCTTGCTTGCCAGGTAGTTTAAAAAACAGTCTTGCTTGCAAGGTAGTTTACAAACTTGTGTGTTACAGAAGCTATTACTAAACAGTCATGTGTGCCAGGAAATTATTTAGGAAGTCTTGTGTGCCAGGTAGTTTAAAAACAGTTTTGTATGCCAGGTAGTTGTATATAAACTTGTATGCTACAGATGGTATTACTAAACAGTCATGTGTGCCAGGAAATTATTTATGAAGTCCTGTTGTACCAGGTAGTTTAAAATACAGTTTTGTGTGCCAAAGAAATTGTTTATAGACACTCATTTCCGTGCTAGGTAGACAGCCTTTAGAGTCATGAAATTGTTTAAACTGTCTTGTGTTGCCAGATAATCATTTAAATATATGTTTCTTGTTGATTTGTTCCATTTCAGGGTCCCTATGTGTACGAGCTTTTCTCTATCATGATCCACTCAGGCAGTGCAGCAGGTGGCCACTACTATGCTTACATTAAGTCAGTACAATCTTGTATTTTTATCTGTTTGATTTTGTTGGTTTTTTTTTTTATGTTCTATTTATTTTGGTGTACTATTCTGTTTTTTAAAAGTTAAAAAAAAAAAATAAATTGGATGCATTTATATTTGATACTTGTAATGCTTTTAGATATTTGTGTTTCTACACACTGAAAAAAGTGTTTTAAACTGCCGTCCTGTTATGAAAGTGTTACCCAGTATTGTAAATTTGTTTGTTTATTTGGTTATGGAAGGCCCCGGCATCACTGCAAACGAATTAAAATCCATAATTGCATAACCGCCCATGCCAGTGTAATCATCTGAATTAATATCTCATCTCCCAAACAAAGAAAGGTAGTTGTAGTCCCCATCGTAGCAGTCTCAGCACACGCCAAAAGAAATAAGGCGAAAAGAAAATGAACACAGCCAACTGTTCCCTGTCCATACGATATCATCATTCATCATAAACAATTGGAATATCGAAACATGATCAAAACGGATGAGACACACAGCTCATGGTGTGCACAGAGCACTTAACTCAGTAGCTCCTACAACAAGCCGGACTTGGAATATGAGGAAACTGCAACAAGGAACACTTTTCATGCATAGCCTTCAATTGTTCCCGCCGCCTATCCACCATATACCGGAAGTTCACGTCCTCTTGAAAATGATGATCGTCGTATTTAAAAAAAATGTATAGCGCATGATGATGTTAGGCCATTGTTGTTGACTCCAATTCTGAACATATAGACATATAGTTAGTCATCAGATTATCCCCGTCGCACATCAAACAACAGACCGTAAGATTAGCGTATGACCGACTAGGGGCGTATGATGAGCCATTACGATAACATAGCACACAACAATGTCGTATACACAATTTTGCTCCCTTTAGATTCCTGATTACTCTAGTGAATGCAGCCTGCGATGAACAAAACACGATACAAATTCCCTAAAGAGATAAAACTGTGGTTTACATTAATGAGTAACATGGAAATAACTTGCGTCAAGGAATTCCAACAACGGTCATGAACCGTCAATGTGACGTAAAGCGCAGATCAAGTCTAGACGGTGGAAGGTCGCATTCACAACACTTGATTTGTCAAAAAGGGACTGTTGCCGACGTACGACTTCGCTTTAGCGGCGCAGATGTAATAAGTAGATCATCAATTTTACTTTAATGCAGAAAAGTGCAATGGAGAACCAAAATTAATCATACCCCGAATGCACTTTCTGCAGTGATCGAGAGAACGTGACCTAGATCCACCATCTTTACAATGGAAGTTCCAGTATTGTAAATGCTAGCCTGTATGAAGTAGACATTTCTAAGTACAGCTGCTTGCTTTGATCTCAAAGTAGTTTTTTTAGTTATTAATATAAAAATGTTGCTGCATATATGAATAGAGATTTTCTGGGAAAAATATATTTCACTTATTCTCCAGATGGATATTTTTTAGGAGTGGTTCAAATTTGTGACACTGTACAAAAATAGTAATATTCTAGAGTAGTTAATTTGTATGCTGTTGAGATTGTGCTCAAATAACGTTTATGATAATACAAATTAAAAACTTTGACAAATTTAACCCTTTCTTGTGTAAAATAATCAAATTGTAACCACAGATACTAAATTACAGATAGTAAAAATCTGTTATAATGTTCATTTTAAAGAACTTTAGCAGAATTATACTCAAGTCATATTTTAAAATAGAAAATTTACCAAAACTACTCAAATATTATCAACAATCAACTGTGTAAAGTCATACGACAATGTAAGAAAATGATCCCAGAACTGAACTCTTTTTTAAAAATCCTTTGCAGGTCTTTCAAAGATGGTCTGTGGTACAGTTTTAATGACCAGCAGGTCTCAAAAGTAAGCAGAATGATAGATGCTGAGTTTTCTCATTGTTTGTATCTATAATTGATTCACTGAACATACAATACTTTACTGAATATTTTACATCAGAACTACACACAGTGTGAATAACCAAATGATCATATGAATACTTTGAAGTTTCAATTCCTTATAGTTATGGGCATGAATTCTCTTTAATTTTGTGTGATTTTGGTCATTAGCTATCTTTGTCTATAAGGGTTTCAACTGTTTATAGAATTCATCTTTAACTAAATCTTCCTTAACATTGGTTTATGCATAGCTCTGCTAATGTGTATTTTTATTTTGTTTTTTGTTTTAAATGTTGTTCTTATTAGTCTTGGCCCTTCTGCTTCCCATTTTATCAGTGTCTTCTGTGCTTCCCTTGACAACATTATAGATGCCTCTTCACTTTGTTGTGCTCCATGTTTCTACTGTCCTGGTGATAAAATCGTCTTTCCTGTGTTTAGTTTTATCATTTTGTTCCTAACCATCTTGTTTCGCACTTTCCTAGAATAATTGTTTTGTAGTTTGCCATTTTCACTGCTTCTTGTGCAGCTTTTCCTTGTTCATTTAGAGTACGTACATTTCAGGTGCCAATTCTGGAGGATTTCCTGGTAGACAAATGGTGAGTTGGCAACCTTGCAGCTTTCTCTGGATTGTGTCATACACCTCTTAGACAGGGAGCCTTTATCTTTCCTGGATGGCGGATTTACTTTCTTTTCCTTGACTTGTTCATGTTTGTCAAGTTTTTGTGGCTTATTTTTTACAGTACAGGATAGCCAGTTCCATGCCCAATCCTCCTTAGTCGCCTCTTTCAACTATATCTGGTAGGGAATTTTGCTACAGCTTTTTACTTCCCATTCGGGCTCTGACAGCACATGGGCGAATGTGATGTTTGCCGGCAACACTAATGTGGTGTTTTCCTACAACACTCATGTGATATTTACCTACAACACTCATGAGATGTTTAGCTACAACACTAATGTGATATTTACATACAACACTAATGTGATGTTTACCTACAACACTAATGTGATGTTTACCTACAACACTAATGTGATGTTTGCCTACAACACTCATGTTATGTTTGCCTACAACACTAAAGTGATGTTTTCCTACAACACTAATGTGATGTTTGCCTACAACACTCATGTGATGTTTGCCTACAGTACTGATGCTGTTGTTCTCTTTATCCATCCACAGATCACCTATGATGACATCAGAAAAACCTATGGTGGCTCTACCTTTTCTAGAGGCTTCTACTCATCAGCATATACCAGGTACATACTCAAAATGAATCTATATGTGGGTTGCACCAATATCTCTTTTATTATTTCTCTGGGTAGCAAATTATGCAAGTGTCCATGTCTCATTTTGCATTGCATGATCATCATTTCATTCTGTTATTGTGTGTTGCCTGGATATTCTCTCTCTCTTCTCTTCTCTTCTCTTCTCTTCTCTCTTCTCTTCTCTTCTCTTCTCTTCTCTTCTCTTCTCTTCTCTTCTCTTCTCTTCTCTTCTCTTCTCTTCTCTTCTCTTCTCTTCTCTTCTCTTCTCTTCTCTTCTCTTCTCTTCTCTTCTCTTCTCTTCTCTTCTCTCTCCTCTCCTCTCCTCTCTTCTCCTTTCCTGTGTTGCTTAGTTATCCATCTAAAATTATAAGTTTCTTACATGTTCATTCATTCATTTTCTACCTGGACTGAAGACGGCACTTTGGGTGAAATTCATAGTTCTCCGCAATTGATGATCTGCTGTTATTTCTTGTAGTTCTTGGTTGTTTCTTAGTTCCATGTTTGAGCCTTCCCTAGCAATTGTTCTGCATTGCGATTCTCTTGGTCTGCCTTGTTTTCTTTTACCCGATGGTTTCCACATGAATGCCTGATGGGGAAGACTTTCTTTATTTCTGCCACGACCAATGTATGTTTCATGTTGTTCTGTTCTTGCCTATGTTGTAATGGGCTTTGCCACTTGTGTTGGATTTGGCATCACTGCAATTTATGAGCTGGGACATTGATTCTCTCTCATACTTTATATGGCTTAAGATGGATTAATTTTATGTGGATGTGTGCATGGCTTGTTTTTTTTTCTTTTACTGATTCTGCATGGACCTATTGAGGTTTGTTTTCATTCCCTCTAGTTATGGGCATGACTTCTCTATAATTATGTGTGATTTTAGTTATTAGCTGTCTCTATATATATATAGGTTTCACTGTTTGCTTTCTCTCATACTATTTCTCTGTGTTTTTTTTTTTTAGCTTTAGCAGCTTGGTCTTAACACCTCTCTCACTCTCAAATATAAAAAAATATGATGCTATAGTAAAAACACAGCTGTATATTTTTTATAATAAATTTGGCTAATTTTCAATAAATATTTTCTTCTTTTTTTTCTTCTTTTTTTATGATGGGGGAAATCTCTTTGGCTGTCAAACAAACCTTCGTAACATGGAAAAGACAACGAACAATGCTAAGAAGAAGCCAAACATATGGACTGGATTGATGACCAACATGTCAATAGATAAAGTAATACATCCAAGGTTTCAGACCATAAATTGAACCTAAACCGTGAAATGATACCATCATCCAATTCCCATGTCTCCCCTTGTGTAAACATGTCAATAGATAAAGTAATACCTCCAAGGTTTCAGACCATAAATTGAACCTAAACCGTGAAATGATACCATCATCCAATTCCCATGTCTCCCCTTGTGTAAACATGTCAATAGATAAAGTAATACCTCCAAGGTTTCAGACCATAAATTGAACCTAAACCGTGAAATGATACCATCATCCAATTCCCATGTCTCCCCTTGTGTAAACATGTCAATAGATAAAGTAATACCTCCAAGGTTTCAGATCATAACCTAAACCATAAAATGACTCCATCTTCCAATTCTCATGTCTCCCCTTGTGTAAACATGTCAATAGATAAAGTAATACCTCCAAGGTTTCAGACCATAACCTAAACCATAAAATGACTCCATCTTCCAATTCTCATGTCTCCCCTTGTGTAAACACACAGTTGTGTAGTAAATGAAGATAATATTTTCCAAACTCCAAATGTAACATTTAGTGGTCTAAATTTTTTACGAGCGCTTCGTACAGATGTGACTCACGAATGGGTGTTGTAATATAGGGTTAAATGGGTAAAGGAAGAGGGAAAAGATGTAAAAATCATTTATGTTATCTTCCTTTTCCATCTTCACAGTTCCACCAGTGCATACATGTTGATGTACAGACAGATTGACAAGAAGATGAATACAGGTAAGCTGTCAGCTACGTAAGGAGATCTCTTGTTGCATATGTAGATAAGTCTTTTGACCCGTATGTGGCAAGAGCTGTTCTCATAGATTTTATGTGGAAAAGTGTTTTGTCACATGTTTGGAAATTTTGTTTCCCCAACATATATGAAGTCTATGAGGAAATGTCTTTTGTCACATGTCCTTCTACCTGAACTAACAGACAAGAAGTTCTACCTGAACCGACAAACAAGACCTTCTACCTGAACTAACAGACAAGAAGTTCTACCTGAACCGACAAACAAGACCATCTACCTGAACTATCAGACAAGATGTTCTACCTGAACCGACAAACAAGACCTTCTACCTGAACCAACAGACAATATGTTCTACCTGAACTAACAGACAAGATCTTCTACCTGAACCGACAAACAAGACCTTCTACCTGAACTAACAGACAAGATGTTCTACCTGAACCGACAAACAAGACCTTCTACCTGAACTAACAGACAAGATGTTCTACCTGAACCGACAAACAAGACCTTCTACCTAAACTATCAGACAAGATGTTCTACCTGAACCGACAAACAAGACCTTCTACCTGAACTAACAGACAAGATCTTCTACCTGAACTATCAGACAAGACGTTCTACCTGAACTGACAAACAAGACCTTCTATCTGAACTAACAGACAAGATCTTCTACCTGAACTGACAGCTAGACTGACATGTCCATCAATCTGAGCTGAAAGGCTCCTCCTTCAACATGATTTGACAGACATCATGTTTGATTCAAGCTGACAGACAAGACACTGTGCCTGAAACACTGTCTCTGAGCAGTCTAGTCCAACCCTAAAAATAAGTTTGGTCTACTTTGATGTTGCAGACTTTATGCAGCTGGAAGATTTCCCAGAGTCCCTGAAGACAGAGTTTCAGCAACAGAAAGAGAAAGAGGAGGCAGAAAGAAGACAAAGAGAGATAGACAAATGTACTTGTAAGGTCAGTGTGATTGGAGAAAACATTATCTAAACTGTGTTGTGTGATGTGAACAGCTGTGTGTGATGTGAACAGCTGTGTGTGATGTGATATCAGTGGCCTGAGTGTTATGTTCCTTGTGTTATTACATCTTAAGTATGTATCATTATTTTTTACATGAAGTATGAAGCTGAGTTCTTCAGTGTAATGTAGAGTTAATCTTCATATATTGAAGTCTTGGACAATTGGATAACACATAAGAAAATTATTAGAGGCCATAGAAATATTGCACAATAATACAGAAGAATATTGAAAGTACCACAAATTGCTTTAAAAATAAAAAGGTTCTTACCAATATCAGGAGGAAAAGATTATAATTTTATAGCCATGTAATGAGAAGGAGATAACTGGAATATATTGTGATAGTTTGGAAGATTCAGAGAAGAGGATGAGGAGAAAGGGGAAAACACAGAGAAAAAGTACCAGGTAGTTCAAGGGGAAGGTAAGAAATCAACAGCAGAATTGATAATCACTTGTGGAGAGAGAAAGAAGGTAAATTACAAGACTTGAATCTGTGTCTTAGCACACAAGTTTTCATCCATATTTGCTTAACCGCCTATCCAGAAGTGTTTGGAGACTTCTGGATTCTATTGCTTCAAGCATTGAAACTCACGATGTGAAATGGCATTCCTCACCTTCCCAGAATGTTACCCTGGTACCTATTTCTGCCAGCAGCTGGGGCGACCACGTGGGTATCTTTTTCCCAACCACAAGTACAACTCACGCTGCTTCCATCAGGAACCGAACACAGATTGTCCGCTAACACTGATGTCGGTATCCCATGTTGCTAACACTGATGTCTCTAGTTTAGCTCTAGTATATGTTGCTCTAGTCTCTAGCTTCTCCATGTTGCTAACACTGATGTCTCTAGTTTAGCTCTAGTATCCCATGTTGCTAACACTGATGTCTCTAGCTTAGCTCTAGTATTACATGTTGCTAACACTGATGTCTCTAGTTTAGCTCTAGTATAGCTCTATTATTACATGTTGCTAACACTGATGTCTCTAGTTTAGCTATAGTATTACATGTTGCTAACACTGATGTCTCTAGCTTAGCTCTAGTATTACATGTTGCTAACACTGATGTCTCTAGTTTAGCTCTAGTATCCCATGTTGCTAACACTGATGTCTATAGTTTAGCTCTAGTATCCCATGTTGCTAACACTGATGTCTCTAGTTTAGCTCTAGTATTACATGTTGCTAACACTGATGTCTCTAGCTTAGCTCTAGTATTACATGTTGCTAACACTGATGTCTCTAGTTTAGCTCTAGTATCTCATGTTGCTAACACTGATGTCTCTAGTTTAGCTCTAGTATTACATGTTGCTAACACTGATGTCTCTAGTTTAGCTCTAGTATCCCATGTTGCTAACACTGATGTCTCTAGCTTAGCTCTAGTATTACATGTTGCTAACACTGATGTCTCTAGTTTAGCTCTAGTATCCCATGTTGCTAACACTGATGTCTCTAGCTTAGCTCTAGTATTACATGTTGCTAACACTGATGTCTCTAGTTTAGCTCTAGTATCCCATGTTGCTAACATTGATATCTCTAGTATAGCTCTATTATTACATGTTGCTAACACTGATGTCTCTAGTATAGCTGTAGTATCCCATGTTGCTAACACTGATGTCTCTAGTATAGCTCTAGTATTACATGTTGCTAACACTGATGTCTCTAGTTCAGCTCTAGTATCCCATGTTGTTAACACTGATATAATATCTTGTCACAGATAAAGCTCTACTGCTTCCACCCAACTCACCAACACAAAATGGATGCTAAGCTGGAGATACACAAGGACAAGACCTTGCAGGAAGCAACAGAAATGGCCAGAGAGGTGATATCTCATATTTATATCACAGTCACATGATGTGCTAGGATAACAAGTTGTAGCAATAGACAGTCACATTGTGTTAGAATGTCAAGTGATGTAACATTAGGCTGCTTACATAGACATTCACTTCTGTTGTTCACTAAATAAACTTTTGTAAACATGGGACAGGCAATGAACGACTGCAAAGATAAAGGCAAACATACTGACGGCTGACATGTCAATAGACAAAGCTTGTCGATAGATATAGCGTAAGGTGCTGAATTCTGAATATTGGATACCACAGCTCTACGTAGGTAAACACAAAGATTTGTAGCAAAAATTAAATGAAAATATTATTTTTCTAAATTATAAATAGGTGTATTTTGAGTAGTAAGTTTCATGATAAGTTACGTATCATAACAACTTGTATTACAGATAAGTATCGTAATCCAGGGTTAAAGTAGCCATCATCATTAATGAAATTTTTGAATAGTTAAAGTAAAGTGGTTGTCATCTTCATAACCTCCAATTGTCACATAAAAAAAAATAGATTAAAGGAGTTGTCTGTCATCTTCTTACCCTCTAATTGTCACATTATAAAAAAAATGTAAGTGGTTGTCATCTTCATAACCTCCAATTGTCACATTTTAAAAAATAGATTAAAGTGCTTGTCATCTTCATAGCCTTAAGTTATCACATTTGTAATAAATCTTTGAAAGTGGTCGTGATTTATCTTCATTGTTCTTACTTCCTGACAGCTGTTCCACCTCCAGTCTGTGGTGCCCCTGGACTGTTGCAGACTGGTCAAGTATGATGAGTACCAGGACTCCCTGGAGAAGTCTTTTGAAGGGGAAGAGGAGACAGCTATCTCAGTGTTGCTGAGTGGAGTCAAGTCTAACTACACCTTTGATCTGCTGCTGGAAACCAAGAGAGCCAACCAAACTTTCCAGGAGTATAAGCCAGGAGGTTTGTCTTTCCACATACACCCAGAGCATTTTTTTGTCTCAAATCTTGTGCATAGAGAAAAAAGCATAAATAACACTAGAAATAGCATGTTTGTGGGGAGGGGGTTTCTCATTTCATCTTGGAAGCTAAAAAAAAAGAACAGAAGAGGAGAATCCGTGTGATCAGATTTCAACAATAATTTTCTAGCTCAAATTTGAAAATGTTAAAAACCACCTTTTGTCATAAATGAAGGCAGAAATGTTGGCAAATTTTAGTGTACTTTAATATTGAAGAGTGGGGGCCTCGGTAGCCTAGTTAGGAAAACCACCTGACTGGACTACCGACATTCAGACAACCTGTGTTCGATTCCCGCTGGAAGCAGTGTGAGCTGTACTCATGGTTGGAAAAAAAAATACTCCCGTGGTCGACCCAGCCGCTGACAGAAATGGGTACAAGGGTATAGTACTTTGGGAAAGTGAGGAATGCCACCTTGCATCGTGAGTTTTGTTGCTTGGAGTGACACTATCCAGAAGTCTCTGAACACTTCTGCATAGGCGGCCAAGCAAATATGGGTGAAAACTCGTGTGCTAAGACACCGATTCAAGTCTCGTACTCTACCTTTATTGTAGAGTTCCTGGTAACCGGCGTAATGTAAAAAATGTCTCTAAATTCATCGCAACAAGACAAATAAAAAAAAGTGGAAGTCTGTGCATTAGCAGCCAAATGGTTAATCTATTGTATATTTATTTCTATGTATGTGATACAATTTATAGATTATCACAGTAGTGGGTTAGAAGCACAATAACTGATTGTTTGTTTAATCATTGTTTATCTGCAGGTGTGACAGTCAAAGTGTACTTAGTGGACATCTATCTTAATCTCACCCATCGACCAGTCAGCGTTCGCACCTACCATGTGCAGACGGTAGCAGAGTTCAAACAGCAGTTACAGCAGGTACAAAACAGCAATTAACTGCAGTATTAAACTGGTGAAAGGGAGGGGGGGGGAACGTATGGTTACAGCTTAATATAGGTGAAGGACAATGCAATATACAGATGTTTCTGCTCAATAAGGCCTTCAGCTGGAACAAACATACAACACAAACTAGAACAATATTTCTGCTCAATAAGGCCTTCAGCTGGAACAAACATACAACACAAACTAGAACAATATTTCTGCTCAATAAGGCCTTCAGCTGGAACAAACATACAACACAAACTAGAACAATATTTCTGCTCAATAAGGCCTTCAGCTGGAACAATGGACCACACACACTCTCTATATGATGTTCTTGTTGCGCTTCCTGCTAGGATGGAAAGCTCTATTATCTCTAGCAGAAATTGACAAATTACAAAAGGCTTTGCTGCACAACTGGTTCAAACGCTGTTACATCCAACTTACTGCTACATTGGGTCTCAGCAGTTAATTGGCATCGATTTATGGCAAGCTGAAGTCTATTTTGTGAAAATATCTATATCCATACTTACTTTTGATAATTTAAACATGAAAGACCAATGAGAAAGTTCTCAAAGAGGCCAACACAAAAAAGGAGCTCTTAAAAAACATCAGAAAGAAGCAATCAACATTTTTTGGGCTATTGTTATTGGCTATGGAAGGCCTCGGTCTCACAGCAAACGAATTAAAATCCATAATTGCTCAACCGCCCGTGCCAGTGAAATCATCCGAATTACTAACTCATCTCCCAAACAAAGAAAGGTAACTGTAGTCCCCATCGTAGCAGTCTCAGCACACTCCAAAAGACATAAGGCGAAACCGCGCAGAAAGTGAACACAGCCAACTGTTCCCCGTCATACGATATCATCATTCATCGTAAACAAGCGGGATATCGAAGCAGGATCAATTTTTTTGGGCACATCATGAGAAGAGGAAAGTTGGAATACTTGGTTACAACTGGCAAAATAAAAGGAAAGAGAGATCGCGGACGACAAAGAGAAAAAATACTGGATAGCTTGGTGTCATGGCATGGAAAACCATCAACAACAGAACTCATACGATGCACTGTGGATAGAAGATTGTGGAAGGACATGATCGCTAACGCCAACCTGTATGGCACATGACGATGATGAAACATGAAAATCTTAGCAAGTAAAACTTTCTGAACTTTTTTGGTGGCTGATGACTACATTTAGGATAAGCTGGGCTTATTTTCTTCATCAGTGATGATGGTACATTGTAGTATTTCTTTCTTCTTTCTTGTGTTCACCCGATGACTACTAAAAGAATTGATAGTCGTCTTCATCATCCATCTTTACAATGGACATTAAGTGGACATAAATGCTTTGCGTTGAAGTTTGCAATAGAGTTATAATATTTGCCTCTTGAAGTTTGCAATAGAGCTGTGATATTTGCCTCTTGAAGTTTGCAATAGAGCTGTGATATTTGCCTCTCGAAGTTTGCAATAGAGCTGTGATATTTGCCTCTTGAAGTTTGCAATAGAGCTGTGGTATTTGCCTCTTGAAGTTTGCAATAGAGCTGTGGTATTTGCCTCTTGAAGTTTGCAATAGAGCTGTGATATTTGCCTCTTGAAGTTTGCAATAGAGCTGTGATATTTGTCTCTTGAAGTTTGCAATAGAGCTGTGATATTTGCCTCTTGAAGTTTGCAATAGAGCTGTGATATTTGCCTCTTGAAGTTTGCAGTAGAGTTGTGATATTTGCCACTTGAAGTTTGCAATAGAGCAGTGATATTTGCCTCTTGAAGTTTGCAATAGAGCTGTGATATTTGCCTCTTGAAGTTTGCAATAGAGCTGTGATTTGCCTCTTGAAGTTTTGCCTCTTGAAGTTTGCAATAGAGCTGTGATATTTGCCTCTTGAAGTTTGCAATAGAGCTGTGATATTTGCCTCTTGAAGTTTGCAGTAGAGTTGTGATGAAGTTTGCAATAGAGCTGTGATATTTGCCTCTTGAAGTTTGCAATAGAGCTGTGATATTTGCCTCTTGAAGTTTGCAATAGAGCTGTGATATTTGCCTCTTGAAGTTTGCAATAGAGCTGTGATATTTGCCTCTTGAAGTTTGCAATAGAGCTGTGATATTTGCCTCTTGAAGTTTGCAATAGAGCTGTGATATTTGCCTCTTGAAGTTTGCAATAGAGCTGTGATATTTGCCTCTTGAAGTTTGCAATAGAGCTGTGATATTTGCCTCTTGAAGTTTGCAATAGAGCTGTGATATTTGCCTCTTGAAGTTTGCAATAGAGCTGTGATATTTGCCTCTTGAAGTTTGCAATAGAGCTGTGATATTTGCCTCTTGAAGTTTGCAATAGAGCTGTGATATTTGCCTCTTGAAGTTTGCAATAGAGCTGTGATATTTGCCTCTTGAAGTTTGCAATAGAGCTGTGATATTTGCCTCTTGAAGTTTGCAATAGAGCTGTGATATTTGCCTCTTGAAGTTTGCAATAGAGCTGTGATATTTGCCTCTTGAAGTTTGCAATAGAGCTGTGATATTTGCCTCTTGAAGTTTGCAATAGAGCTGTGATATTTGCCTCTTGAAGTTTGCAATAGAGCTGTGATATTTGCCTCTTGAAGTTTGCAATAGAGCTGTGATATTTGCCTCTTGAAGTTTGCAATAGAGCTGTGATATTTGCCTCTTGAAGTTTGCAATAGAGCTGTGATATTTGCCTCTTGAAGTTTGCAATAGAGCTGTGATATTTGCCTCTTGAAGTTTGCAATAGAGCTGTGATATTTGCCTCTTGAAGTTTGCAATAGAGCTGTGATATTTGCCTCTTGAAGTTTGCAATAGAGCTGTGATATTTGCCTCTTGAAGTTTGCAATAGAGCTGTGATATTTGCCTCTTGAAGTTTGCAATAGAGCTGTGATATTTGCCTCTTGAAGTTTGCAATAGAGCTGTGATATTTGCCTCTTGAAGTTTGCAATAGAGCTGTGATATTTGCCTCTTGAAGTTTGCAATAGAGCTGTGATATTTGCCTCTTGAAGTTTGCAATAGAGCTGTGATATTTGCCTCTTGAAGTTTGCAATAGAGCTGTGATATTTGCCTCTTGAAGTTTGCAATAGAGCTGTGATATTTGCCTCTTGAAGTTTGCAATAGAGCTGTGATATTTGCCTCTTGAAGTTTGCAATAGAGCTGTGATATTTGCCTCTTGAAGTTTGCAATAGAGCTGTGATATTTGCCTCTTGAAGTTTGCAATAGAGCTGTGATATTTGCCTCTTGAAGTTTGCAATAGAGCTGTGATATTTGCCTCTTGAAGTTTGCAATAGAGCTGTGATATTTGCCTCTTGAAGTTTGCAATAGAGCTGTGATATTTGCCTCTTGAAGTTTGCAATAGAGCTGTGATATTTGTGATATTTGCCTCTTGAAGTTTGCAATAGAGCTGTGATATTTGCCTCTTGAAGTTTTCAATAGAGCTGTGATATTTGCCTCTTGAAGTTTGCAATAGAGCTGTGATATTTGCCTCTTGAAGTTTGCAATAGAGCTGTGATATTTGCCTCTTGAAGTTTGCAATAGAGCTGTGGTATTTGCCTCTTGAAGTTTGCAATAGAGCTGTGATATTTGCCTCTTGAAGTTTGCAATAGAGCTGTGATATTTGCATCTTTCAGCCATGTCTGACTTCAGCATGGCATTTTTTGAGTACCATATTGCCTTCCCTCTTCGATCCCTTACCTACTTGGCCAGATTAAACTGTGTTTGTTTGTTTCTGTAGGCACTGCAAAGAGGTGGAGTAAGGTCTGGATGGTTCTGGTTTACCAATCCTGTCACAAGCAATCTGCTTTAATTGTTGCTGACAACTTCCAGCTGTTACTGTCAGGTGCCTTGCCTCCTTTAATTATGCTGTTTGACCTTGGACGTATATTCTTGACATTCTTTAAGTCCATATTGAACTCCATATGGTTAGTTAGGCATGGGATCTATGTAATAAAAAAAAAAAACATACCACAAGGCGTATAGGGAATTTGGTGTTAGTGCCCATATTTTTATAGACTTTTGGCACTTTGTTTTTTGGGTAATCTGGTCAGTTTTATGCTCAAGCCAAATTTCTTTCCTAGAAAAATCCAGTACTTATTTAAGATAGGTGAATGTGGAAGCTGTCTATCAGAGTCGAACTTGACCTCTTGACCAGTTGATAACCACTGACTAAACAGCCTTGACTAAGACCTGTATTCCTGATATTATTTAAATAAATTTAATGTGATGTGCATGAAATGTTTACCAACAATTGTACATAAATTAAATTAATTGAAAATGTAGGAGACAGAGAGGTTGTGAGTTCAAATCCCGGCTGCACCAGTTGGGATTTTTTGAATTTATGATTTCTCTCTGTGGCAAACCACCCCTGGTCTCAGTAACGAGGCCAGCTTCAAACTCAATTATTCATCGATGGGAAAAATATGAGTACCTCCAAAGATGGAGTTATCTGACTCTACAGCGTGGGACCCCTGTGCACACGGCTGCCAGGGAAAAATGGATTAACACGCAAAATTCAGTTCTTAGTCTCTAGGAGACTTCATCAGAGGCAAAATCTGGCGAATGCAAACAAAAATTGAAAATGTGTGCAGACAGATGCTAGAGACAGCTAAAGCATTTGTCATTGCTAGAAAGGATAAGAGTTCTTGTTTGCGTATGCCACCAACTTTTAGCTCTAGCGAAGTCCTGAACAACTGAGTTTTGCATGAATATCCCTTTCTGCTATTTTCACACTGGCAACTGTGCGCACAGATGTCCCCTGCCATACAGGCAGAGATTTTCTGACTTCAGAGGTACTCTCATTTTCTTATCGTCAAGATTTTTGGGTACATATTTTTTCCTATCAATTTTACTTTGGTAACTGCCATTTGTAACCTACTCGTTTAGATTTCCAACTGCTGAGGGTTCTTTAATGCATGCATGATCTCATGTTTTTTGTCTTTATCCAAGAAGGCTAGGGTTCGGATCTCACTACCTTGAAACCAGGAGAGGATAAACCCACCACTAAGAAACCACTGATTCAATTTTTTTTTTCAATTGGACCTTCATGTCCCGAGGCTTTCTTTTTACCTCAAAGAATGTTTTATGTATGAAGTAAAACGAACAATGTTTTCTATGTGATGTTAACAATGAAGTTAACAGTGAACAATGTTTTCTATGTGATGTTAACAACAAACAATGTTTTCTATGCAATGTTAACAACGAAGTTAACAATGAACAATGTTTTTTATGTGATGTTAACAATGAAGTTGACAATGAACATTTTCTATGCAATATTAACAATGAAGTTAACAATGAACAATATTTTCTATGCTATGTTAACAATGAAGGTTTTCTATGTGATGTTAACAATGAAGTTAAAAACGAACAATGTTTTATATGTGTTATGTGAAGTTAACGTTTTCTATTTGAAGTTAACAATAAATAATGCTTTCTTTCTCTGTCAGGTGTTAGGCTTACCTTCAACTGAAATGAGATGCGTGCTAGAAAAATTCCCCAACGACCTTCGACTTTTAACAGAACCACAAAAAACACTGAAGGCGGAAGGATTTTACAAATCAAATAAGGCAAGTACAGAAAAATGTCTATAGCAACAGTTACACGGAAACACTGGTTCATTTTTTTTTATTATACAGCCCAATTTAATGGACTTCTGATACTGTATCTATCATAGCAATATGCTATGTGTTATCTATGTACATGTCCAAATGTACCATTACACATGGAGACAAATGCACACGTGTATAGGTGCTGGTGTGCATGAGGGTAAGAAATGTATAACAGATATCCTATGTGTATGAGAGTGATATATTCATGCCTTGTGGGGACAGCAAACCCAACTGGACTATAAGACAATTCTCAAGGGCAAACTGGCTACGATTGCTGGAGTGACATGAGACAAGGCCAGTGACTGGCATGTTCAGTCTACCACTATAGCCTTGGGAATTTTAATGGGATGAGCTCAATATCATGAAGATGATCACAAAATCTGTCATCCGGACTCGCCTTTATACGTCATCTGGCAATGCTAACATATTATGACGTAAATGATATTCCATGATATGCATGTTTATCCCTCCTTGATATAAAATCGTCCATTGGGGAACAGGACTGAATCGATGCAAAGCACTTGGTCACAAGTGTTGCAGGGGAGGCGGCTCCTGACAAGAGTTCTATCACATTTGAAGGCAACCAAAGGAGGATCACTGAAAAGTAGGTGTATGGTGGGATCTGATTGGAGAATGGAGTGGTATGGTTAAGGATCCTCACCGAGGTAAAGTTGTGAGGGTGGTAAGGGAGGGTGAATATAGTCCTATCGGATGAATGGCGTGTGGATGGGGTGAGTGCCACTGGATGAGAAATGTCAAGAGCTCGTTGAAAGGCAAATTGGAGAACTGATTCAGGATAGAAGTGACACCTAAAGAAACTTAACATCAGATGAGCCTATTGGAGAAAATTTTTATCATCCTGGCAGATTCAACGAAGTCGTAACAGTTGAGAAAATGGAATAGAATCTCAGCAGTGAGCTGGATGAGACGATGTGTAGAGATTTATGAAAGTTGTCATTGTAGTCGATGAACCTGGATATGTCATCTTCTGGCAAGTCAGTAAGTTCTGTATGCTTGTGTAGAATAAAAAGTTGGAAATGGCAGGGCAAAATCACTAAATGGAGATCACTATTTGGAGGAAAACCAAAATATCCTTGAAGAACACAGGTGGAAGCAGAGATAAACATGATGGGGAAGTCATGGAATGATCTTTAAAAGATGGCAAGAAACGGAAAGGCTTGGAAAGTGTTTATTGAGGACCTTTGCTCCACAGGGAGTTGAAAAGGAAAAAGAAATGCATAAGTAATGCTGAAAAATACATTTAATTAAATATCCTCAGTTTTATTGACATCACTCAACAAATATATCAATGATTCTTTATGCATATATTACCAGGTATTTGTTGAAGCTTCAGGCGATGAGCTGGATAACTCTGTGCCATATTCACAATCTAAGCTGTGCCATTTGCTTGATCAGTATCAACACACAATACGTGTCACATGTTGTTTGCCAAGCCAAAGTGAGTATTCCAAGTGAAAATACCACGCGTAGCTATGTTTCCACTGATGTTATCATTCCAATTTTTATATATGGCAAAAGAAACCATAGAACTGTAGAACATGTTTTTTTTTCTAATTTGTGTTTAACATAAAACCTGTTCATTCCAGTCCCACCCAAATTTGGCAATGCTGTTACACAAGAATATTTAACTCATTAAAAAATATAAAGAGTCAATTGAAATGTTAACATTTTGCTACAGTCCGTTCAGAAATTCATAATCACACCTGAATTAGTTTTGCGTGATAACCGCTTGTTATTTTGGTTTTAAAATTTGCATGCATTCTTAGAATATTGATGACGCAAAGATTTTGGTATTTTTTATTCCACAAACACAACAGATTTTGCATATTGGCGAATTCCTTTGATCTTTTATGACGATATCACACAAGTTGATTCAAATTTTAGAGTTTACAGTAATCGTGTTAAATTTTCCAGATTACTGCAATTCTTGTCAGAGGCGTATCTACATAGTGCTTAATTGTGGGTGTTGTTCATTATGTGTATTTGCAAACATTAATTCAATTGGTTACAATTAGTCTTGTCCTTCGGTCACTATTAGACCCCAGGACGTCCTAACTGCAGCTGGAATTGAATTCATCTTAATTTTAATCATTCCGAATCTGAAGATTCCAAGAGGTTGATAATCATTACTGGCTGGACAAATAGTAATCCATCTCATTTCCAGTACTCATCTTTCACCCGCAGCACATGTTCAACACACTTCTTCCAGAACGGAATGTCTATTTTTGAGAGAGACTCGCGTGTCAGAACTTCAACATCACACATTTTAAACGTCCTGTTCTGTTCTGCAACTTGTCCTTTGACGTGAGCCCAGACAAGTTCGATTGGATTAAGGTGCGCATGATATGCAGGGAGTTGAAGAGAAGTGTGGCCGTATTTCTCAATGATTTTGTCAACATGGTACACTTTTTTCTTATTCGTATTCTTCACAAGTTGTAACAATTCAGGTTTTAAATATGTGTCGTCAAATTTGACATTTTCATTCGCAAGCCATGTCCTAATTTGCTCTTTTGTATTTGATGCAGTAGGCACTTTGTCTTCCTCTGATACGACATTGTGGTATGATGCATTATCCATGACTACTATGCATGAAGGTCTCTCCAGGATTGGTAAAAGATCGTTCTCCAACCAGTGCCTGAAAATGTTTCCATTCATTTCAGTATGGTAGTCCCTACTGTCGGTACTTTTTGATTGAAAAATTATATATTATATAGTAAAAAAGTAACCTTTTGCATAGTTATAAATTTGCATTTCAAACTCATTGTAATTTAGATATAAATGTTGGTATTTTAAGTCAACAAATTGTCTACTGAGTCTTCACAAAATTAATAAAGATACACCTTCCCTTCGGTAATTAAAGCCAAGGCCGTGGTGCGTCATGTCGTTCAATATTCAGTTTTGTGCACGGGATTTTCCTGAAGTTAGTGTTTCTGCAATAGCCAAACTATTTTACGTGAACGACCGCACCAAATTAATGTATATATCCTAAAATGGTGTCAAATTCGAACAGGGTGAATTTAATATAGCTTAAAGAAGAAAACTTTTAAACTAGATCAAATTTCTCAGAGCAAAAAATATTTCTATAACGTCATCAATATTCTAAGATTGCATGCAAATTTTGAAAGCAAAATAACAAACGGTTATCATGCAAAACTAATTCAGGTGTGATTATGAATTTCTGAACGGACCATAACAGGTTAGCAAATTTTATATGTAAATTTAAAAAATCAATTAATGGACTCACCATATTGCAAAGTAGTTAAGTTTTTTTTTGACATTCTGAGATGACCATCTTGCCTCAAAGCAATGACCCCTACTTCAAGACTGTATTGTATATAGCACACTGAAGAAAACGGCCCGTAGGTACAACACTACAAGCAAAATTATATGTACAGCTGCAAGAATTCACTCTAAGGATAATACTAGAAGAACATACAGAAAAACAACAACCACTAATCTGCAAAAAGTGTTTGGTTTGGCAGCATATATAGATAGTCCTTGTGGAATACCTTGAAACATTACGGAATGCCACCAAAAGTTACCAATATTCATCATCAAGTACCACACTGGTTGGCGTAGGCGATCATGTCCATCCACAATCTTCTATCTACAGTGCATCGTATCAGTTCTGTTGTTGACTGCTTTCCATGCCATGACACCAAGCTATCCAGTATTTTCTCTCTTTGTCGTCCGTTCTTGCTTCGTCAAATGTTATAAAAGACATAAATGATGGCTATACTAGCGCAATTTGCGCAAAGGAGGGAATGAGTGATTGGTTTTGAATTGAAACAGTAGTCAAACAGAGATGTATACTATCACCATTGCTATTTGGAGTCGCGATAGCTCAGTGGTTAGTGAACTGGACTACAACGGACAAGGGGTAGAGTTCGATCCCAACCGACGGCTTCCGGGTTCACCCAGCCTTAAATGGGTACCGTATTTTTTCTGGGAAAGTAAAGCAGCACGTAATACCGACCACATTACCCCAAAAATCATGTGCTGAAGGTCTGTAAAATATAGGGTCACTAACACCATATTTCCCTATACGCCACTTGGCGTGACGGGGGTACTTTACTTTTTTTTTTACCATTGCTATTTAGAATTACCATTGATTACATAATGAGTAAATGTTGCAAAGGCAATAATGGCTTTAAATGGTATGACAAGAATTACTTGGAATATCGGGATTTTGCAGATGATATAGTGCTCCTAAGTGGTAATATCAACAAGATGCAAATTATCACAGATGCCTTATCATCCATGGTGGAAAAAAATAGGGCTTTAAATCAACAGAGATAAAACAAAGATAATGAAAAATAACAATACCCTAGAGGGCAATATATATATATATCTCAATCACCAGTCATTGGAAAGAGAGTAGACCACTATATATATCTTGGTATTAATATAGGTCAAGAAGGTGAAACAAAGAAAAAGATCAGAAGTAGAATAGCAAAAACAGCAACAAATTTTAAAAACCTGGACAAAATATGGAAATAAAAAAATACTAAGAAAGAAAACCAAACTTAAAATATTTCACACAAACATGTTATCCACACTTATCCAGATAAGATTGAACATCTCGTCCAGTATAGAGATGGATGGCAAAAAACACTACAAGCCCTTCTACATCTAATGGTGTGGAAAGGAATCAAAAAGAATTACAAAAAACAATTTATACAAGAAATAACATTGCAGATGTAGACAATACTTCAGGTGAATGAAAGATCAACAGATGCGTTCTCAGTGGTTAAATAATAATTTCCATCACTACACCAAAATGTAGACAATACTTCAGGTGAATGAAAGATAGACAGATGTGTTCTCAGTGGTTAAATAATAATTTCCATCACTACACCAAAATGTACAAAATATTTTATATCAGCTTCAGATATGATGTCAAGGATGTATCTGCTGTCCTGGCTTGTTTTCACATTTGTGTTGTCTATAAATTTGTTTGACCTATGGCTGATTTGCGATAGCTCAGTGGTTAGTGAACTTGACTACAAAGGACAAGAGGTAGGGTTCGATCCTAACTGACGGCTTCCGGGTTCACCCAGCCTTAAATGGGTACCGGATTTTTTCTGGGAAAGTAAAGCAGCACGGGCGTAATACCGACCATATTACCCCAAAAATCATGTGCTGAAGGTCTGTAAAAATTATGGTCATTAACACCATATTCCCTATACACCACTTGGCATGACAGGAGCCCTTTACTTTACTTTTATGGCTGATTTGTCAAGCTCCTCATTAGCAGTGGTGCTAACATATTTTGTTTGTCCGCATTCACCTTATGACTAAGAGAATAGATATATCTCCTTGTCCTTGGCCCTTAAAGGAACTTTCTGGATGTAAATGAGTTGTTTGGTGGTTTGCAGTAGAATTGTAATATTTGCACCTTTCAGTCCAACACATCCAACATCAGCATGTCATTTGAGAGTACAGGGTTGCCTTCTCTCTCTCAATCCTATTCACTTGTCTGGCATGATTTCTCTCTGCAGCAACTACCCCTGGTCTCAGCAGTGAGGCCCGGCTTGAAACGTCAATTACTCATTGATGGAAAAAATATGAGTACCTCCGAAGACGGAGTTATCTGCCTGTATGGTGAGGGACCCCTGTGCACATGGCTGCCAGGGAAAAATGGATTAGCACGCAAAATTCAGTTCCTAGTCGCTCTGACTTCATCAGAGGTCGTAGCTGGCGAACGAAACAAAAAAAAACTAACTTGGCCACACTGATTAGTTTGTTTCTATAGGCACCATGAAGAGGTGGAGCAGGGTCTGGATGGTCCAGGGTCACTGATCCTGGTGCATGTCATAAGCAATGATTCGCTGACAGCTTCAAGTTCTATTGCTGACAAGCATCTTTAAAGCAGGATATCCTGGAAGTGTTCAGTTAAAAAAAAAAAAAAAAAAAAAAAAAGTAAAGAGCCCACGTCACGCCAAGTGGCGTATAGGGAATATGGTGTTAGTGACCATAAATTTTACAGACCTTCAGCACATGATTTTTGGGGTTATGTGGTCGGTTTTATGCCCATGCTGCTTTACTTTCCCAGAAAAAATCCGGTACCCATTTAAGGCCGGGTGAACCCGGAAGCCGTCCATTGGGATCGGACCCTACTTCTTGTCCTTTGTAGTCCAGTTAGAAGTGTTCAGACTAGACTAAAAAAGACACGTTGAGACTGGATGGTGCTCTGTGCTACATGCCAAACAAAACTTCAACATGGTGTTTTCAATGAAGAATACCTGGCCACTTCTTTGTTTGTTTCTAGATTTATCTCCATGTGTACAGACTCTTTCTTGCTTGTTTCAATATTGTCATCAATATTTTGTACACTAATTGTATGTTTAAATATTTATGAATTCATAATTTGTTTAGAGTTTTGTTTGTTTAACAAATGCATATCTAAAGGTTACAGTAATTCTTGTATGTCTCTATATTCCTTTCCATAATGTGTACATTGATTCATAATTTCCATTCATAATTTGTTTAAAGTGGTATTTGTTATTTTTTCATGTCATGTTATGTGCCAAATTGGTCTGTAATCCAAATCTTAGGCTCCACCAATTATGCCTTGAGGTGTGTAGCTTTAACCTTTTTTTTTTTTTTGCAACATCCAGCAATAGAGTAATGATGCAGTCAATACCTGCCAGTTTTTATTGTGTTTATGGGCAGTTAAGTCATTTGCTTTGGTTTAATCTTTGTGTTTATTTGTATTTAATTGAAGAATCATCTTTTGTACTTGCTCTTCTTTCTTTTTTCATTTGTCCTACTACTTGTACAAGATTTGAATAGAATGGAGATAATGTGTGGCTTTCTGGACATCACTAATTGTGTAATTTGAGTGCTTGTGATCTTGAATTTAATTATTATTCTCTAATCCCATCTATCCACCTTTATGAAGGTCACCCACTTTGCCTTGTAACTTGATATTTTATGTAGTGTACTTGTTCTGCAGGTTGATTGGGTTTCATTAAGGACAGACACTCAAACCATATAATTTATTTGTGTTCTATATAATAATTTATTATTTAAATTATTTTTTCTCCCTCAGTTTGCAGAATTTTTTTTGTATATGCTCTTCTTGTCAAATGATGGGATTTTATGCTTGTTTTTCATGGATAGTCCATGACTAGTACTGGTGCATAATGTAGGTAAAATTTAGTGCTTTTTTTTTCTTGCATATTAATGTATTGATGTTTCAGTATCTGTACTGTTTTGTAGTTCATTCTGTTTGTTTTCTTGATTCTGGCTTCTGTTTCTTTATCATCTAATTTGTTGCCATTGGTGGAGAAAAAGCTACTTCAATTTTCTTGCTTGTTTGATGTATTTCCATTGTTAGTATTATAACCCTTTTTTAATAATTTTGGTTTATTGACAATGTTTTTAACTGAAATTGTAAAACGTTTTTTTTTGTATTTAACAAACAGGAGCTGTCCAGGAGTACATATCTTCTCTCAAAGAAATTCAGACTAGAGCTTCCTACAAGACAATCCAATCTAGCCCTCCCGTTGGCACCAACCCAACTGTGCTAGTTCCACCATCTACCAACATATATGCTTGTGTGCCAGAACTGTCTCATGCGGATGAGGGCATCAGCGAGAATGATTCTGCCTTTTACAGTGGTGGCACAAACTCCAAGCACTCACTGGCTGGTGTCGAGCACGGGTCAAGCTTCTCCATCAGCAGTACTGCGGTCAGTGATAGTCGTTGTGGAGTAGGTCTATCCAACATCTCCCACACTCAGGATGGCCTAGCCGCGGCATTTGAGGAAAACCTTCACATCGGTTTGGATAAGAGTGACATCCCAAAGTGGATTGGTGACTACGATGAATCCTTATCCAGCAGTGGCTTAGGAGAGCACTCAACGAGAATAAGGGAACACACCATCTCCTCGTCCAGACCTCACTCCTCCTCACATGAACATCTCGCTGTGGATATGGCAAACCTATGTTCTAAGCTATCCTCATCTGGCCTCACCAGTTCACGCAGTGACCCATCCATCTACCACACCTGTGTGGATCACAGTGACGACTCTCTACAGTGTCTGGGTTCGGGTCTGAGCACAGGCAGCCAGGATGACACCAGCACCAGTGCAGAATTCAACTTTGGCTGTTCTGGTCCAGAACCAGAACCGATCCTTTCATCTCCTGAAGATGGATATGGATTTGAAGATGACAACGAGGACGATAAGGAAGGTGATGTAACCACTGTGAATCCAAGGACATCCTCCAGTAGTGGAAGAAGAAGTGGCATAGTTATCCATGACCTTCACCTTGAACCTATTAATAGTCAGTTTCACACATTGAACTATTCCGCTCAATTTCCTATTGGTCAGTTTGAACCTGTTGAGGATTGGGACAGAGACCTAGCAAGTGATCAGGCCCATAATGATCGTCCCTTTCCCTCTTCCTCATCTATTCCTCATTCCACGTGGAGCTTCCCTCCTGGTGAAGACTCACATTCACATTCTTCTGTAGAGACTCCAGCCAATGAACATCAAGAAAATGTAGACATTGACTTAAGACAAGCAAAACATCGGCACCCTCCACCACCACCACCACCTCCTCCTCCACTGCCACATATGTTTCCAGAACATGATAATTCTAAAGCCAACAACGATGAGGAAGACGAGTCAGAGATTAAGTGGTATTTTCAAGCTGTGATGTCAGAGTCTTCTGATCCAGAAGAAAGAAGTAAGTTTACTTTTTCAGTCTTCGCCTCTGTAGCTGTGAGGTCATTGATCGCCAGTGCACAGTGATAAGTTTGGTTCTGTGAGATTCCAAATGTGTATTAACTTTTAAATGCCAGACCAATGGTTTTGGCTTATTAAGCAGAGTGTGACCAAATATTATGTCCTTTTAATAGTATTTTTAAAAAATAATATTTATTCTGTCGTTTATTTCATGTATTATATACTGTGATTATTTTTCTGAAATAGTGACACTGTGACCTTCCAGGCATGTCGTAAGAGGCGACTAAGGAGGTTGATCGATGGCTTGACAAGTTGTTCATTGTAAAAAGTATTGTTATGGAAACAGACCATAGATTTTAGAAGCAGTGATCTCTGCAATATGTGCCATTTTGGCACGCAAGGTTTCTGTTTTTGAGATTGTGGTTCTGCACTATGTGCCGTCTTTGGCTCGAAAGGACAATAGATAGATAGATTTTTCTGAACATCAGATGGAATAACAAGATTAGAAATGGTGATATCTGAGGAAGAACAAACTAGGGCCAAACGAGCAACAGATAATAAATGAAGATGCTTTGGACACACACACTCACTAAGAAAACCTGATGCCAGCATAGCAAGACAGGCACTGTCATGGAACCCACATGGAAAATAAAGCCAGGATGGGCCAGGAGTTCAAGAAAAGGAGAAGTCATGGATATTCTCAAGAACATTGGCCTAGACTGGAGAGAAACAGAGAAAATGTCGAAGAATAGGGATGGATGGAGAAACCTTATCCATGGCCTGTGCGCTAACAGGGGTCTAAAGGGCTTTAATTCATTATTAAATGGCTATTGGCTAAAGGGATGGCTATTTTTAAACATAAACAACATTTGCATGGACGTTGTCAACTTCATATCATTTTAGGTTCTCTAAAAGTGTCAAAAGATAGTTTTTTTTTTTTTTAACGATTTCCGCTATGAAGTTGTGTTTCTGACCAAATCAGAAAAAAATTCCAGAGATTAAAGAATTAATCTCTCACCATTTGTGTAATGACCAAACATATGTTTTAATTTTTTAGTCGCTCACCAGGTAAAGTAAGCACCAGACTTGTCAGTGCTTGTATTAATCTTTCAATGTGTAAGGCAATCAAAAATATTTTATTTCTATCTTTCCTCTTCAAATGTATTTTGATCTTTATTAACTGAAATCTTTCTACCCCTAATATATTCTTGCTTTGGTTATTTCATGTCTTTATTTTGTCTAATATCTATACAGTATTGTGGTAGTTACTTACAATCTCCTTCTATTATTAATTAATGTCTGTATGGTGCAGAGACGTGGACATAAGACAAGAAAACAGAACAGAAAATTGAAGCCTTTAAAATGTGGATTTATAGAAGAATAGGATGAGTTGGATAGAAAGTAAAGAAAACAAACAATGAAGTCTTAAAACAACTAAAAATGAAAAGAGAACTACTAAACACAATTCAAACAAGACAAATGAGATTTTTGGGCCATGTTAAAAGACATAACAGCCTACTAAAAGTAATCTTGGAAGGGAAAATACAAGGTAAAAGAGGCAGACCAATACTAACATGAACGAGTAACATCAAAAGATGGACAAGTCAGCCTATGACAAACTGCATCATCAAAGTAAGAGACAGAGCAGAATGGTGCGCCACCACAGTTGCCAACCTTCGAAATGGAGAAGGCACTCGATGATTACTGTTTTCAAGCACATTGCCTACTGGCATGGGTGAACATGTCTCCTCATCTTTCTTGTTCTACAGTTAATAATTCTGTAGCCTATTTATCAAACCAATTCTCTTAAACAGTCTTGTATCTGTTCTCAGGTTCGATCCTGCTTTGATCCATATTTTTTTCTGTTGTTGATTATTTATAAATTTTTCCGAGTGCTGTAAACATACCTCTTCCTCTGAAATGATTCGGTGATTATCACCTTGGAAGTTTCCCTCTATAATAATATTCATTTATTATTATTTGTCTCCAGCCTAAACCACTGGAAACTACTATTCGTGCTGTTTCGTCCTAAATGTTTGTCTGCAACGCAAGTATTCAGCCCTACCCTATCCGGGAGATACTTGTCTTAACAGGAAAAAATACAGATACACTATGTATTTCCGAGCTGTGATCGCGGCCTTATGCTATAGTCATTAGAACACCTGCGCGAAAGACATTGCCTATGAAACTAATTTTTTAGTTAGCTGAGTGGCAGTGTTCCCTAGAGTTTGGCTTTTTGTGGCAAGGCGCTGTGCCACTGAGTACAGGTTCGATCCTGCTTTGGTCCATATTTTTTTCTGTTGTTGATAATTTGTCAATTTTTCAGAGTGCTGTAAACATACCTCTTCCTCTGAATTGATTCGCTTTGTATCTGTTCTCCCTGAGTTCCTCTATCTCTTCTTCCCTCAATTTTTCCTGTTGTCATGCTATATCTCAACTGTTCTCTTCTCATAACATGATCTAAAACTGATGATTATTTCCTTCTGATGTTGAAATTAAATATTTTTTTGTTTCGCCTCTTTTGGATCAACTGCTTTACTGTTTTTAACAGTCTATGGTATTCTCAACATTTTTCTGTAAAACTGCATTTCTGCTGCCTTTAATAATTTTTGTTTCTAATGTCTGATTGTCTAGGATTCACATTCATATGTTGAGACTGGCTCAACAATAACAGTGGAGAACTGCCAGTTAATACATACATGTATATGAGTATTCATATCTATTTTACCTGTTTTAAAAGTTAGTTAACAGTTAACAAGATAAGAGTTGCTGTTATTCTCTATTATATTTGGCTGCCATTATATTTTTATTAATACCATTTAATGAGTGGTAGATAAAAGTGCTGTATTATCAGCATACTTCCTATCAAAAGAGTATCAAAATATTCTTTATTATTCTCTTCTCTGACATTTTCAGTGTATTTTCCTTATATATTTCATGAGATATATTTACTTGTTTTTGAAGCTTTGTCAAACTTCTTGTTTTGGTCATTTGGATATACTATGATCAATATTAATCATTTTCTTTCCGTTATATATCATATTTTAGTCATTATTAATTGATGCCTTTCTTTGCTTAAACTGTCATATTATGGTCATTTCATGTTATTTATTATTACACATTGTTTTAAGATTCAGACGAAAGTGCTAGATACATAATTTGCTAGAAGAGATTCAGAATTATGTGTTGTGGGCAGGCAAAAGAGTAGCAAATTTAAGGACAACCTGGAAAAGGATAGTGGGAAGACTTGTGAATAGTGAAGGCCAGACCTAGGGTATACTTTGAAGGAGGGACTTGGTTAACACGAAGTGGAAGAAATTTGTTGCTGTACTAGCAGATACCAAAAGGCCATAATGCTGTGCTAGAAGACGTTAAAAGGTATGCTGGCCATAATGCTGTATTAGAGACATTAAAAGTTATGCAGGCCATAATGCTGTGCTAGAAGACGTTAAAAGGTATGCTGGCCATAATGCTGTACTAGAATACATTAAAAGGTATAATGGCCATAATGCTGTACTAGAAGACATTAAAAGGTATGCAGGCCATACTGCTGTACTAGAAGACATTAAAAGGTATGATGGCCATAATACTAGAAGACATTAAAAGGTATGCTGGCCATAATACTGTACTAGAAGACATTAAAAGGTATGCTGGCCATAATACTGTACTAGAAGACATTAAAAGGTATGCTGGCCATAATACTGTACTAGAAGACATTAAAAGGTATGCTGGCCATAATACTGTACTAGAAGACATTAAAAGGTATGCTGGCCATAATGCTGTACTACAAGACATTAAAAGGCATGCTGGCTATAATGCTGTGCTAGAAGACACCAAAAGGCATGCTGGCCATAATACTGTACTAGAAGACATTAAAAGGTATGGTGCCCATAATGCTGTACTGTAAAACATTAAAAGCTCTGGCCATAATACTGTACTAGAAGACATCAAATTGCGGCCATGTTGCTGTACTAGAAGACATCAAAAGGCATGCTGGCCATAATACTGAACTAGAAATCAAATTGCGGCCATGTTGATGTACTAGAAGACATCAAAAGGCATGCTGGCCATAATGCTGTACTAGAAGATATTAAATTGCGGCCATGTTGCTGTACTAGAAGACATCAAAAGGCATGCTGGCCATAATGCTGTACTAGAAGACATCAAATTGCGGCCATGTTGCTGTATTTGACATGAGAAAGTGTGCTGGCCATGTTGCTGTACTAGAAGACACTAGAAAGCATGCTTGCCAAGCTGTAATAGATAACACGTAAAAGCACACTGGCCATATTTGCTATACTAGAAGACATCAGAAGGCATGCTGGCCACTGGCTGTTTTGTTAGCCTTAACCAAAGAAGTAAATTGTGTCTTGAATTTGTAAATTTGCTTGTTTGTTCAGTAAAGTCTTAAAACAAACATCATCAGAAGTGTGTGATTGGTGATGGTCAAACATCAAAATTGTGTGATTGGTGATGGTCAAACATCATCAAATGTTTGTGATTGGTGATGGTAAAACATCATCAAAAGTGTGTGATTGGTGATAGTCAAATATCTTCAGAAATGGGTGATTGGTGATGGTCTAACATCATCAGAAGTGTGTGATTGGTGATGGCCAAACATCAGCGGTGTGTGATTGGTGATGGTCAAACATCAGTGGTGTGTGATTGGTGATGGTCAAACATCTGTGGTGTGTGATTGGTGATGGTCTAACATCATCAAAAGTATGTGATTGATGATGGTCTAACATCATCAAAAGTGTGTGATTGATGATAGTCAAACATCAGTGGTGTGTGATTGTTGATGGTCTAACATCATCAAAAGTGTGTGATTTGTGATGGTTTAACATCAGTGGTGTGTGATTGGTGATGGTTAAATATCTTCAGAAATGGGTGATTGGTAATGGTAAAATATCTTTAGAAATGGGTGATTGGTAATGGTCTAACATCATCAAAAGTGTGTGATTGGTGATGGTCTAACATCAGTGGTGTGTGATTGGTGATGGTCAAACATCAGTGGTGTGTGATTGGTGATGGTCAAATATCTTCAGAAATGGGTGATTGGTAATGGTCTAACATCATCAAAAGTGTGTGATTGGTGATGGTCTAACTTCAGTTTTGTGTGATTGGTGATGTCAAATATCTTCAGAAATGGGTGATTGGTAATGGTCTAACACCATCAAAAGTGTGTGATTGGTGATGGTCTAACTTCAGTTTTGTGTGATTGGTGATGGTGAAACATCAGAAGTGTGTGATTGGTGATGATCAAACATCAGTGGTGTGTGATTGATGATAGTCAAACATCAGTGGTGTGTGATTGGTGATGGTCAAATATCTTCAGAAATGGGTGATTGTTGATGGTCTAACATCATCAGAAGTGTGTGATTGTTGATGGTCTAACATAATCAAAAGTGTGTGATTGTTGATGGTCTAACATCATCAAAAGTGTGTGATTGCTGATGGTCTAACATCATAAGTGTGTGGTTGGTGAAGATAGCATCTAAAGTATGTGATTAGTGAAGATATCATCAAAAGTGTGTGATTAGTGAAGATATCATCAAAAGTGTGTGATGGTATCATCAAAAGTGTGTGAATGGTGAAGGTATCATCAAAAGTGTTATTGGTGATGGTATCATCAAAATTGTGTGATTGGTGATGGTATCATCAAAAGTGTTACTGGGGTTGGTATCATCAAAAGTGTGTGATTGGTGATTGCATCATTAAAATTGTGTTATTGGTGATTGCATCATCAAAGTTGTGTGATTGGTGATTGCATCATCAAAAGTGTGTGATTGGTGTCCTGGTAAACCCTTGCACAAAACACCCACTATGGCATTGTAACCATTACTAAGACTGCTTGTTTTGCAGAAAATATTGAATCAATAAGGTACAAAGAATATATTCATCAAGAAAGGATAATATAAGCATGACACACATAATAAAATTTGACAGTGTATGTCACAAAATTTCCCTGTAAAATGTCTCAGTACAATAAAGGTGCAACCATACAAGATTGAAATTGTCATCACTGCTTTGTGATTGGCTACTATTATTAGTATCATCATCAGAGTTGGCTAATTCAAACTTTATTTCTTCTCACTTTCCTGCAGTTTTAAATGTCTCTGTTGATAAACGAATTACCCTTGGGGCTTTCAAATGTCAGCTTGAACCTTACGTTGGAGTGGTATCCAATTTGTTCAAGGTATGGTCATGTATTTTAATCATGTGTTCATTTCTAAAGTTTGTTTGGTTGAGATAGGCACAATTTTGTGGTAAAGTTGGTGAGCAGGGGGCGAGCTGAACGCAGTGTATTCATGGCAGCGAATCATAGGTGGAGGAGATATGTTTATAGCACTCGGCAAAAATTATAAATAACCAACAGAAAAAAAACAAAGAACAATATATGGTCTGAAGCAGGATCGAACCTGTACTCCATGGCACAGCGCCTTGCCACAAAAAGCCAAACACTAGGGAACACTGTCAACCCAGTTAATTAAAAAAATGTCCTTGGTGTACAGGTTGGATCCTGATTCAGACCATTGATTGTTCTATGTTTTTTTTTTCTGTTGTTGATTATTTGTCATTTTCTCCGAGTGCTTTAAACATACCTCCTCCACCTATGATTCGCTAAATTATCGCCTCGGAAGTTTCCCTCTAAAATAATATTCATTTATCATTATTTGTCTCCTGTATTCATGGCAGCTTTACTTGAGGGAACGAAATGACAGCTTTACTTGAGAGAACAAAATGAGAACTTTACTTGAGAGAACAAAATGACAACTTTACTTGAGGGAACAAAATGACAACTTTACTTGAGAGAACAAAATGACAACTTTACTTGAGAGAACAAAATGACAACTTTACTTGAGAGAACAAAATGAGAACTTTACTTGAGAGAACAAAATGAGAACTTTACTTGAGAGAACAAAATGACAACTTTACTTGAGGGAACAAAATGAGAACTTTACTTGAGGGAACAAAATGAGAGCTTTAATTGAGAGAACAAAATGACAACTTTACTTGAGAGAACAAAATGACAACTTTACTTGAGAGAACAAAATGACAACTTTAATTGAGAGAACAAAATAAGAGCTTTAATTGAGAGAACAAAATGAGAACTTTACTTGAGAGAACAAAATGACAATAACAACTTTACTTGAGAAAACAAAATAACAACTCTACTTGAGAGAACAAAATAACAACTTTACTTGAGAGAACAAAATGACAGATTTATTTGAGAGAACAAAATGACAGTTTTAATTGAGAGAACAAAATGAGAGATTTAATTAAGAGAACAAAATGACAACTTTACTTCAGAGAACAAAATGACAACTTTACTTGAGAGAACAAAATGAGAGCTTTAATTGAGAGAACAAAATGACAACTTTACTTGAGAGAACAAAATGACAACTTTACTTGAGAGAACAAAATGACAACTTTACTTGAGAGAACAAAATAAAAGCTTTAATTGAGAGAACAAAATGACAACTTTACTTGAGGGAAGAAAATGACAACTTTACTTGAGAGAACAAAATGAGAACTTTACTTGAGAGAACAAAATGAGAACTTTAATTGAGAGAACAAAATGACAACTTTACTTGAGAGAACAAAATGAGAACTTTACTTGAGAGAACAAAATGAGAACTTTACTTGAGAGAACAAAATGACAACTTTAATTGAGAGAACAAAATGACAACTTTACTTGAGAGAACAAAATGAGAGCTTTAATTGAGAAAACAAAATGACAACTTTACTTGAGAGAACAAAATGAGAGCTTTAATTGAGAAAACAAAATGACAACTTTACTTGAGAGAACAAACTGAGAGCTTTAATTGAGAAAACAAAATGACAGCTTTAATTGAGAGAACAAAATGAGAGCTTTTATTGAGAAAACAAAATGAAAACTTTACTTGAGAAGAAATTAAGAGCTTTAATTGAGAGAAAAAAATAAGAGCTTTAATTGAGAGAACAAAATAAGAGCTTTAATTGAGAGAACAAAATAAGAGCTTTAATTGAGAGAACAAAATAAGAGCTTTAATTGAGAGAACAAAATAAGAGCTTTACTTGAGAGAACAAAATGACAACTTTACTTGAGAGAACAAAATGACAACTTTACTTGAGAGAACAAAATGACAACTTTAATTGAGAAAACAAAATGAGAGCTTTAATTGAGAGATCAAAATGAGAGTTTTAATTGAGAGATCAAAATGAGAGTTTTAATTGAGAGAACAAAATGAGAGCTTTAATTGAGACAACAAAATGAGAGATTTAATTGAGAGAACAAAATGACAACTTTACTTGAGAGAACAAAATGACAACTTTAATTGAGAGAACAAAATGAGAGATTTAATTGAGATAACAAAATGACAAGTTTACTTGAGAGAACAAAATGACAGCTTTACTTGAGAGAACAAAATGAGAGATTTAATTGAGAGAACAAAATGACAAGTTTACTTGAGAGAACAAAATGACAACTTTAATAGAGAGAACAAAATGACAGCTTTAATTGAGAGAACAAAATGAGAGCTTTAATTGAGAGAACAAAATGACAGCTTTACTTGAGAGAACAAAATGACAGCTTTAATTGAGAGAACAAAATGACAGCTTTAATTGAGAGAACAAAATGACAACTTTAATTGAGAGAACAAAATGAGAGCTTTAATTGAGAGAACAAAATGAGAGCTTTAATTGAGAGAACAAAATGAGAGCTTTAATTGAGAGAACAAAATAAGAGCTTTAATTGAGAGAACAAAATGAGAGCTTTAATTGAGAGAACAAAATGAGAGCTTTAATTGAGAGAACAAAATGACAACTTTACTTGAGAGAACAAAATGACAACTTTACTTGAGAGAACAAAATGACAACTTTAATTGAGAAAACAAAATGACAACTTTACTTGAGAACAAATTGAGAGCTTTAATTGAGAGAACAAAATGAGAGCTTTAATTGAGAAAACAAAATGACAACTTTACTTGAGAGAACAAAATGAGAGCTTTTATTGAGAAAACAAAATGACAACTTTAATTGAGAGAACAAAAGGACAGCTTTAATTGAGAAAACAAAATGACAACTTTACTTCAGAACAAATTGAGAGCTTTAATTGAGAGAACAAAATAAGAGCTTTAATTGAGAGAACAAAATAAGAGCTTTAATTGAGAAAACTAAATGACAACTTTACTTGAGAGAACAAAATGACAACTTTACTTGAGAGAACAAAATGACAACTTTAATTGAGAGAACAAAATGAGAGCTTTAATTGAGAGAACAAAATGACAACTTTAATTGAGAGAACAAAATGAGAGCTTTAATTGAGAGAACAAAATGACAACTGTACTTGAGAGAACAAAATGACAGCTTTACTTGAGAAAACAAAATGACAGATTTATTTGAGAGAACAAAATGAGAGCTTTAATTGAGAGAACAAAATGACAACTTTACTTGAGAGAACAAAATGAGAGCTTTAATTGAGAGATCAAAATGAGAGTTTTAATTGAGAGAACAAAATGAGAGCTTTTATTGAGAAAACAAAATGACAACTTTAATTGAGAGAACAAAATAAGAGCTTTAATTGAGAGAACAAAATGAGAACTTTACTTGAGAGAACAAAATGACAATAACAACTTTACTTGAGAAAACAAAATAACAACTCTACTTGAGAGAACAAAATAACAACTTTACTTGAGAGAACAAAATGACAGATTTATTTGAGAGAACAAAATGACAGTTTTAATTGAGAGAACAAAATGAGAGATTTAATTAAGAGAACAAAATGACAACTTTATTTGAGAGAACAAAATAACAACTTTACTTGAGAGAACAAAATAACAACTTTACTTGAGAGAACAAAACGACAGTTTTAATTGAGAAAACAAAATGACAACTTTAATTGAGAGATCAAAATGAGAGCTTTAATTGAGAGAACAAAATGAGAGCTTTAATTGAGAGAACAAAATGAGAGCTTTAATTGAGAGAACAAAATGAGAGATTTAATTAAGAGAACAAAATGACAGCTTTATTTGAGAGAACAAAATGACAGTTTTAATTGAGAGAACAAAATGAGAGATTTAATTAAGAGAACAAAATGACAACTTTAATTGAGAGAACTGAGAGCTTTAATTGAGAGAACAAAATGAGAGCTTTAATTGAGAGAACAAAATGAGAGCTTTAATTGAGAGAACAAAATGACAGCTTTATTTGAGAGAACAAAATGACAGTTTTAATTGAGAGAACAAAATGAGAGATTTAATTAAGAGAACAAAATGACAACTTTAACTGAGAGAACTGAGAGCTTTAATTGAGAGAACAAAATGAGAGCTTTAATTGAGAGAACAAAATGAGAGCTTTAATTGAGAGAACAAAATGAGAGCTTTAATTGAGAGAACAAAATGACAGCTTTAATTGAGAGAACAAAATGAGAGCTTTAATTGAGAGAACAAAATGAGAGCTTTAATTGAGAGAACAAAATGAGAGCTTTAATTGAGAGAACAAAATGAGAGCTTTAATTGAGAGAACAAAATGACAGCTTTATTTGAGAGAGCAAAATGACAGTTTTAATTGAGAGAACAAAATGAGAGATTTAATTAAGAGAACAAAATGAGAGCTTTAATTGAGAGAACAAAATGAGAGATTTAATTAAGAGAACAAAATGACAACTTTACTTGAGAGAACAAAATGACAGTTTTAATTGAGAGAACAAAATGACAGCTTTACTTGAGAGAACAAAATGAGATCTTTAATTGAGAACAAAACACAAACACACAAAAATGTTAACTCTTTGACCTCACATATGGCCATCCTCAGAAACTAAACCAAACACACACACAAAAACAGGACACAAAGAACACAGTGTTTGTGGGTTTGAGCCATTGTTTGGCAAACATTCTCTAAACCCACAGTTTCAACCTGTGGGTTGTGATTCCTGTGGAAGTGTTTTCTACAGTCACAGAAAGTTATTTTTAGTTGCAATTATTTTTACTGAACGTTTCACCACTTCACTTTATAATTTACGTAAGGATGTTACAGATTACATGACTATTATAAATATGGAGGGGGGGAGGGTTTCCAGTCACTTTGCTATTATAGTGGGGATGGGGTGTTTCTTATGTTATTTTACTATTTTTAGAGGTCTCAGTTCAAAGGTCTTCAGAACCATTGAACATTGACCTCCAACAGCTGATATTTGTATTTGAGCTTATTTATCTTGAGCATATTCATCTTGTGCTTATTCATCTTGAACTTATTCATCTTGAACATATTCATCTTGAGCTTATTCATCTTGTGCTTATTCATCTTGAACTTATTCATCTTGAACATATTCATCTTGAGCTTATTCATCTTGAACTTATTCATCTTGTGCTTATTCATCTTGAACATATTCATCTTGTGCTTATTCATCTTGAGCTTATTCATCTTGAACTTATTCATCTTGAGCTTATTCATCTTGTGCTTATTCATCTTGAACTTATTCATCTTGAGCTTATTCATCTTGAGCTTATTCATCTTGTGCTTATTCATCTTGAGCTTATTCATCTTGAACATATTCATCTTGAGCTTATTCATCTTGAACTTATTCATCTTGAGCTTATTCATCTTGAACTTATTCATCTTGAGCTTATTCATCTTGTGCTTATTCATCTTGAACTTATTCATCTTGTGCTTATTCATCTTGAACTTATTCATCTTGAACATATTCATCTTGAGCTTATTCATCTTGTGCTTATTCATCTTGAACTTATTCATCTTGAGCTTATTCATCTTGAGCTTATTCATCTTGTGCTTATTCATCTTGAACTTATTCATCTTGAACATATTCATCTTGAGCTTATTCATCTTGAACATATTCATCTTGAACTTATTCATCTTGAACTTATTCATCTTGAGCTTATTCATCTTGTGCTTATTCATCTTGAACTTATTCATCTTGAACATATTCATCTTGAGCTTATTCATCTTGAGCTTATTCATCTTGAGCTTATTCATCTTGTGCTTATTCATCTTGTGCTTATTCATCTTGAACTTATTCATCTTGTGCTTATTCATCTTGAACTTATTCATCTTGTGCTTATTCATCTTGAACTTATTCATCTTGAACTTATTCATCTTGAACTTATTCATCTTGTGCTTATTCATCTTGAACTTATTCATCTTGTGCTTATTCATCTTGAGCTTATTCATCTTGAGCATATTCATCTTGAACTTATTCATCTTGAGCTTATTCATCTTGAGCATATTCATCTTGAACTTATTCATCTTGAGCTTATTCATCTTGTGCTTATTCATCTTGAACTTATTCATCTTGAACATATTCATCTTGAGCTTATTCATCTTGAGCTTATTCATCTTGAACATATTCATCTTGTGCTTATTCATCTTGAACTTATTCATCTTGAACTTATTCATCTTGAACTTATTCATCTTGAGCTTATTCATCTTGTGCTTATTCATCTTGAACTTATTCATCTTGAGCTTATTCATCTTGAGCTTATTCATCTTGAACTTATTCATCTTGAACATATTCATCTTGAGCTTATTCATCTTGAACTTATTCATCTTGAGCTTATTCATCTTGAACTTATTCATCTTGAGCTTATTCATCTTGTGCTTATTCATCTTGAACTTATTCATCTTGTGCTTATTCATCTTGAACTTATTCATCTTGAACTTATTCATCTTGAACTTATTCATCTTGAACATATTCATCTTGAGCTTATTCATCTTGTGCTTATTCATCTTGAACTTATTCATCTTGAACATATTCATCTTGAGCTTATTCATCTTGAACATATTCATCTTGAACTTATTCATCTTGAACTTATTCATCTTGAGCTTATTCATCTTGTGCTTATTCATCTTGAACTTATTCATCTTGAACATATTCATCTTGAGCTTATTCATCTTGAGCTTATTCATCTTGAGCTTATTCATCTTGTGCTTATTCATCTTGTGCTTATTCATCTTGAACTTATTCATCTTGTGCTTATTCATCTTGAACTTATTCATCTTGTGCTTATTCATCTTGTGCTTATTCATCTTGAACTTATTCATCTTGAACTTATTCATCTTGAACTTATTCATCTTGTGCTTATTCATCTTGAACTTATTCATCTTGTGCTTATTCATCTTGAGCTTATTCATCTTGAGCTTATTCATCTTGAGCATATTCATCTTGAACTTATTCATCTTGAGCTTATTCATCTTGAGCATATTCATCTTGAACTTATTCATCTTGAGCTTATTCATCTTGTGCTTATTCATCTTGAACTTATTCATCTTGAACATATTCATCTTGAGCTTATTCATCTTGAGCTTATTCATCTTGTGCTTATTCATCTTGAACATATTCATCTTGTGCTTATTCATCTTGAACTTATTCATCTTGAACTTATTCATCTTGAGCTTATTCATCTTGAGCTTATTCATCTTGTGCTTATTCATCTTGAGCTTATTCATCTTGAGCTTATTCATCTTGAACTTATTCATCTTGAACATATTCATCTTGAGCTTATTCATCTTGAACTTATTCATCTTGAGCTTATTCATCTTGAACTTATTCATCTTGAGCTTATTCATCTTGTGCTTATTCATCTTGAACTTATTCATCTTGTGCTTATTCATCTTGAACTTATTCATCTTGAACATATTCATCTTGAGCTTATTCATCTTGTGCTTATTCATCTTGAACTTATTCATCTTGAACATATTCATCTTGAGCTTATTCATCTTGTGCTTATTCATCTTGAACTTATTCATCTTGAACATATTCATCTTGAGCTTATTCATCTTGAACTTATTCATCTTGAACATATTCATCTTGAGCTTATTCATCTTGAACTTATTCATCTTGAGCTTATTCATCTTGAACTTATTCATCTTGAGCTTATTCATCTTGTGCTTATTCATCTTGAACTTATTCATCTTGTGCTTATTCATCTTGAACTTATTCATCTTGAACTTATTCATCTTGAACATATTCATCTTGAGCTTATTCATCTTGTGCTTATTCATCTTGAACTTATTCATCTTGAACATATTCATCTTGAGCTTATTCATCTTGAACATATTCATCTTGAACTTATTCATCTTGAACTTATTCATCTTGAGCTTATTCATCTTGTGCTTATTCATCTTGAACTTATTCATCTTGAACATATTCATCTTGAGCTTATTCATCTTGAGCTTATTCATCTTGAGCTTATTCATCTTGTGCTTATTCATTTTGCGCTTATTCATCTTGAACTTATTCATCTTGTGCTTATTCATCTTGAACTTATTCATCTTGAACTTATTCATCTTGAACTTATTCATCTTGAACTTATTCATCTTGAACTTATTCATCTTGTGCTTATTCATCTTGAGCTTATTCATCTTGAGCATATTCATCTTGAACTTATTCATCTTGAGCTTATTCAACTTGAGCATATTCATCTTGAACTTATTCATCTTGAACTTATTCATCTTGAACTTATTCATCTTGAGCTTATTCATCTTGAACTTATTCATCTTGAACTTATTCATCTTGAACTTATTCATCTTGAGCTTATTCATCTTGAGCTTATTCATCTTGAGCTTATTCATCTTGAGCATATTCATCTTGAACTTATTCATCTTGAGCATATTCATCTTGAACTTATTCATCTTGAGCATATTCATCTTGAGCTTATTCATCTTGAGCTTATTCATCTTGAGCTTATTCATCTTGAACTTATTCATCTTGAACTTATTCATCTTGAGCTTATTCATCTTGAACTTATTCATCTTGTGGTGGATGGTGTTGTGGAAGCAGCTGACAAGTAGTGCAGGTTATGGTCCATAATGACAGGCAGATGATCTCATATATAGAGACAATGGCTGCGATCTCCGACTAGCACAGTCACTGCCTAGAAGGAAAGGAATGGCAAATTACCATCTTATATTGCCAAGTAAAATTATGTCCAAATAGTATTTGAAAAATTGAAAAACGCCTTATGCAACAAATCTATGTCCTCATTGGAAAAGAAAAAAAAAATGAGAGAGTTCATTGATGCTATATAGAACCAATTCTGACCTATGAAAGTGAATCATGGACAGTAAACAAACTATAGAACCAATTCTGACCTATGAAAGTGAATCATGGACAGTAAACAAATTATAGAACCAATTCTGACCTATGAAAGTGAATCATGGACAGTAAACAAACTAATAAAAAAAAACAATTAGAGGCCACAAAGATGGGATTTCTCAGAAGAATGTTGAAAAATTCCTGGACAACTAAAAAGACCAATGAGGAAATTCTCAAAGAGGCCAACAAAAAAAGGGAGCTCCTGAGAAACATAATAAAGAAACAATCAACATTTTTTGGGCGAGTTGGAATACTTGGTTACAACTGGCAAATACGGGGAAAGAGAGATCGCGAATGACAAAGAGAGAAAGTACTAGATAGCTTGGTGTCATGGCATGGAAAACAGTCAACAACAGAACTTATATGATGCATGGTGGATAAAAGATTGTGGAGGGACATGATAACTTACATCAAAGGTATGGCACATGATGATGATGAGGATGATGTGCATTAAAACTCGACATTAATGAAATTCAGAGAAAAAAATATATATATTGTTGTTGATCTTATCTTCTTTTTTCACGAACCTACCAGGTGTACAGGGTGTACTCCAACAACCAGGAGTTTGAGAGCGTCAGGCTGTCTGATACATTGTCTTTCTTTGAGGATGGGAAGGTAAACCAATACTTTTTATTCTTCTTTTTGTATATGTTCATTTCTACTTTGTCTGTTTGAAATTGTAGGAAGGGATGTTACTATGGTATTATAATCAGTGAAAGATTTGGGGGTCTCGGCAGCCTAGTTAGGAAAACCACTCGACTGGGCTACCGACGTTGTGACAACCCATGTTTAATTCCCACTGGAAGCAGTGTGAGTTTTACTCATGGTTGAAAGAAAAAAAACCTCCGCAGTCATCCCAGGCGCTGGCAGAAATTGGAAATGGGTGTTGGGGTAGTACTCTGGGAATGTGAGGAATGCCGCCTCGCATCGTGAGTTTTGATACTTGAAGCAACACTGTCCAGAAGTCTCCGAACACTTCTGGATAGGCCGCCGAGCACATATGAGTGAAAACTCCCGTGCTAAGATGCCGAATCAAGTCTCATGCTTTACCTTTTCTTTAATCAGCGAATCATAGACAACCTAAACAATGCAAGAGTGAAGGCTAAAGGCATTCCATGTGCGATGTAAACACCGTATTCTTGGTATCACCTAGACGCACAAAGTGATAAAATATAGAGGTCCTCACTCACACAGGTCTCCAAAACATTTACACACTAACAATGTAAGTTATGGCCACGTGCACCATATTAGCTGCTTACCAAAAGATATACTTTATGGACATCTAGCAGATGGTAAAGAGAATTAGTGGACGCCCAAAACTTCAATTTATAGGCATGTGTAAATGGGACACGAAGATACTGCGAATAAACCTGCAGCCAGGGAAGGTGTAGCTGCAGACCGCAGTCTTTGAAAACACATTCTAAAGCTCCAACTGAAGCAAGAAACAGATTCAAAGAAAAAAAGAATACACAGCGAAAGAAGAAAAAATATTTCCATAACAGACAATGGATGTAGGCTACTATGACGGTAGTTAGCCTAACACTGAATTTAATTACCACTAGAACAGCTTGCAGTGAACTTAATCGTTTGAGTACTCCCTGAAATAGGCAAATTGTAATAGGCTTTTCACACAATCACGCTACGTAACTTTAATTTTTTATACAGGATAACCAGAAATTGAAAGTAAGTGACTGAAGGTAAAGGTAATTCCATATAAATTGGGTAAGGAAGTGTTAGTGGCTTCATTGTACTAAGGCTCAGTAAAATAAGATAAGGTGGCCGGTTTGCTTCCACATTTAAAGAGGTTGGGTGGACCCAAGAAAGAGCCTTTTAGTAAAAGTAAAGAGCCCCGTCATGCCAAGTGGTGTATAGGGAATATAGTGTTAGTGACCATAAATATTACAGACCTTCAGCACATGATTTTTGGGGTAATGTGGTTGGTATTATGCCCGTGCCGCTTTACTTTCCCAGAAAAAATCTGGTACCCATTTAAGGCTGGGTGAACCCGGAAGCCATCGGGTGGGATCCGATGTAGTCCAGTTCACTAACCACTGAGCTATGATGGCTCCCTAAGAGCCTTATACGTTGGACAAAAATGTATACCTGAAATGGCATTTGAACCTACCTCAACTGGCATTTGAACCCCAAACTTTCTGGTCGACAGGGGAGAGCACATTAACCACAACTCCACAATGCCTTCAGTAAACAACTACTTTTCCAATTTTCCTTTTCAAAGTTTCACATTTTCTTAAAACAGGAAAAAATTTGTGTCAAATATGATAATAAATAAATAAATGTGAATGAAATTTGATGTGAGCCACATTGTTGTTCATCCATCAGTGATAGAAGTTGTTTAGAAAATTCTCCTGAAATGCAAAAGAATTAGAAATTAGAAGTTTGTGAATAAACAAGAAAGGGACAAAACATCTGCTGCCAAGGCGCACCCAGACCATTATTTTTTTTTACTTAAGCGCAGGCCACTGCAGACTTCTGAGCCACCTCTATGCCTAGCACTGGGCCTTGTTTTCTACATAATGATGAGTACTTTCGTTCTGCCTTCAAGGATAACTTTACAAGTACTTTGCAACACAAATTATTATACGACAGCGCGACACTGGGGGCTGACCCTAAAATGTTGTAAAAATGACATCAGAATCCATTACTATTGCATGTTTTCTGTTTCTAACAATAAAAAAAACCATCTGGACTAATAATTTAGAATACCCATTCATCGTTCTGTAAAGTCAAGAACATAATTTGGCAGGCATATATCAAGAAGTATCCAACACAGCTCTTTGCTTTCATCTCAAAGTGGCATTTTAGTTATAATCTTGGTAATTTGACAGCTATTATGGATGAAGATGTTCTTAGTCTAGAACATATACCCTCATATCTTAAAATTGATATTCTATGGAAGTGGTTTCAATCTGTGACACCACACACATACAACTTAACATTTCTAGCTGGAGGAAATATTTATATGTGAGTACCATTTTAGTGTATTCAGAAATCAAAAGCAGAATAGCTCAGGCTAAAATAGCATTTCAGAAAATGAAAAATATCTTATGCAACAAATCTATTACAATAGAAGTGAGAAAGAAAGTTCATCTGTGCTATATAGAACCAATTCTGATCTATGGAAGCAAATCATAGACAGTAGACAAATGAAAAGATGGTTAGAGGTAACAAAGTTGAGATTTCTCAGAAAAATGTTGAAAATTTCCTGGGCAGCTAAAAAGACCAATGAGGAAATTCTTAGAGGCCAACACAAAAAGGCAGCTCCTAAAAACATCAGAAAGAAACAATAATTTTGTGGGCATATCATGAGAAGAGGAAAGTTGGAATACTTAGTTACAACTGGCAAAATACAAGGAAAAAGAGATCGTGGACAACAAAGAGAGAAATTACTAGATAGCTTGGTGTGATGGCATGGAAAACAGTCAACAACAGAAATGATTTGATGCACTGTAGATAGAAGATTGTGGAAGGACATGATTGCCTACGCCAACTGGTACATGATGATGATTGCATCTGACGAAAAGGTCAAAGGTTGGCAAATCTGAGAGCCTTGGGGAGATACAATATTCAATTTTGAACCTCAAAAGTGATCAAATTTTAAGATATAGCATCTCCTAATCACTTTAAATGTACAATTAAAAAAATTGTGTGTATTTTATCATTGATCAAAACACAAATTAGCAAACCAACTAAAGTATAAGTGGCAAACAATTCTGTCTAGTTTTTACAATTCAAACCTGGCTTCAGCATTACAACCACCACATGAACTGTCTAACGTTGTTGCGAAAAGAAGTGAACTTGACGAGTTTCAAGATGCAGCAAACAAATTTGTCAGTGACACCCGACGAGGTGATGATTATATGCACTATAGGTTGATAATACAGGGAGTCCCTTATTGGCAGGTTAAGTTTACATTGATTCATGACTCTCTCGTGATTATTATGTTTTAAGTTGTCATTTATAATTGTTGATGATTGTTGCTATTTGTTATATGGGAGATAGTGATAACTTTATTTGCTTACAGTTTAATATCAAACTGGGTCGTGCTCTCCTGTCAGGTGAACATCGGGTCAAGGTCTTTCAACTTTCTGTTAACGAACCTGAGGTCAGTACAATTTAAAATAACGTAACTGTATGGTTGCATGACTTTTTTTTGCTTGTTAGGACATTGTTCTCTGTAATATTTATTTGTATTATATCAGTATTGAGACATTCCCAGTGAACCAACTGTGTAACATTATTTTGTGGTGGAATGTGCCCCATATTTTTGGAGGAGAATGGTTTGTCTCGAGGCAAGACGCCAGCTCGAGACAGAGAGGTTGTGGGTTCAAATCTCAGCTGCACCAGTTGAGATTTTTATTTATGATTTCTCTCTGCGGCAAACCACCCCTGGTCTCAGCAGTGAGGCCTGGCTTGAAACATTAATTACTCATGGACAGAAAAAATATGAGTACCTCCGAAGACGGAGCTATCTGCCTGTGTGCAAGGGACCCCTGTGCACATGGCTGCCAGGGAAAAATGGATTAACAGGCAAAATTCAGTTCCTAGTCTCTAGGGACTTCGTCAGAGGTTAAAAAAAGCTGACAAAAAAAAAAAAATCCTAGATAGCTATGTAAATTCACGATAAAAATCATATTTAAGAAAAATAATTTTTTTCTGACACTATTATATATATTCTTGATCATCATCATCATCATGTGCCATACCGATTGGCGTAGGCGATCATGTCTCTCCACAATCTTCTATCCACAGTGCATCGTATCAGTTCTGTTGTTGACTGTTTTTCATGCCATGACACTAAGCTATCCAGTATTTTCTCTCTTTGTCGTCCGTGATCTCTCTTTCCTTTTATTTTGCCAGTTGTAACCAAGTATTCCAACTTTCTTCTTCTCATGATGTGCCCGAAAAATGTTGATTGCTTCTTTCTGATGTTTTTTAAGAGCTCCCTTTTTGTGTTGGCCTCTTTGAGAACTTCCTCATTGGTCTTTTTAGCTGTCCAGGGAACTTTCAACATTCTTCTGAGAAATCCCATCTCTATGGCCTCTAATCGTCTTTTCATTTGTTTGTCTACTGTCCATGATTCGCTTCCATAGGTCATAATTGGTTCTATATAGCACCAATGAACTCTCTTTCTCACTTCTATCGACATAGATTTGTTGCATAAGATATTTTGCATTTTCTGAAATGCTACTTTGGCCTGAGCTATTCTGCTTTTTATTTCTGTGGTGCATCTCCCATCTGATGTTATTATCGTGCCCAAGTATTTGAAATGTTGCACGTTATATATTCTTGATAGGGATCATATTTGGTAACATATTCCTTGTCAGTTATGGTGTAATATTGATTATACTCCTTTCTCTGACATTTTTGTAAATTCTTAATAATGGAAATATGTAAAATAATCTGTTGGATACACTACTGTATAATTGATATTATTATTTCTGTCTCTAACAGCCCTGTAAATTATGTAAATAGCAGTTATATTTGTTAAAATAGACACTAACGTAATATTTATTATGTTCTATGTTTCACAGCCCTGTAAGTTCTTGATAGAAACCATATTTGCCAAAGGCATGACAGTCCTGGAGTCAAAGAAGCTGATCTTGTATGAGCTCAAAGAACAAAGGGCTCAGGACATTCCTTTGGACAGGTGATGACACTTGTTGTTTTTCTTTTAGGACAGCAATGGAAAAGCTAATTTATTATCATTTGTTTCTTGCTCTGTTGTCATCGACTAATGCTACACGCGGGGGGGGGGGGGGAGTTTAATCATCGTGTGCTATCTCGATGGTTGGTTGCCATGCAGACCTATTTCACAGACCCTCACCTAGTTGGTATAAGATGTGATATAAGTTATCCTATCTATTTCTTGATGTTATCAGTCTACTTGAATCCTTGTCCACCTGTTTCTCGCGTGTGTTTTCCCCTCCAAGATGACTTTCAGATTGTGTGTATCTTTATGTCACCAAACATTTTTTTCTCTTGTTTGAAATGCATTTAATAATTGATCTATCTTTTTATTTAATAAATAATTTATATATAAATATAATAATCAATAAAATTTATTAGATCTGTTTTTAAATGTATTTGTTTTCTTTTCTACCTGCTGTACTTTTCTATAAATCAACATTTAAAAAAGGATATACCAGTTCATGAAGAAAGTTGCTATTATTATCTTTATTTACTGGGTCTTGATGTAGAAGATAGAAGTGAGAACGTGAGAGTTCATTGGTGCTGTATAGAGTCAATTCTGACCTATGGAAGCGAATCATGGACAATAAGCAAACAAATGAAAAGATGATTTGAGGCCACAGAGATGGGATTTCTCAGAAGAATGTTTTTTCTTTTTTTTTTCTTTCGCTAGCTTTGACCTCTGACGAAGTCCCTAGAGACTAGGAACTGAATTTTGCATGTTAATTCGTTTGTCCCTGGCAGTTGTAGAAGAATGTTCGTTCGTTCGTTCGCTTTCGTCAGCTTTGACCTCTGATGAAGTCCCACCCACTCAATTTTGTGGGACTGAATTTTGCGTGTAAAGTCTGTTTTATCCCTTTACAGGATACCCCTCGCCATGCAGGCAGATTTACTCCGACTTCAGAGGTACTAATTTTTAGGGAATTAGTAAAACCCAGGTGTCCTCGCCAGGGTACGAACCCGGCTGTTGCCGTGGTAAGCCAACCGCCTATCGATTGCGCTAACCGGACACCCTTAGAAGAATGTGGAAAGTTAGTTCCCTGGACAACTAAAAGGACCGAGGAGGAAATTCTCAAAGAGGCCAACTTAAAAAGGGAAGCTCCTAAGTAACGTCAGAAAGAAACAATCACATTTTTCGAACACATCATGAGAAGAAGAATGTTGGGATACTTGATTACAACTCGCAAAATACAGGGAAAGAGAGATTGTGAATGACAGCGAGAGAAAATACTGGATAGCTTGGTGTGATGGGACGGAAAACAGTCAACAACAGAATTGATAAATGCACGGTGGATAGAAGATTGTGGAAGGACATGATCATCAACGCCAACCAGTATGACACATGATGATGATGAAACTATGTAAAAGTCTGATCCTGTAAAGAAGGAATATATCTTTCGTGGACAGAAAAAATATGAGTATCTCCGGAGACGGAGCTATCTGCCTGTGTGCAAGGGACCCCTGTGCACATGGCTGCCAGGGAAAAATGGATTAACAGACAAAATTCAGTTCCTAGTCTCTTTTCAGTATAGTACATCAGACACCAGCGTTGCATTTTTCGGTACCAGGTTACTGTTCCTCTTGGGTCCCATCACATTTTTAAAAGCAGTCAACAAATGACATACCAGAATTTAGTTTTCAAAGTGTTAAGGGGAAAGAAGTAATGTTTGGATAAAATATAAAAGTATAGGTTCCCTTCCTTGGCTAGCTAGGCTGCCCACTCATTGGTTAGTCTGTTGTCTGAGTAACCTCAAGGAGGTAGAGTTGAATTTTGATCAGCTGCTGCTGCTGCTAACCCTTCATGAAAGTAGTGCTGACAAGTGTCTTGGCCTTTTATATCAGCATTTGTTACTTGTCTGCCCTGGTGGTAAATTAACACTGCTTGATTTTTCCATTAGATATCATCATCATCATGTGCAATACCGGTTGGCGTAGGCGATCATGTCCTTCCACAATCTTCTATCTACAGTGCATCGTAGGCGATCATGTCCCTCCACAATCTTCTATCTACAGTGCATCGTATCAGTTCTGTTGTTGACTGCTTTACATGCAGAATATATGTCACATAGGGTTTATAGTGTTTTTTGCCATCCATCTATATTCTTGGTGAGATATTCGATTTTATTAAAATTTTATCCAATGAGCCTATGCCTGCCAACTTTGCTTCTCTTATCAATGTCTCTCTAGGTATCCCTCTTTTCCATAAGATGAAAAGTTGTTTCCTATATAAAAAGAGCCTGTTTTAAGATCTAGGTTTTCTTTATCAGCAGTTCCCACCACTGTGAGGATTCATGCCTTCATCAGAAAGATGCATGAACTCTTTCCGTACGGAAGCTTTTTATCGACGCAATGGAAGAGACTTCAGAGACAAAATTGTTCATTGTTTTAAGAATCAATTTACATATTTATATTTATCTAACATATTATATAGGAATGTTTAGATAATTGAACAAGCTATTAGCTTTCACCAATATCCAGATGATACAAGACATGTAAAAAGAATATGGTTTGATGGCGTTCACACTAATCAAATTGAGCATGGCGCACTATGCGGCGAAACGTACGTTGCCAAAATCGGCATGGCACACTGTGCGGCCAAATGTACGGAAAGAGTTAATTTGACTCTTATTTGTTATTTTTTTCTTTGCATGAACTTCTACGTAGTTTCATTGTAAAAGAAAAAAAGTAAACAGCCCCATCTTGAGAATATGGTGTCAGTGACCATAATTTTTACAGACCTTCAGCACATGATTTTTGGGGTAACGTGGTCAATATTACACCTGTGCAGCTTTACTTTCCTAGAAAAAAATCCAGTACCCATTTAAGGCTGGGTGAACCAGGAAGCCGTCGATCAGGATCGAATCCAACCTCTTGTCCTTTGTAGTCCAGTTCTCTAACCACAGAGCTATCATGGCTGCCTAGTTTCATTGTACATGTCAGTAAAAGTAGATGTCTGATCAAACATTTCACTAAAATTTTCACATGTCTGTAGTCTCTGAAAGAAATGTGTCAAAACTACGATACAAATTGTTGTTTGGCTTTGCTATATGAGATCAACACTGACTGTAGTTTGGTATATTGCAGGTGTCGTCTGAGAAAGAAGTCATGGACAAACCCTGGCACCATCTACCTTGATACAAATGTCTACGAGAATGAAATCCCTATCTACCCAAACTGGGAGATCTTTCTGGAAATTCTGGATGGTGAGTAGAACAGGCAGTAACGAAAGGCCTTGTACCAGCATGTTCTTGATAACTTGTGCAACAGTGGAGCAATTTGAAAAACCAAGTGCTAATCTAATTGTGCTCTGTAAAAGCATGAATTAGTTAACAGTAACAGAGAGCTATAGAAGCTATTTGAAGAGATAATAATCGAATAGCAAAGCAAGCCCTCATATGGGAAACAACAGGTAAAAGAAAAAGAGGAAGACCCAGGGAGACACTGAGAAGAACATTGATGAGAGAGGCAAGAGCAGCAGGAGTCGGCTCCCTCAATGAGATTAAACTGCTTGCACAGAACAGAGACAGATGGCGGGATTTGATAGAGTATCTTTAAGAGAAAACTGCTAGAACAAAAATTCATATAGGAGAAGGTGTATCTTGGTCTACGCCCTATGGGCCGGTTACGGCTCGAAAGGTCAATAGATAGATAGAGAACAGAGAGCACTGGAAATGGCAAAATGGCACTGGATAAAACACTTACTGCAGAAGCCAACTGATAGTATTCATGACAAACCATTTGTGAAATCCACAGCATGGGGCCTCGTTTTCTGTTTAATGATGACTACTTTAGTTCTGTCGTCAAGGATAACAAGATGCAAGAAAGCTTGTCAAATCATTGGACAGCTATCACCACTATTGCCTAACAAGGAAATAACTTTACAGGCAAAATAGACACTACAATACAAACTTTATCCCAACATTGTGCTACCAATGCCAGTCCTGGACCTAGATGCAAGAACAATAAGAAATATAACCTCTACTTAGGTGGAATGTATTAGATGAATGAAAAGAAACAGTCTGAGAGATAAGATTCAGTTCCTAGTTTCTAGGGACTTTGTCAGAAGTGAAATCTGGTGAATGCAAAAAGACTTTCATTGTAGGTGAGTAAAAAATGTAATGGAGGATATGGTTAGTACCAAGTCATGCCTCCAAACTTCTTAGAAGAAATCCCAAGCTGCCATTTCCAGGGGCTGGATGAATTTGGAAACAATATTGACCAGAAAGATGAATTTACCTCAGTTGAAAATGTGGTCAGTATTTGAGTGCAGTAACAACTTCATACTTTGCCTTCACTAGTGATTGTCACTGAGGGCACAGCTGTTTGTTTTCATCTCAAAGTGGCATTTTAATTATAATCTTGGAAATTTGGTACCATTTATGGGTAAAGAAGCCCTGAGTTAAATACATTCCCCTCACTCATAAACTTAAAATTTGATGGAAGTGGTTTCAATTTGTGAAACCACACACAAAACCTGAAGTTTTTTATTTCAAATAAATATTTATGTAGTAATGATATTTTAGCAATGCTCATAACAAATATTGAGGGCCTCGGTAGCCGAGTTGGGAAAACCGCCCGACTGGACTACCGACGTTCGGACAGCCAGTGTTCGATTCCCGCTGGGAGCAGTGTGAATTGTACTCATGGTTGGAAAAAAAAATAATACCCCCACAGCCCCAGGGTATTACCCTGGGAAGGTGAGGAATGTTGCTTCGCATCTGAGTTTCGATGCTTGAGGCGACACTATACAGAAATATCCAAACATTTCTGGATAGGCGGCCGAGCACTTATGGGTGGAAACTCGCGTGCTAAGATGCCGGTTCAAGTCTCGTACTTTACTTTTAACAAATAGTTCAAAGATTAGCAAATCTGAGCCTTTCTGGAAATGCAGTTTTCAATTTTTAACCTCAAAAGTTTTAAAGTGTAGCTTCTTTTAATCACTTTAAATGTTTAGCAGAAGAAGCATGTGTAATTTATTATCCTGGGAAGACACAAATTATCAAATCAATTAAGGTATCAGTGACAAATAAACTGTGAAGGAACAAAAGTTGTGTTGCTTTCAATTTCCTTTTGCGATTATTGTTATTGTGTTGTTTTCTTTATTTTGTATAATATTTATTTGCTCTGTACTGTCAGTGCCTACTTTATTTTGTTCATATTCTCCTTATTATATGTGTCCTCATTGTGTGAGTATTCTGCTCAGATAATATTAGATGGATGTGCTGTGTTGGTTAATTTGTGCTTTGAGTCATCAGTATATTTTATATGCATTTATTGTTAGGGTTTAGTTAATGTTGTCTTTGTTGATTTCATATTCTGTCTGTCTATTGTCCTTTCGAGCCAAAGATAGCACATAGGGCAGATCCACAATCTTTAAAAACAGAAATCTTGTGCGCCAAAATGGCACATATTGCAGAGATCACTGCATCTAAAATCTATCGCTCTGTTTCCATAACTTTAAATAAATTTTATAGAAGAATAGGTAGAATTGGATGGAAACAAAAGATAACAAACGATGAAGTTTTCAAACAACTGAAAATAAAAAGAGAACTACTAAATACAATTAAGACAAGACAAATCAAATTTTTGGGGCATGTTAAAAGACAACAGCCTACTAAAAGTAATATTGGAAGGGAAAATACAAGGAAAAAGAGGCAGAGGCAGACCAAGACTAACATGGACGAGTAAACATCAAAAGACTGACAAGTCAATCTATGTCAGCCTGCACCATCAAAGCAAGAAACAGAGTAGAATGGCGATCCATGGTAGCCAACCTTCGTTGCGGAAAAGGTATGTGATGATGATGATAATGGAAGGTCACAGTTTCACTATTTATTACTTCCCTCATAGTGAGGCCTCGGTAACACACGGGTATGATTTAATATTGCCTGTGTTGAATTAATGTTGCATATGGTGATTTATTATTTTGTTTGTTAAGTTAATGCTGTGTTGTAAGTTTATGTTGTCTCTCCCGGGTTCTTGTTTATTTGATGGAGGTAACAATCTTTGTTAATTTTCAGGCCCAGAAGAGCTAAAGGACTCATCTCACCTGGCTATCTATGTACGCTGGTGGCACCCATCGACCCATCAGATGGATCCATTCAAAGAAGTTGTTCTTCAACATCAGTCCGTAGAGGAACTTAAGCTCAAGGTAAGTAGATATGAGAGTTGACAAACAATGATTTGATTTACCCAATTAGAGGCATTGACAGATGAATTTACAAGTCAGAAAGTTGGCATATGCCCTATGGGAAAAAAAAATGAACCACTAATCTACTGGATTTGACTGAATCTGTGTTAGAGAGTTGATTTAAAACTAAAAAGAATTTATAGAGATAAATGGGCATTATAGATGAAATTTGTAGATTTAAAGATCGCTCTTTCTTTTTTGGAGTGCATTACATTAGATGTTGTAGAAATGTACCGCACAAGTTCGATGTAATTACCCAACATGACTGCTATCATCATTCTCTCCTGCCTTCTCTTCCCCAGATCTCTGTGTTAAGTGGTATTCCTGTTGAAAACGTGGAATTTGCAAAGGTGAGCAACTCTGAGAATCTTGTTATGGTTAGTCGAAAGCCGGTATCCCTGCAAATGAATTAAAATCCATGATTGCTCAACAGCCTGTGCCAGTGGAATCATCCAAATGAAAACTCACCTCATTGAAGGATCCAAACAAAGAAAGGCAGCTGCAGTCTTCATCATAGCAGCTACAGCACACGCCAAAAGACACACGGTCAAGCGGCACCGAAAGTGAACGCAGCTGAATTGTCCTTCATAATACATCATCATCATTATCATAAGGAATTGGAATATCGAGACAAGGTGTGGATGAAAAACACAGCTCATGGTGTGCATAGAGCAATAAACTCAGTAGCTCCGGCAGCAAGCCAGACTTGGAATATGAGGAAACTGCAACAAGGAACACTTTTCAGACCGAACCTCAATGGTTCCTGCCGCCTATTCGCCATATTGGCTGGAAGAGAATCTTGTTTGGTGATCCATGCAGGTCTGATACAAACATGTCAGTTCCTAAGTGTTCTATGTTCTTGTCTTGCAAATATAGGAGACAAAATATAGTCAACGACCATAAATATCATATGGGGGTAGACAAACTCAGGAACAAAGAGGCTAAGCTCTTGAGACACAGAAAAGAATACAGATAAATGGGGCCTTGGTAGCTTAACCTATATGGGAAAACCACCTGATTGTGCTACAGACATTTGGACAACCGTGGAAGCAGTGTGAGTTGTGCTCGTGGTTGGGAAAAAAATACCTCCGCAGTCAACCCAGCTGCTGGCAGAAATGGGTACAAGGATAGTACTTCTTTGGGAAGGTGAGGAATATTGTCTCACATCATGAGTTTTAATGTTTGAAGTGACACTATCCAGAAGTCTCCGAACACTTATGGATAGGCGGGGAAGCATTTATGGGTGAAAACTCGCGTGCTAAGACGTCGATTCAAGTCTCGTACTTTACCTTTACAGACAAATGAAGCATAGATAGCATTCAAGAGAAGCAAAAATAGCAATCATTGAATCACTTATTGAGAAGCTCGCCTTGAATAGGGACATGTGAGATGCAATGCAGGCAATGTGTGACATCTGGTGATGGTGGAAGGATGCAAGAAGAATTTATTGTAAGAATAAAACATCTTTGAAGTAATATGTGGAGGGGACTGGATGGTCTAAAGGTAAAATTGCCCATCTCTGAGCAAGAAGGTCTTCTTTAGTTCAACTCGCACAACAGAGTTTTCTCGTATTTTTCACTTTGAATTTGTACTTTTTTTGTGGTTTTATCTTCCTTTGGTTTCTTTGTAGTGAGATTTGATGTCTAGCCATCTTTGATAACTGCTATAAAAAGAGATCCTCTGTACATTCTGTGCATGGTAAAGAATATCTGGCAGTTAAAAATTGAAGAGTTGTCCAAAATGGCCACTGCATGCAAAGTTGTTAAGGAGTTAAAAACCTACCCATGCCAAAGACAGATTAGTCTGGATGAAAGATACAATTACCACTTCTTACCGTCGACTAGAAACACAACACATTAAAGTTCACCTAATAGTGAATGCTAAAAAACAATGATGGGAGAAATGAAGAATTGAGGTCAAACATTCAGACTAAAGGAAAAAAAGATAACATTTCTGTTCCTTCCTTGTAAACCTGTCACCATACATTGGAGTGTTTATCACACCCCACTACTGGCTCCTTGATACCAGCTTTACCGCAGCATTGCAATTATTTGCCTGTTCCCCATAACATTTGTGAGTTTGCTGTGTTTGTGATAACTGCCAAACAATTGTATACGTTTGTTTCTACATTTACAGTGAATCAATATTTCTACTTTTTCTTCTTCTTCTTTCCTTCCACATTTGCCTTTCAGTGTCAAGGGGAGATATAATTTGCGGTCTTTTGCTCTTCTGTTTGCCTCTGATGCTGTTATGTTTCCTAGTGCTTCTATTATTCCATCCATCTATCTTTTTCGTGGTCGACCATTGGGTCTGGTGTTCTCACAACGTTTACTGAAGGCTCGTGTTGTGTTTTGATCTTTCTGCCTTGTCACATAGCCAAACCATTTTATCTGTTGTTTCTTTATATATTCTATGGCGGGGCTATTCCTAGCTTTTTTCTCAGTTCTTCATTTCTGATCTTATCTCTCAGACTGTTTCCTGTCATTCATCTAACACATTTCATCTCTGTAGAGGTTATTTTTCTTGTTGTTCTTGCATCTAGGGTCCAGGTCTGGCATTGGTAGCACAACGTTGGGATGAAGATTGTATTGTATAGTGCTCGTTTTGCCTCCAGAGTCATTTCCTTGTTGGACAATAGTGGTGTAACTGTCCAATGATTTGACAATCTTTGTTGCCTCTTGATTCTATCTCTGTTGTTTGGGAATTATCGTTTGTCACTCAACTTCCTAGGTTTGAATTCCTCTACTTGTTTTAGTTGCCTGCCTTTTATAGTTATGTTGATGTTCTGTTTATTTTTGGCGACATTCATGACTTCTGTTTTGTCGATGTTGATTTTCATGTTGTATTTTGTGCCTGTCATTTTCAGCAATGTCTTTCAGAAGCCTTGAAAAGTTGTGGAAATCAAAACTCATCAGCACAAACACAAAACTTAGGCTATTCAAATCAAATGTACTATCAACCCTTACGTATGCGTGTGAAAGCTGGAAAACAACAAGAGATATAGAAACAAAGTTGAACGCATTCGAAAATAAATGTCTAAGGAAAATACTTGGTATAGAATGGAACGAATTCAAAACAAACGAGGAAATTAGAGAAATCGCCAATCAACCACTAATATCTTCAGTAATAAAGAAAAGACGATGGTCATACGTTGGACATGTGATGAGAAGAGATAATAATCGAATAGCAAAGCAAGCCCTCATATGGGAAACAACAGGTAAAAGAAAAAGAGGAAGACCCAGGGAGACACTGAGAAGAACATTGATGAGAGAGGCAAGAGCAGCAGGAATCGGCTCCCTCAATGAGATAGAACTGCTTGCACAGAACAGAGACAGATGGCGAGATTTGATAAAATATCTTTAAAAGAAAACTGCTAGAACAAAAATTCATATATAGGAGAAGGTGTATCTTGGTCTACGCCCTATGGGCTGGTTACGGCTCGAAAGGTCAATAGATAGATTTTGTGCCTAAGCTGTTGAGTTTAAGTATTCTTGTAGGTCTTCTATTGTTTCATGTATTAGTGCCTGATTGTCAGCAAATAAAAGCTCGTTGATCTCCTCTGTCTCTGATGGGTTGACTAACTTGCAGATATAGTCCATGTATGTAATAAACAGTAGGGGAGATAGTACGCACCCCTGTCTTACACCTGATCTAACATCGAAGTGGTCTGTGTACCTGCTGCTGTTCTAACCCTGCTGTTGATGTAGAGACTTTTAATTAGGTTGGTTATATGTTGGCTTACTCCATATGTTGTTAGTTTCTCCCACAGTTGTTCTCTGTTTACTCTGTTGAATGCTTTTTCCTGGTCAATGAAAGCTATGTATAAATTTTGATTGTTTTCTGTCGTTTTTTTCTGCAAGCTGTTTTAATGTGAATAGAGCATCAGTACATCCACCCGATTTGAGAATCACTTAACTGTAGTTCTATTATTGGTCTCAGCCTTTTTTCAAAGATTTTGGTGTATAGCTTTCCTACATGGCTGAGAAGAGATATACCTCTATATTGGTTGCAGTCTCTTTTGCTACCTTTCTTTTTCCATATTGTTACGATGATTGCCTGTTGCCAGTCTTTTGGGGCTTATTGTTGGTGCCATGCTGCATTAAATATTCTGTGTAGCCATGCCACTCCTGTTTCTCCTGCTGCTGCTATTATTTCTATTGGTATGTTGTCTATCCCTGGTGCTTTATTTCTTGGTGCATATTTGATTACTTCTTCAATTTCCTCTTTCATGATGTTGGGTTCAGTATTTGTGAGTTCTAGCATGGTTTTTGTTGTCTTACTTTTAGTTGTTATGTTTAACAGGTCTTTAAAATATTCTTTCCATCTCTGTTGCATATGTTGGTTAATTGATATTGGCTGTTATTGCTTGTCATTTATGAGCTCAATAAGATCATGGTTTTCTTTTCTCACTCTTGTGGCTTTTATTTTTTTGTAGAAATCTCTTGTGGCTGTCTTGAAGTCCCTGCTCATGTTTTGTCCGAATTCTGTCCAATTCTTTTGCTTAGCTTCTTTGATCAACATTTTAATTCTTTTTTGAACTAAGGCATATTTTTTATATTTTTCTTGGTTCTTGTTCTCCCTCCAATTTTTAAACAGTTTCTTCTTTTCTTTTCTCTAATTGCTTCTCTGATTGTTTCGTTCCACCACAGGATGCTCTTTTTCCCTTCTTTTGTCCTTAGCTTCATTCCACAAACTGTTTTAGAGATGTTGGTTACTGTTTCCTTGAATTGTTTCCACTCTTCTTCTACTGTGCATACTTCGTTAGGGAGTTTCTTGAATTCCTCTGTTAGGTTTTCTTGTAGGGTTTTCCTTGATTCTTGATCTTTTAATTGTTTTATTTTTATTGTCTGTTTTTTTTCACTTCTTTTGTTTGTTTTCATATATTCTCTTTATTTTTGGCTGTCTGAGTGGGATAATCTCTGAAAATATTTAATAATATTTCTACATTTATTGTAAATTAATATTTCTACATTTATAGTAAATCAATATTTCTACATTTATTGTAAATTAATATTTCTATATTTATAGTAAATCAATATTTCTACATTTATTGTAAATTAATATTTCTATATTTATAGTAAATCAATATTTCTACATTTATTGTAAATTAATATTTCTACATTTATTGTAAATTAATATTTCTACATTTGTATTAAATCAATATTTCTATAGTGTATTTATTGTAAATCATTATTCCTACAATTTCAGTAAATCAATATTTCTTTCATTTATAGGGAAAGGGTACCTTCCCATGTGAGGTATCTGTCCTTGAGATTCACACCAGTCTGGAGTGGGACCCGCATGTCAGCACTCTAAATATGTGGCCACTCTACATCTGTGACGACGGACATGTCATCTACTTTAGGCAAGTCTCATATCTGTGTGCCCTTCTTATACTGACCTCCTCCATTGCATTCATTTTCCTTTTCTGCCGAAAATAGCACATGGGGTAGAAGTTATAGCTCTCTTGTTGGATGAAGCTTGTAGGTTAGTTGTGGATGTTGGTTCAATATTTGTGATTGTTGGATGAAGCTTGTAAGTTAGTTGTGGATGTTGGTTGAATATTTGTGGTTGTTGGATGAAGCTTGTAAGTTAGTTGTGGATGTTGGTTGAATATTTGTGGTTGTTGGATGAAGCTTGTAGGTTAGTTGTGGATGTTGGTTGAATATTTGTGGTTGTTGGATGAAGCTTGTAGGTTAGTTGTGGATGTTGGTTGAATATTTGTGATTGTTGGATGAAGCTTGTAGGTTAGTTGTGGATGTTGGTTAAATATTTGTGATTGTTGGATGAAGCTTGTAAGTTAGTTGTGGATGTTGGTTAAATATTTGTGATTGTTGGATGAAGCTTGTAAGTTAGTTGTGGATGTTGGTTAAATATTTGTGATTGTTGGATGAAGCTTGTAAGTTAGTTGTGGATGTTGGTTGAATATTTGTGGTTGTTGGATGAAGCTTGTAGGTTAGTTGTGGATGTTGGTTAAATATTTGTGGTTGTTGGATGAAGCTTGTAGGTTAGTTGTGGATGTTGGTTGAATATTTGTGATTGTTGGATGAAGCTTGTAAGTTAGTTGTGGATGTTGGTTAAATATTTGTGATTGTTGGATGAAGCTTGTAAGTTAGTTGTGGATGTTGGTTAAATATTTGTGATTGTTGGATGAAGCTTGTAAGTTAGTTGTGGATGTTGGTTAAATATTTGTGATTGTTGGATGAAGCTTGTAAGTTAGTTGTGGATGTTGGTTAAATATTTGTGATTGTTGGATGAAGCTTGTAAGTTAGTTGTGGATGTTGGTTGAATATTTGTGGTTGTTGGATGAAGCTTGTAAGTTAGTTGTGGATGTTGGTTAAATATTTGTGATTGTTGGATGAAGCTTGTAGGTTAGTTGTGGATGTTGGTTGAATATTTGTGGTTGTTGGATGAAGCTTGTAGGTTAGTTGTGGATGTTGGTTGAATATTTGTGATTGTTGGATGAAGCTTGTAAGTTAGTTGTGGATGTTGGTTAAATATTTGTGATTGTTGGATGAAGCTTGTAGGTTAGTTGTGGATGTTGGTTAAATATTTGTGATTGTTGGATGAAGCTTGTAAGTTAGTTGTGGATGTTGGTTAAATATTTGTGATTGTTGGATGAAGCTTGTAAGTTAGTTGTGGATGTTGGTTAAATATTTGTGATTGTTGGATGAAGCTTGTAAGTTACTTGTGGATGTTGGTTAAATATTTGTGATTGTTGGATGAAGCTTGTAAGTTAGTTGTGGATGTTGGTTGAATATTTGTGATTGTTGGATGAAGCTTGTAAGTTAGTTGTGGATGTTGGTTGAATATTTGTGATTGTTGGATGAAGCTTGTAAGTTAGTTGTGGATGTTGGTTGAATATTTGTGGTTGTTGGATGAAGCTTGTAAGTTAGTTGTGGATGTTGGTTGAATATTTGTGGTTGTTGGATGAAGCTTGTAGGTTAGTTGTGGATGTTGGTTGAATATTTGTGGTTGTTGGATGAAGCTTGTAGGTTAGTTGTGGATGTTGGTTGAATATTTGTGATTGTTGGATGAAGCTTGTAGGTTAGTTGTGGATGTTGGTTGAATATTTGTGATTGTTGGATGAAGCTTGTAAGTTAGTTGTGGATGTTGGTTGAATATTTGTGATTGTTGGATGAAGCTTGTAAGTTAGTTGTGGATGTTAGTTGAATATTTGTGGTTGTTGGATGAAGCTTGTAGGTTAGTTGTGGATGTTGGTTGAATATTTGTGATTGTTGGATGAAGCTTGTAAGTTAGTTGTGGATGTTGGTTAAATATTTGTGATTGTTGGATGAAGCTTGTAAGTTAGTTGTGGATGTTGGTTGAATATTTGTGGTTGTTGGATGAAGCTTGTAAGTTAGTTGTGGATGTTGGTTAAATATTTGTGATTGTTGGATGAAGCTTGTAGGTTAGTTGTGGATGTTGGTTGAATATTTGTGATTGTTGGATGAAGCTTGTAAGTTAGTTGTGGATGTTGGTTGAATATTTGAGGTTGTTGGATGAAGCTTGTAAGTTAGTTGTGGATGTTGGTTGAATATTTGTGATTGTTGGATGAAGCTTGTAGGTTAGTTGTGGATGTTGGTTGAATATTTGTGGTTGTTGGATGAAGCTTGTAAGTTAGTTGTGGATGTTGGTTGAATATTTGTGGTTGTTGGATGAAGCTTGTAGGTTAGTTGTGGATGTTGGTTGAATATTTGTGGTTGTTGGATGAAGCTTGTAGGTTAGTTGTGGATGTTGGTTGAATATTTGTGATTGTTGGATGAAGCTTGTAGGTTAGTTGTGGATGTTGGTTGAATATTTGTGGTTGTTGGAGGAAGTCATAGATTGGTGAGTGGTCAGGTCACTCTTATTTCTTCCTATTTTAACAATTATGCCCTGTTCTTACTTAGTTGGACATTTGTTTCTATCCTTTCTTAGATGGGCAGTGCCCATACTGATTAATAGTAATCAGAACAATTGTTCTCTTAGCTGAATAATTTCCCCCCAATTTTTAACCAGACAAATTTCCTATTTATATCTATATGGACAATTTTACCTTATTTGTATCTATGTGGACAGTGTTGCCCTATTTATATCTATGTGGACAATGTTGCCATTGTTGTAGTTGGACTGTGTTTCACTCTTTACATTTAGTCTCTAATTTCATAGTGTATAAAACGAAAGATGTATAACCTAAGCATAAATGTCAATGTTCAACATTAATTGCATCACGTGAATGATTGAAGCAGTATTTTCATGTTTTGTGTTCACGGTATAGGACATAAAGATTACTTTAATTGACCCCTACCATGGTACATTCTAGAGTACCACAGCTATGTACACACTCTAATGTAACTGTTCATTGTCATCTGTTGAGCTCTTAACAATTTATTTATCTTTCTATTATCCTTTCGAGCCAAAGATGGCACATATTACAGAAATTGTAGACTGTTTGTGTCTGACTATCTTTGTTTTCAAGTGTCAGACCTTGCACAGGATCTACATTGTAATTCACCATACATCTCTGTTCTGGGTGAGCCACTCAATCTCTGCAAAGGAGCTGATGCCTGCTGTTGATGCCTCTTGCCTTAGTGTGCTTGTTAATGTGTTTCAGGGTTGGCCTACTTTTATTTTACCCTCTGGCTCCATTTTTAGGGAATCAATTCAGAGGAAGAGGTATGTTTACAGCACTCGGATCAGTGAATCAATTCAGAGGAAGAGGTATGTTTACAGTGAATCAATTCCGAGTGCTGTAAACATACCTCTTCCTCTGAATTGATTCACTGATTATCACCTCGGAAGTTTCCCTCTATAATAATATTCATTTATTATTATTTGTCTCCATTTTTAGGGCCTGCTTTGAAATTCTTTTGTTATCTTTTCTCATCACATGGCCAACATATGACCACCTTTTACTCTTGATTATAGTTATGTTTGGATGCTTTGTCATTTTTCTTATTTCTATGCTAGTCTTGAATTTATCTCATGGTATGCATAGTATTTTCCTGGGGCATTTGTTTTCAAATGCATCCAATTTATTTTCCATTTCTTTAGTTGTTTTGCGTGCATAGGTAAAGGTGGATGATACATTCGATTAAAAAATTTAACAATTCATGATGTGTGGAAAATCCTTCAATCGCCATATAAATTGTTTGTCCTAACGTAACAATATTTTTGGTTCTTGTCTTGATTAATTGTATACCTTATACTAGCCAGTAGCTGATTGGTTGTATCTTTAAAACTTCCAGTTCTCGATTAGTTGTTTGCTTCAAACTTGTTAACTAGCTTTTGATTTATGTGTATGTTGTGTGTCAGTTTTTGATTGGGTAATTGCTTTGTAATTGCTAGTTGATGATTGGTCATTCATATATTTGACTTGTTACCCTGTGCTAAAAGGCAAAGTATGGTTTTACTAGTTCCATGCTGAGATTACGCACACATATAAAAGCTGGACCAATCTTAGACTAAGCTGTATTTGAAGATAAATCACAGCTTTTATATCATTGGTTACATTTATTGACACAGTAGGAGCTTTGTCTGAAGTGAGGATTGCTAATACCGAGTCTACTATTAAATGTTATTTGGTTTTATTTTAATTTATATTGACTCGATGTCAGAGGCATTTTGTGTTGGTGTCCATCATGATCTCTTTATACATTATCTTTTAACCACTATCTTGTATATTGATTGTTTGTTAATGTCTCAAATGTTGGTTGTTTTGTGAATGTCTCAAATGTTGCTTGTTTGTTGATGCCTCAAATGTTGCTTGTTTGTTGATGTCTCAAATGTTGGTTGTTTGTTGATGTCTCAAATGTTGCTTGTTTGTTGATGTCTCAAATGTTGCTTGTTTGTTGATGTCTCAAATGTTGGTTGTTTTGTTAATGTTTCAAATGTTGCTTGTTTGTTGATGTCTCAAATGTTGGTGGTTTGTTAATGTCTCAAATGTTGCTTGTTTGTTGATGTCTCAAATGTTGCTTGTTTGTTGATGTCTCAAATGTTGGTTGTTTTGTTAATGTTTCAAATGTTGGTTGTTTTGTTAATGTTTCAAATGTTGGTTGTTTTGTTAATGTCTCAAATGTTGCTTGTTTGTTGATGTCTGAAATGTTGCTTGTTTGTTGATGTCTCAAATGTTGGTTGTTTTGTTAATGTTTCAAATGTTGGTTGTTTTGTTAATGTCTCAAATGTTGCTTGTTTGTTGATATCTGAAATGTTGCTTGTTTGTTAATATCTGAAGAGATGGTTGTTTGTTAATATCTGAAGAGATGGTTGTTTGTTAATGTCTCAAATGTTGCTTGTTTGTTAATGTCTGAAGTGTTGGTTGTTTGTTAATGTCTGAAGTGTTGGTTGTTTGTTAATGTCTGAAGTGTTGGTTGTTTGTTAATGTCTGAAGTGTTGGTTGTTTGTTAATGTCTCAATTGTTGATTGTTTGTTAATGTCTGAAGTGTTGGTTGTTTCTTAATGTCTGAAATGTTGTTTGTTAATGTCTGAAATTTTTGTTGTTTGTTAATGTCTCAAATGTTGGTTGTTTTGTTAATGTTTCAAATGTTGGTTGTTTTGTTAATGTCTCAAATGTTGCTTGTTTGTTGATATCTGAAATGTTGCTTGTTTGTTAATATCTGAAGAGATGGTTGTTTGTTAATATCTGAAGAGATGGTTGTTTGTTAATGTCTCAAATGTTGCTTGTTTGTTAATGTCTGAAGTGTTGGTTGTTTGTTAATGTCTGAAGTGTTGGTTGTTTGTTAATGTCTGAAGTGTTGGTTGTTTGTTAATGTCTGAAGTGTTGGTTGTTTGTTAATGTCTCAATTGTTGATTGTTTGTTAATGTCTGAAGTGTTGGTTGTTTCTTGTCTGAAATGTTGTTTGTTAATGTCTGAAATTTTTGTTGTTTGTTAATGTCTCAAATGTTGGTTGTTTGTTAATGTCTGAAATGTTGGTTGTTTGTTAATGTCTCAATTGTTGCGTGTTTGTTAACATATATTTGATGTAAGTCTGAGTTGGTGATCATCTTCTTTTCACTACAATATATGTTATTTCTTCCTATGGCTGAGTTTTCTTTAGTGTGATAACAAGCAGGACTCAATAACTGAGTTTGTTTTAGTGTGATAACAACCTGGGCTCACTGAGTTTGCTTTAGTATGATAACAATCAGGAGTGAGTTTGCTTTTGTGTGATAACAAGAGGACCCACTGAGTTTGGTTTAGTGTGATAACAAACAGTGCTCACTAGCCCTTCAGAACTTCAGCAGCTTCCATCAGATGGGAAAACATCAAGTTGTTGAGGGCATGTTTCAGTGTATCTGATGGACAAGAGAAGAGATTGACGCCCCATAATCTTAGTGCATACAAACATGAAAAGACAGTTTGTTCTCAGGTCACACATATTTAGTGTGGGTGTTGTTTCAGCTTTTGAAATGATTAAATAATGCCAGAGTTGTCTTTCTTCTTCCAGAGACAGTCGGGAGGAGCTGGCAGAGCTTTCTGAAGAGAAGAAGAAAGAGATACAGCAAAAGGAAAACAGGTATGGATTCAATTAGCAATGAGAGTACATTACAGGTAGAACAAACTGTTATATCCGACCGGCAGTGAGCTTGAATACAGACAGAACAGCTATATCCCACTGACAGAGAGGTTGAATACAGACAGAACTATATCCAACTGGTAGTGAGGTTGAATACAGACAGAACTATATCCAACTGACAGAGAGGTTGGATACAGACAGAACTATATCCAACTGACAGAAAGGTTGAATAAAGAAATAACATTCTGGAAAATGTTGACTAGTAGTGATGTATACAAAAAAAAAAAAAAGTTTGTCATACCGTGTGATGCACAGGGAATTTAGTGCTAGCGTCCAGATTAAAAAAAATATATTTGAATATTTTATGGCTGGCTCTATGTCTGTGCTATCTTTCTTTCCCTAGTACCAATTTACAGTTGGGTGTACCTAGTAGTTGCCTGTGTGGCTACTGGGGCGCTGTTCATGGTTGGATTGAGAAAAGAATAGAGCCACTATCACCTGCCGCACTTGTTGTAAGAGGTGATTAATGAGGTTGAGGTTAAGGTCTTCACCGGTGCTACAGATTTCAAGCATATCAGCTGAAGTCATCTTTAGTGTTTACGCTAGTGTGATGGGAGTGCTTGTTACTGTACTGAAATCATCTTTAGTATTTTCACTAGTGTGTGATGGGAGTGCTTGTTACTGTAGTGAAATCATCTTTAGTGTTTTCACTAGTGTGTGATTGAATTCTAAGATCAAAGGAAGGAGAACTGTTGATTGATCAAGAAAACATTAAAGATCTTTATAATGATAAACGAATGGAAGTAAATATTAAGGATAATGGAGAAGGACCAGAAATACTCAGAGAAGAAATGGAAGATGCCTTGCGCAATATGAAAGCAGGCAAAGCTCCTGGACCAGATAATATAACTAAAGAAGAGATTGAAGCCATGGGTGATTTTGGAATAGAAATAATAAAAAAAATATTGAATGATATCTACAACAGCGGATATATACCAGACGACATGCTCAAATCAATATTCATAGCCCTACCAAAGAAATCAGGTGCGATTGAATGCAATGATCATCGCACAATAAGCCTTATATGACTAAGATATTACTAAGAATCATCTTGCGAAGAGTGCGAAGCAAAATCAGTCCAGAAATTAGCGATGAATAGTGTGGTTTTGTTAGAGATAAAGGAACAAGCAATGCCATTTATATCATAAGATCTTTAGTAGAAAGAGCCATAGAGGTGAAAACAGATCTATACCTATGTTTCATAGATTACACCAAGACATTTGACAAAGTAAAACACCAAGAAATAATAAAAATTTTAGAAAGCATAAATGTAGACAGCAAAGATCTAAAAATAATAAAGAACATGTACTGGCAACAAACAGCGGCCATAAGAACTGAAAACCAATTGGGTTTGTTTCAACAAATAAAACAGGGTGTTAGACAAAAGGTTGTGTGCTGTCACCAGATTTGTTTAATATTTATAGTGAGATTATTTTAAGATCCATAAGGGGCATGCCTGGAATAACAATTGGAGGTCATAATATAAATAATCTAAGGTATGCTGATGATACAGTCCTAATCGCTAAGAGTGAAAATGAGTTACAAGAAATGTCGGACATTATAGTGAAAGAAAGCAAAAATAAAGGACTCAGCCTATATGGCAAAAAGACAGAGGTAATGGTAACAACAAAGAAAAAGACATCACCTCAGGGCAAAATAAAGACAAGTGGAACGATATTAAAACAGGTAAATGAATTTAAATATTTGGGAACTTTGTTAACCTCAGACGGAAGATGTACAAAAGAGGTGAGATGCACAATGGCTCAGGCAAAAGCAGCTTTCCAAAAAAATGAGGAAGATACTATGCAATCCATCTTTGACAATAGAAACAAGAAAAGGGGTTCATAAATGTTTTGTAGAGCCAGTCTTAACATATGGATGCGAATCATGGACAATAGGACAACAGACAAGAAAATCACTGGAGTCTGTAGAAATGTGGTTTTACAGAAGAGTGTTGAGAGTACCATGGACAGCTAAGAAGAGTAATGAAGATGTTCTGAGAGAGGTCAAAGCAAAAAGAGAGCTAATTTCCAATATTAGGAAGAAACAATCATCATTTTTTGGCCATGTAATGAGAAGGGAACAACTGGAATATATTGTAATAACTGGAAAAATTGAGGGATGAAGAGATAGAGGAAAACAAAGAGAAAAAATAACAGACAGCTTAAGAGAATGGATTGGCAGAAGGTCAACAACAGAAATGATAAATAGCTGCCGAAATCGAAAGTTGTGGATAAACATGATCACCTACGCCAGCAGGCCCGGTACTTGATGATGTGATTGGAGTACATTATATTGTGGTGAAGTCATCTTTAGTGTTTTCACTATAGTGTGATTGGAGTACATTATACTGTGGTGAAGTCATCTTTAGTGTTTTCACTAGTGTGTGATTGGAGTACATCATACTGTGGTGAAGTCATTTTTAGTGTTTTCACTAGTGTGTGATTGGAGTACATTATACTGTGGTGAAGTCATCTTTAGTGTTTTCACTAGTGTGTGATTGGAGTACATTATACTGTGGTGAAGTCATTTTTAGTGTTTTCACTAGTGTGTGATTGGAGTACATCATACTGTGGTGAAGTCATTTTTAGTATTTTCACTAGTTTGTGATTGGAGTACATCATACCGTGGTGAAGTCATCTTTAGTGTTTTCACTAGTGTGTGATTGGAGTACATTATAATGTGGTGAAGTCATCTTTAGTGTTTTCAATAGTGTGTGATTGGAGTACATCATATTGTGGTGAAGTCATCTTTAGTGTTTTCACTAGTGTGTGATTGGAGTACTTCTTACTGTGGTGAAGTCATTTTTAGTATTTTCACTAGTTTGTGATTGGAGTACTTCTTACTGTGGTGAAGTCATTTTTAGTATTTTCACTAGTTTGTGATTGGAGTACATCATACCGTGGTGAAGTCATCTTTAGTGTTTTCACTAGTGTGTGATTGGAGTACATTATAATGTGGTGAAGTCATCTTTAGTGTTTTAAATAGTGTGTGATTGGAGTACATCATATTGTGGTGAAGTCATCTTTAGTGTTTTCACTAGTGTGTGATTGGAGTACTTCTTACTGTGGTGAAGTCATCTTTAGTATTTTCACTAGTGTGTGATTGGAGTACTTCTTACTGTGGTGAAGTCATCTTTAGTATTTTCACTAGTGTGTGATTGGAGTACTTGTTACTGTGGTGAAGTCATTTTTAGTATTTTCACTAGTGTGTGATTGGAGTACTTCTTACTGTGGTGAAGTCATTTTTAGTATTTTCACTAGTTTGTGATTGGAGTACATCATACCGTGGTGAAGTCATCTTTAGTGTTTTCACTAGTGTGTGATTGGAGTACATTATAATGTGGTGAAGTCATCTTTAGTGTTTTCAATAGTGTGTGATTGGAGTACATCATATTGTGGTGAAGTCATCTTTAGTGTTTTCACTAGTGTGTGATTGGAGTACTTCTTACTGTGGTGAAGTCATCTTTAGTATTTTCACTAGTGTGTGATTGGAGTACTTGTTACTGTGGTGAAGTCATTTTTAGTATTTTCACTAGTGTGTGATTGGAGTACTTCTTACTGTGGTGAAGTCATTTTTAGTATTTTCACTAGTGTGTGATTGGAGTACATCATATTGTGGTGAAGTCATTTTTAGTATTTTCACTAGTGTGTGATTGGAGTACTTCTTACTGTGGTGAAGATATTGAGGAGGAGATAGAGCTCTATGGTGTTGCCCATTGTCCAATGGAGATTTTTCGACTAAACCAGACCAGCTTGTTGCCACCTTTTGCGGTTGATTCTGTCCTCTTGTCCCATGTAAATCAGTTCATAAACCACTGCTCCACAGCATAGAAGTAAACATTAGAATATGGCACTGCACAAAATGCAATAGGAGATTGGATGGTCCAGAGGTAAAATGTTGGTCTGCGGACAGGAAGGTCCCATGTTCTATTTACAAAAAAAAAAAAAAAATTGGATCTGTATTTTCCCTTTTTTCCTCACCTGGTCTTTGGATACTGAGATCTGATGGCTAGCCCTCTCAGAAAATGGTGAAAAATAGTAGGTCTATGCACATATGCATGTTAAAGAACCCTTGGCAATTGGAAATCATAAAGAGTATGCTAAAATGGCTGCAGTTTGGGCAAAAATTAAGCAAATCTTCTCCAAGATAAATAACAAATGTGTTGGACCACAAGGCACAGACATTGTGGCTTTGCCATAAAACTAGCAACAACGGATTCACGCCCACTTAACCCTAGATGATACCATAGTAAAAATTACCACATCAAAACACAAATTCTTCTAAATTTGACATTTTACAGTGTTTGTTCATTCTCTCCTCCCCCCCCCCCCCCCCCCCTCTCTTCCATGTACCTTTCTAATTACCACTTCTGGTGATCCCTGAGTGTTTGATTTGTTTCCATTGTTGTTGGATTTTTGTTTTTCCAATTTCGTGAAATATCTCATATAATGCGAAAGAAGTTCATCAATTTTCAAGAGATTTTTTGTGTATGTGTGTGCTATGGCCAGGGAAATTTCATTAGTCATTGGCCAACATCAAAGAACCCTTTATAACTCAGGAAACACAGTGAATAATGGTTTGTGTATCCGAACATACTGACAGACTTAAGTCATTCATGCTGATAGTCATTGTAACATGTTCAAGCCTTGCTGTCAATTTCATGTCATAAATTAACCTGAGACAGGAAATCTGAGTTCTCCTCGTGTCTCTCCTTGTAAAACACATCTGTGAGTTGAAAAGTTAAAAGAAAACACTATTTTTAGAGCTCCTAATGTTACAATTCAGTGGTAGTAATTTTTACTACTGTAACATAAACACATTGGCCACAAGAAGAAGAAGAAGACAATACGCAGCAACCTATACATATTCTGATATGATAAATGATGCTAACAGTCGGATGAAACAAAAGAACAGATCATTAGTGCTGCATTATGTGAAGAATGACCGTACAGTCATACTTCATGGCTTGTCATTTGTTGGGCCATTATCTTTAAAGAGATCTGAATACGTTCTGATAAAGTTCTGTTTTAGGAAACTGTCCTGTGAAACAGCTCTTGGGATGGGGTGAATTAATGGGATGATTATGTGTGCATGGGGGGGGGGGGGGGGGTTGTTAAAGGAAGTTGAGATAAGAAAAAGGAGAGTGAGAGGGGTAGAGGAAACGAGAGACTGACACATTCAACATGTGGTACAATGCAATAGTTGTCAGGAGACATTTCTATGAGTGACACCAAGAAATCTTGCAACATTACACTTTCTGTGATTGTTGGCTATCTCTAAGAAATGTTGTCACATACATCTGATGGCAAGATATATTGTCATATTAAAGCTGACACAAAGAAGTCATGTCACATTATAATGTGACATCAATATATGCTATCATATTCATGGTCCAGTTGATTTATTTGTATACCATATTGATATATATAGTGCCCACAAATGTTGAGATGAAAGCACTGAGTCTTGTGCTCACATTTCTGTACACATGAGAGATATTTGTTTACTTCTGTCTATCCATCCAACCATCCTTTGCCAAAAGCAGCACATTCAGGGCAGAAATTCTAAACTTTCAGTGGCCAAAACAGCACATTCAGGGCAGAAATTCTAAACTTTCTGTGGCCAAAAGCAGCACATTCAGGGCAGAAATTCTAAACTTTCTGTGGCCAAAAGCAGCACATTCAGGGCAGAAATTCTAAACTTTCTGTGGCCAAAAGCAGCACATTCAGGGCAGAAATTCTAAACTTTCTGTGGCCAAAAGCAGCACATTCAGGGCAGAAATTCTAAACTTTCTGTGGCCAAAAGCAGCACATTCAGGGCAGAAATTCTAAACTTTCTGTGGCCAAAAGCAGCACATTCAGGGCAGAAATTCTAAACTTTCTGTGGCCAAAAGCAGCACATTCAGGACAGAAATTCTAAACTTTCTGTGGCCAAAAGCAGCACATTCAGGGCAGAAATTCTAAACTTTCTGTGGCCAAAAACAGCACATTCAGGGCAGAAATTCTAAACTTTCTGTGGCCAAAAACAGCACATTCAGGGCAGAAATTCTAAACTTTCTGTGGCCAGTGATCTTTTTCATCAAGCATCAGACCTTACACAGGACCTGCATTGTACCTTTCCACATATCCCTGTTCTGTGTGAGTTGTTCAATCTCAGCGATGGAGCTCATGCCTGATGTTGTTGCCTCTCGCCTCAGTGTTCTTTTTAGTATTCTCTAGGTCAACCTCTTTTTCTTAACTTATATAAGAACTCTATATAAGAATGTACAGAAACATGGACATTAGACCAGAAAACAGAACAGAAAATTGAAGCCTTTGAAATGTGGATATATAGAAGAATAGGTAGAATTGGATGGGAAGAAAAGAAAACAAACAATGAAGTTTTAAAACAACTTAAAATGAATAGAGAACTACTAAACACAATTAGAACAAGACAAATGAAATTTTTGGGGCATGTTAAAAGACACAATAGCCTAATAAAAGTAATATTGGAAGGGAAAATACAAGGTAAAAGAGGCAGAGGCAGACTAAGACTAACATGGACGAGTAACATCAAAAGATGGACAAATCAACCTATGACAATCTGCACCATCAAAGCAAGAGACAGTGTGGAATGGCGCTCCATGGTACCCAACCTTTCTATACGAAGACGGCACTCGATGATGATGATGATGATATAAGAACTAGTAAAAAATAACGATTATATTGTTATTGTGCTTGCTGTTTGTTCCTTTTGGGCTAAAGATAGCACATACAGCTAGCTTCACATTTTGTTTGTAAAACTATAATTAAAGTCTGTGTTAATGGCTGAATATTTTATATATATTATGATGTTTTGTTGATATGCAGGATATCTCGGCAGAGCCATCGAATTTCCTGCTCTCCCCGTAAAGAGCGAGCCCTGAAAATCTACACAGATGAGGATAACCGCAACCAAACAGCCAAAACCTCTCTAGAACTGGACTAAAATATCAGCTTCATACTGCTCAGACCACAATCATCAGCTGGTTCTGCTTGAAAAGATGATGATGGCGGCAGGCAGGGGTTTCTATCACCATGTTGAGAATATTTTGACAATCGGATGAGATGGTTTGAGTGACTTTTACCAGATTTTTCTCAAGGGATTTAGCTTGTGAAACAAGAGCAGACGTGTTAGAGAGAAAGATGCGAAGCGACATTTTTGTGACAAGTTTGTGTATGGCATCACTTTCAGGATCACATTTGTATAATGTTGTAGTTTGTTTGCAAAATTGAGTGTTATCAGTGTATTGTATGTCTGTTGTGATAGAGTCATGCCATCAATGTAAAGTATATCTGTTGTGATAAGAGTCACGCTGTCATTGTAATGTATGTTTGTTGTGATGCATCAGTATGTCTGCTTGGATAGTTTTGGTTTGTATGTGCTATGATTGATTTGTTATTTGTCTACTGTGATCGATTTAATGTGTCTGATGTGGTAGAACCATTGACTTAATGTAATGTGTATGTGTTGGGACAGATTGTATGTCTGTTTAGATAAGTGTTTGTTTGTACACATTCAGATAAGTGTTTGTTTGTACAGATTCAGATAAGTGTTTGTTTGAAGAGATTCAGATATATATGTTTGTTCTTATAAAGATAAGTATTCCTATTGTGACAGATGTGGATAAGTATGTTTTTATATCTGTTGTGACAGATTCAGATAAATATGTCTATTACATTCAAATTTGTTTGTTGTGATAGATTCATATAAGTATGTCTGTTGTGACAGATTCACCATTTCAATCTATTGTGTACCTGTTGTGGTGTATTCACCATCTTTGTATGTTTTATTTACTTTGACAGATTCAGTATGTCTGTTGTGATAGATTTACATGCACTCCCACAAGTTTGAGTCTTAACAGTTGTAATGATTTTTGTAATAGATTCATTTGCAAATAAGATTATTGTTCTTTTAAAAGTATATCTGTTTGATAGAAAGTTTTCTGATGTGACAGGTTTGTTATGTCTTGTTGTGATAGATTCAGTTGTCTGTTGCAATAGATTTGGTGTGTCATGGGCTGGGTTGTCTGATGTGAAAAATTTGTCTGTCAATAATTCTAAATAAATATCAGTGATAAATTCAAATCGATCAATTCAAATTCAAATCAATTGAGGGAATCGGCTCCCTCAATGAGATAGAGCTGCTTGCACAGAACAGAGACAGATGGCGAGATTTGATAAAATATCTTTAAAAGAAAACTGCTAGAACAAAAATTCATATAGGAGAAGGTGTATCTTGGTCTACGCCCTATGGGCCGGTTACGGCTCGAAAGGTCAATAGATAGATAAATTCACTCTCTATTTATATCATCTTATGTGAAGGCTAGATAGTGATTGGTCTGTGGTAACTCACATAGTACAACAATAACATTTGTGCACAGAAATTTCAAGACCAATTCATGAAAATGGTTAAAATAAAGGGCGCCCTCCGTCCCTGTAAGGGAAAACGTGACAAATCTGGTACATTCTTTGTTTTCTCTAACAAAAAAGTATATCTACTTTTGCTTTCAACACTTAATTTTCATAGAAAATGCCCTTTTCTTTCTTTCTTTTCTTTTTTTTTTTTAATTCATCGCAATCAAGTGTTTACATGCTTTTGACTGAAGAATTGGAAATTATTTATACCCTTGTAACATATGTCTCTGTATACACAATGTCGGCAGTCCATGAGCCAAAGTGAAGGGTAACTTTGGGCCTAAATCTCGGTGATATGTAGCCAATTTTATCTTAAATCTGGTTGGCTCCAAAAATAAATCATAGATAATTACCTATGAGGTAATATGTTGTGGTTTGTCACCCATGTTGGAAATGCTGTACAACCCATTCATGCGGTTGGTCAAATAGATCATCTAATCTAGTGGTAGCCTAGACTCTATGCACACTGTTAAACATTTTATGTCGACCAGCATACTAAATAATGCAGTAAAAATAAAGTAATGAGCCCCATCACGCCACATGACATATAGGGAATATGGTGTTAGTGACTATAAATTTTACAGACCTTCGGCACAACATTTCTGGGGTAATGTGGTCGGTATTACGCCCGTGCCGCTTTACTTTCCCAGAAAAAAAAATCCGGTACCCATTAAAGGCTGGGTGAAAATAATGTAGTGCATATTAAAATTTAATATTACACATCAGATTACAAAGAAAACATTGTCTGATGACCCTCTTTCTGTCTCAAACTTTCAGACAAGACCATATTGGTACATTTTTCAATTCCCAAGTTTGATTATTTTCATTTGGCCTTTTGATCGCTGTCTATTTTATGGTGCACATGAACACTAGCGAAAGTATTTCTCAGAAACAATCTGTTCTATTGTCATGAAACCTGATAGTTTCAAACTCTAGTGTGTTGCACACGTCAACACAGAGACCTTGTTTATAGTACATACGATTCTCTCCTCAATGCGTACCACGCTATTAAAAAAAAAAGATGTAAAATCAATTTGACACATTTATAGAAGTTCATTGTGTAACATTGTAGTAATAAACTGTGTAGTTGTGATGTGTATCACGCAAGTGAAACGAAACCCTACAATCTTAACTCTTTCCGTACGGAAGCTTTTTATTGACACAACGGAAGAGATTTCAGAGACAAAATTGTTCATGGTTTTAAGAATCAATCTATATATTTATATTTATCTAACATACAACATATTATATATGAATGTTTAGATAATTGAACAAGATATTAGATTTCACTAATATCAAGATGATACAAGACATGTAAAAAGAATATGGTTTGATGGCATTCACACTATTAAAACTGAGCGCAGCGCACTATGCGGCGAAACGTATGCTGCTGAAATCGGAATGTCGCACAGTGCGGCGAAAGGTACGGAAAGAGTTAATATGGTGACTGTTTATCTTGGTTACTATGGCAACTGGGTTTTGTTAGCATGAAGAAAGAGCATTTTAAAAATGTATAGTCAATAGTATTATCATGTAAGAATAACTTACTTAAGTTGTTTAATTTTGGAAGAAATGTCTGCAGTATAACTCTGCCTTAAGGAGTATCAGGAATATTATTCATTTTGGAGTATGGTGCCCGTATTTTCATTAACCAATGGCAAATTTAGTGAGTTTAATGATCCGGGTTATACCACACTGTCCTCCTTTATTAGAAAAATATCTCTGAGAATGTGATAATTCTTTGAACATGAGATGCTAAAATATTGGCCCATCTGCCTGCCACGAGAGCCTGATGTATCAGTCTCAAAAATGTACTTGAAGTGTGTGAATTCTATCAAATAACTGAAAGCTCAGAAAGAACACATATATTGTGGACATTAAAATTGTTATGTCTATATCATGTTTTACAGTTGTTCTACTGTTTTCACAAAGGAAAGATGTGCTGTACATTTGTTTGTTGTTGTTGGTGCTTGCTCAAAGACTTTTTTCTCTGCCCTTGAAGTGATATAGATTACGATATTTCATTTTAAATCACTTTTTTTTACGACATTGTCGTAAAATATGCTACTTTAAAAACCCTGTATAACTTGGACAAAGATTATTGACATTTTTGTAAAAAAAAAATTTTTTCTTTTTAGAAATAACACTTTGGAAGAACCACAGTTATAACAAAAATAATTGAAACAGTTAAAAACAGACATGAAGGAACATAGCCATCTGATGCTTGAAATATAAATAATAAAATTTGTTATCGATAACTACTTTAAAATAATGCTCCTGAGTGTATTTAAAAAACAAAACAGGTCTGCTCGCAATGACATATCATGTGTGACTTGCTTTAACGTTTAGCAAGGTACATGGTGGACAAAATTAAAAGCGTGCAGCAGACTAGGTTTCTTATACAATTTTATATTTTAGACGGTAAATTTTACAACTAAATTGTGATCAAGGGTTGAAGAAACTTGAGATGTGTCGTACTTTACAGAAAGCTGCAACATTTTATTTAACCCATTACTTCAGAGAGACATTTTGTAGATATTGATTTCATCATTTTCCTTTAATCCCTAGTGGTTTGAAAGACTGGCTAGTTTGTTTCTCAAGCCACCGCAATGAGTGGAGTTGGCTCTTGATTGGTCCTGGTTAACATTTCTTGGTGTCAGCAGTGGGCCTCTTTCAGCTCATACAGTGTGTGGTGTCAGTAGTGGACCACTTTCAGCTCATATAGTGTGTGTGGTGTCAGCAATTGGCCACTTTCAACCAATACAGTGTGTGGTGCCAGTAATTGGCAACTTTCAACTCATACAGTGTGTGGTGTTAGCAGTGGGCCACTTTCAGCTCATACAGTGTGTTACTATCTTTACGACACATAGTACCATTGCTGGTGTATGTCGGGGGCAACGATAGAACCAGATAAAGGCCGATTGGTCAAGCAGTCGCCATGACGTGTGAGACTCAGGATTTTTATTTCACCCCCGATAGAAATACATACAGTGTGTGGTGTCAGCAATTGGCCACTTTCAGCTCATATAGTGTGTGGTGTCAGCAATTGGCCACTTTCAGCTCATACAGTGTGTGATGCCAGTAATTGGTCATTTTCAGCACATACAGTGTGTGATGTCAGCAGTTGGCCACTTTCAGTTCATACAGTGTGTTGGCCACTGGCAATTGGCCATTTTCAACTCATACAGTGTATGGTATCAGCAGTTAGTACTTTCAGCTCATACAGTGTATGGTATCAGCAATTGGCACTTTCAGCTCAAACAGTGTATGGTATCAGCAGTTAGCACTTTCAGCTCATACACTGTGTGGTGTCAGCAATTGGCAACTTTCAGCTCATACATTGTGTGGTGTCAGCAATTGGCAACTTTCAGCTCATACAGTGTGTGGTGTCAGCAATTGGCAACTTTCAACTCATACAGTGTGTAGTGTCAGCAGTTGACCACTTTCAGCTCATACAGTGTATGGTGTCAGCAGTTGACCACTTTCAGCTCATACAGTGTGTGGTGTCAACAGTTGACCACTTTCAGCTCATACAGTGTGTGGTGTCAGCAGTTGACCACTTTCAGCTCATACAGTGTATGGTGTCAGCAGTTGACCACTTTCAGCTCATACAGTGTGTAGTGCCCACATTTTTCTCTTGATGAAACATTTAGGAAATGATCATTTTAGAAAGCTAAATTAATTGCAAACTTTTTTCTCTGGTTTGTCAATCACATGATCATAAAAAAAATGAAAAGTAAAACCTCTCTTATACATTAGAGGATATGGGGATTATGTTGTCTGCGCCAATATTCCACAATTATCAGCACGTTGTATAGGTAATGTGGTCAGTATCACACAAGGTCATCCTACTTTACCGAAAAAGTATCCCCTGTACCCATTTTCAGAAGACCAAAAATGGCTGCTGTCCGGGTAAAATTGATAGGGAAAACTCTTGACGGATAAACGAGAGTACTTCTAAAGTAGAAGAATATCTGCCAATATGGCAAGGGACTCCTGAGCATATGGAAAAAAAAATGGAATGTGTTATATTCACACAAAATTCACTCCTTTCTGGCTTTGCTAGAGATGACTGGCATACACAAAAAACAACAAAACTGCATCTTCAGGCAAGATTGCGTAAAGTAATGACAATTTGACATCTCATTTCCTTCTTTTTCCTAGTATGAAGATCCTAGAGAAATTCTGAGACTACACAACTGTCATTTACCCTTTGTTGAGTTTTTGTCTTGTACTATAATATGACCAACAAATGTTATTTTGATTGTCAGAAGCTGTTCTGTCTGTGTCTTTATGTTGATGACCTCTCTGTTTCTCTATCTGGAGTTCTAAATCTTGTCAGATAATTAGATGGTGAATTTTTTCAGAAGGATAACATGGGCTGAAAGTAACACCCTGACACTATCACCTTGTGGCAATTGCACTGTGCATGTGACCTTTATTCTCTAGTCCCATAGCAAACAACAGGCACATCCCAGAAATGGGACAAAGCCGTAATGATTGATAGAATATGGGTATCATGTCTCTTTGTTGTTGTTGGTGAAATGACTGAATTTGTATTTCAAATTTTATCCAACTATTCAAATATTTAAGGGATACTTCAGATTAAAAATGGTAAAGGAAGTTCTATAGCAATTGTCATTGGGTAATGAAGTGCTAATGACTTTACTGAAGCCTCCATGGTTGAGTGGTTGGTGCACTTGCTTTTTTATTAGAATGGTTGGAGTTCAATTTCTGGAAGTTACAGATCCCTTTTTTTTTCTTTATATGGGATCTGGGTAGTCTAAAGTTATACTGAAAGTCTCTTGACAGGAGATTCTGGGTAGTCTAAAGTTATACTGAAAGTCTCTTGACAGGAGATTCTGGGTAGTCTAAAGTTATACTGAAAGTCTCTTGACAGGAGATTCTGGGTGGTCTAAAGTTATACTGAAAGTCTCTTGACAGGAGATTCTGGGTGGTCTAAAGTTATACTGAAAGTCTCTTGACAGGAGATTCTGGGTGGTCTAAAGTTATACTGAAAGTCTCTTGACAGGAGATTCTGGGTGGTCTAAAGTTATACTGAAAGTCTCTTGACAGGAGATTCTGGGTGGTCTAAAGTTATACTGAAAGTCTCTTGACAGGAGATTCTGGGTGGTCTAAAGTTATACTGAAAGTCTCTTGACAGGAGATTCTGGGTGGTCTAAAGTTATACTGAAAGTCTCTTGACAGGAGATTCTGGACAGGAGATTCTGGGTGGTCTAAAGTTATACTGAAAGTCTCTTGACAGGAGATTCTGGGTGATCTAAAGTTATACTGAAAGTCTCTTGACAGGAGATTCTGGGTGGTCTAAAGTTATACTGAAAGTCTCTTGACAGGAGATTCTGGGTAGTCTAAAGTTATACTGAAAGTCTCTTGACAGAAGATTCTGGGTGGTCTAAAGTTATACTGAAAGTCTCTTGACAGGAGATTCTGGGTGATCTAAAGTTATACTGAAAGTCTCTTGACAGGAGATTCTGGGTGGTCTAAAGTTATACTGAAAGTCTCTTGACAGGAGATTCTGGGTGATCTAAAGTTGTACTGAAAGTCTCTTGACAGGAGATTCTGGGTGGTTTAAAGTTATACTGAAAGTCTCTTGACAGGAGATTCTGGGTGATCTAAAGTTATACTGAAAGTCTCTTGACAGGAGATTCTGGGTGGTCTAAAGTTATACTGAAAGTCTCTTGACAGGAGATTCTGGGTGGTCTAAAGTTATACTGAAAGTCTCTTGACAGGAGATTCTGGGTGATCTAAAGTTATACTGAAAGTCTCTTGACAGGAGATTCTGGGTGATCTAAAGTTATACTGAAAGTCTCTTGACAGGAGATTCTGGGTGGTCTAAAGTTATACTGAAAGTCTCTTAACAGGAGATTCTGGGTGATCTAAAGTTATACTGAAAGTCTCTTGACAGGAGATTCTGGGTAGTCTAAAGTTATACTGAAAGTCTCTTGACAGGAGATTCTGGGTGGTCTAAAGTTATACTGAAAGTCTCTTGACAGGAGATTCTGGGTGGTCTAAAGTTATACTGAAAGTCTCTTGACAGGAGATTCTGGGTGGTCTAAAGTTATACTGAAAGTCTCTTGACAGGAGATTCTGGGTAGTCTAAAGTTATACTGAAAGTCTCTTAACAGGAGATTCTGGGTGATCTAAAGTTATACTAAAAGTCTCTTGACAGGAGATTCTGGGTGGTCTAAAGTTATACTGAAAGTCTCTTGACAGGAGATTCTGGGTGGTCTAAAGTTATACTGAAAGTCTCTTGACAGGAGATTCTGGGTGGTCTAAAGTTATACTGAAAGTCTCTTGACAGGAGATTCTGGGTGGTCTAAAGTTATACTGAAAGTCTCTTAACAGGAGATTCTGGGTGGTCTAAAGTTATACTGAAAGTCTCTTGACAGGAGATTCTGGGTAGTCTAAAGTTATACTGAAAGTCTCTTGACAGGAGATTCTGGGTGATCTAAAGTTATACTGAAAGTCTCTTGACAGAGATTCTGGGTGATCTAAAGTTATACTGAAAGTCTCTTGACAGGAGATTCTGGGTGGTCTAAAGTTATACTGAAAGTCTCTTGACAGGAGATTCTGGGTTTTTTGTTTTTGTTTGCCAGCTTTTACCCTTGACAAAGTCTCTAAAGAATAGGATCTAAATTTTGTGTGTTAATCCATTTTTCCCTGGCAGCCATGTGCACAGGGGTCCCTTGCCGCACAGGCAGATAACTCCGACTTCAGAGGTACTCTTATTTTTTCCATCGATGAGTAATTGACGTCTCAAGCTGGGCCTCGCTGCTGAGACCAGGGGTGGTTGCCGCAGAGAGAAATCATAAATAAAAATCCCAACTGGTCTAGCCGGGATTTGACGCCTTTTTTGTCTTCTTTTCCTCGCACCTAATTCTCCCATTTTTTCTAATGACCCACATTTTCAAAGGCTTCAATTTTCTGCTCTGTTTTCTTAATTAATGTCCATGTTTCTGCACCATACAAGAATGGCGAGTAAGTATTGCATTTTACAATTTATAGCTTTACCCTCTCGCATAATTGTAAAAAACAGGTCTTGTTGCGCACTATAAAGAACCCTTGACAATTAAAAGTAGACAAGAATAGGGAAAAGAAAATTCACTTTGGGAGCAAAATTATTAACTCTTTCTGTACCGAAAGCTTTTTATCGACACAATGGAAGAGATTTCAGAGATAAAATTTTTTCATGGTTTTGAGAATCAATCTACATATTTATATTTATCTAACATATAACATATTAGATATGAATTTTTAAATAACTAAACAAGGTGTTAGATTTCACCAATATTAAGATGATACAAGACATGTAAAAAGAATATGGTCTGACGGCGTTCACACTAATCAAATTGAGTGTGGCACACTATGCGGCGAGATGTACGCTGCCGAAATCGGCATGGCTCACAGTGCGGCGAAACATAATGAAAGAGTTAAACAAATCTACCCACAAATGCAGAAGATGTGTTGGTTTGAAAGGTGCAGATATTGCTGCTTCGCTGTAAACTAATGATATAGCCAAAGAAGGAGGAAACAGAGAATGATAACAAAGTAAGAATATCAACAGCATGAGGAGCATACGTTGCAATAGGAAACATGGAAGTCCAAGGAAATTAGGTTCAATACAAAAATAAAACTTTTCAACACCAATGTTAAGTCAGTCTTACTATATGTCTGTGAAACATGGAGGACAACTAAAATGACAACCATGAATATACAGACCTTCATTAATGGATGGAAATGGCAGGATAAAATCACTAACATAGAATTAGGGAAATGTACCAGTCAAATACCAGTGGATGAAGAGATACAGTGAAGATGATAGTGCTGGATAGGACACATTGCAGAAGCCAGCTGAGAGTATTGCACAACAGGCCCTTTTTTCAGAATCCCCAAGGAAATAGACAAAGAGGAAGACCAAAATATTCTTGGAGAAGACAGATGGAAGCAGAGATGAAGATGATGGGGAAGACATGGAATGATCTTAAAAAATGGCGAGAAACAGAATGGCTGGGAAAGTGTTTGTTGAAGACCTATGCTCCACAGGGAGCTGAAAGGTAGAAGAAGAATGACATAGCGCATTCATACCCTCTTAATGTGTAAATGCTGAATAGGTTGAGATGGGGTCACTTATTGTACTAAACCTCACCTTCATGAAATGGTGTGACTTATTGTACCAAACCTCACCTTCATGAAATGGTGCGACTTATTGTACCAAACCTCACCTTCATGAAATGGTGTGACTTATTGTACCAAACCTCACCTTCATGAAATGGTGTGACTTATTGTACCAAACCTCACCTTCATGAAATGGTGTGACTTATTTTACCAAACCCCACCTTCATGAAATGGTGTGACTTATTGTACCAAACCTCACCTTCATGAAATGGAGTGGCTTATTGTACCAAACCTCACCTTCATGAGATGGAGTAACTTATTGTACTAAACCTCACCTTCATGAGATGGAGTAACTTATTGTACCAAACCTCACCTTCATGAGATGGAGTAACTTATTGTACCAAACCTCACCTTCATGAGATGGAGTAACTTATTGTACCAAACCTCACCTTCATGAGATGGAGTAACTTATTGTACTAAACCTCACCTTCATGAGATGGAGTAACTTATTGTACTAAACCTCACCTTCATGAGATGGAGTAACTTATTGTACCAAACCTCACCTTCATGAGATGGAGTAACATATTGTACTAAAACTCACCTTCATGAGATGTGTGACTTATTGTACTAAACCTAACCTTCATGAGATGTGTGACTTATTGTACTGAATCTCACCTTCATGAGATGTGTGACTTATTGTACTAAACCTCACCTTCATGAGATGTGTGAATTATTGTACTAAACCTCACCTTCATGAGATGTGTGACTTATTGTACTGAATCTCACCTTCATGAGATGTGTGAATTATTGTACTAAACCTCACCTTCATGAGATGGTGTGACTTATTATACTAAACCTCACTTTTGTGAGACAGCATAGCCAATTTCCTTATTGGTTGCCTTTCCTTCCCAGATAATACCTCTGGTACCCATTTATAATGTCTTGGTGGACCACAAGAGCTTTTGTAAGTTAAACAAAATTCTAGTCTCAACTTGTATTTGAACACTAAACCTTCATATAATCAGGTGAGTGCACTGAGTACACTGCCACAATGTTCTCACTTAGTTAAAATATAGACCAGTTCACTCTTGCTTGTCAGGCCAGACAAAATTTGCTTGCAGGAGTTACGAATCTATCGACCTTTCGAGTTGTAACCGTCCCATAGGGCATAGACTGATATACACTTTCCCTGTTTCGTAATTTTATTTCTAACTGTCTTAATCCTTGCAAAGATCTTTTATCAAATCTCGCCATTTGTCTCTGTTCTGTGCGAGCATTTTGATCTCATTGAGGGAGCCAATTACTGCTGGCTTTGCCTCTCTGATCAATGCTCTTCTCAGTGTTTCTCTAGGTCAGCCTCTTTCCCTCCTACCTGTTGTTTCCCACTTGAGGGCTTGCTTTGCTATTCGGTTATTATCTCTTCTTATCACATGTTCAACATATGTCCATTGTCTTTTCTCAATTACTGATGATATTAGTGGTTGATTGGCGATTTCTCTAATTTCCTCATTTGGAGGATTGTGTGAATGGGCAAAGAAAATGTGAGAAAAGATAAGAAAGCAAAATGGACCTGTGACCTCACATCAACAGACACAAAAAAAGATGGGGAATAGGGTTTGTTTATTTGAAGCATCATTGTTGCTTCCAGTGACTCTGATGGTAATTGGATAGGAAGGAAGAATAATTATTGCAAACATGCTACAACGAACGAGTCATGAGTAGGGTTGAGGACTGCTTATTATAGTATATGCTGTGCGAGTTATCTATACCTGAAGGAACTGTCGAGTAAATAGAAAGGGTTGTTTAGTTAGTTAATTTGTTTGATGACTTTCACCAGCTTTATATCTCTAATAAAGTCACGAGAGACTGAATTTTGCATGAATATCACTTTTTCATTTTTTTCACTCCAGCAGTCAGGTGCTCAGGTGTCCCTCACCTTACAGGCTTCTCAGACTTCAGAGGTACTCTCATTTTTATCGTTGAGAGTTTTAACATTTTGGGCAGATTTTTTTCCTTTTCATTCTGCCCAAGCAGCAGTCATTTTTTGACCTACTCTTTTCAATTTCCAACTGCCATGGGATCTTTAAAAGAAAGTCAGGTTTGATCCTGATCGACGGCTTCCAGGTTCACCCAGTCTTAAGTGAGTACTGGGTTTTTTTCTGGGAAAGTAAAGCGGCACGGACTAAATACCAACCACATTACCCCAAAAATCATGAGCCGAAGGTCTATAAAAATTATGGTCACTAACACCATATTCCCTATATGCCACATGGCATGATGGGACGCTTTACTTTTATTTTTAAAGGGTTCTTTAATGTGTACAGAGTGCAAGACATCGGATCTCACTAGCCAGAGATGGCAAGACATTGGATCTCACTAGCCAGAGATGGCTAGACATCGGATCTCACTAGCCAGAGATGGCAAGACATCGGATCTCACTAGCCAGAGATGGCTAGACATCGGATCTCACTAGCCAGAGATGGCTAGACATTGGATCTCACTAGCCAGAGATGGCAAGACATCGGATCTCACTAGCCAGAGATGGCAAGACATCAGATCTCACTAGCCAGAGATGGCAAGACATCGGATCTCACTAGCCAGAGATCAAAGGAGGGTAAAGCCACAAAGGAACCATGGATTCTAATTTTTTGGGGAGGGAAATTTACCACTGACTGATGGGAACCCAGGACCTACTTGTCAGGGGACATCTTACCTTAAGACTACCCTGGATTTTCAAATTGAAACAGAGAACATGGTTTAACTACCGATAGGCCCAATTTGTGCACATGAACCATGGCTATCAGTGTTTTAAGAGCATTTTGGAGTGGAACATTCTTTCTGTGATATTGTTTGTTGTGAATACAATGTTTGGGTGAATTATATGTTTGTATGAATATACTGAGTGCAAAAGTTTTCTTTCTTTTTTTTTTTTGGTATAAATTTAATGAGTGGGGAAAGTGTTTTTTTGGATATAAAATTACTGAGTGGGAAAATGTTTTTTGGTTGTGGAATTACTGAGTGGGAGTGAATTTTTGGGTGTTGATTTACTGAGTGGGAGTGATTTTTTTTGGGGTGTAAATTTACTGAGTGGGTAAGTGTTTTTTGGGTGTGGATTTACTGAGTGGGAGTGATTTTTTTCGGTGTGAATTTAAAGAGATGGTGAGTGGATTTTTTGTTTTTCTAGTCTGAAAGTATTGAATGGTTTTTCGATGTGTATGACCTAAATAAAGTGTTTAAGTGCATGTTGATGAAAAAATGGAGTGTTTGTTTTGTGTGAATTTGTTGAGATGGTGAGGAGTTTGTGCGAATGAGATAAGGAAATGAGTATTTTGTGTTGATGTAAATTTACTGAGATGATGAAGTGTTTGACTGTTACATGTGGGAGTGAATATTTTTGGTGTGAATTTACTGAGTGGTTAAAATCCGTGACTATCACTAATTCTACAATGAAAAAGCTTGAATTGTCAAGATTTCTATTTTTGTAAGTGTGGCAGTTGAATACTTGTCAGATTAGTCACAAAACTTGGCTGCTCTAGATTTAGTCGAGAATTGTATTGACATCAACCTTACAACTCTGACCATTTTAGTAAGAATCTAAATAGTAGGTGTTTTCTTATCCTATTCCTTGTGTGTTTTCTTATCCTATTTTCCTTGAAGTTTTCTTAACCTATTTGTTTTGTTTTCTCTTATCCTATTCCTTGTGTGTTTTATCCTTTTACTATTCTTTGTGTGTTTTATCCTACACTATTCCTTGTTTATCCTTCCAATATCATTCCTGGCATGTTTCCCAAATAAGAAAGAAAAAAAAAGTCACACAGATGATGTATATAAAATTGTGGTTGTAGTGTAAATTTTATGGGCAGTATTTGGTCATGATTTACCCTCTTTATTTCTCAGAAAAATATTCTGTACACCTTTAAGCTGAATGAGTCCAAAAGTTGTTGAGATCAAGCCTGACAGCTAGACAAGTTCACTAACTATTTCTTTTTATTTACAGCAGCTTCCATTAGTAGACCATCAATCAATGAAGGGTCTCTCAGTATTGCTTGTTTTTTCAATTGGTTTAATATGTGTTTTCTCATACTGTCATTAATGTAGCAGAGTAAATGTTTTCAAACAGTTTGAGCCGTCACTCTCATGATGCTGTTATACAACACAGATCCCGGCTTTACAGTTGATTACTTTAGCAAGCTTGATATGGAAAGTTGACTGTTTCAGTACGGAAAGTTTTTATCAGTGCAACAGATGTGGTTTCCGAGACAACATTTGTCATGGTTTTAAATATTAATCTACATATTGATCTCACACATAACATATTATATATGAATTGTTAGAAAATTGAACATGGAATTAGATGTCACCAACACCAGGATGTTACAAGACATGTAAGGAGAATACAGTTTGATGGTTTACACTAATCAAATTGAGAGTAATGCACTCAGCAGCTAAACGTACCTGACCTAAATCGGCATGACGTATGGTGTATCGAAATATACACAGTCAGTTAATGTCACATCACTTCTTGACTTGACATATATCCATGCACAAGTCACAATGAAATTGAAAAGTCAATAATCCATTATTAGTTCCTTCAGTGCTTGTATAGATAAGTACCCAAAGATGTCATGGATAATGTATGTCTCCCAGTTATAGCCCAGATATTTTTTAGCTGGTAGGAGAGAGACAGAGAGAGAGAGAGCAATATCTTGTTTTTTCAGATGCTATATGTTTTGTCTTGTCCTGCAGATCTTGTTTTCATGTTCAGATCTTTCATTAAAATTTTTCATTCTTTGCTTTTCACTGAAGAAAAGATGTAAGGGAGAAATGGTCATGGTGATAGATATTTCTTGAGGTGGGTGTTGTGTTCAGTTGTTGGTCAAATGTTTGCTTTAGCTGTTTGTTTTGTGGTCAGCCAGAGGTTGCTCAAGTCATTGCTTCTCCATGCTCAGGCAGAGAAAATGAGAAAGAGAGTTTCAGATTTAACTGTTTGAAGTAGTTCTAATTGTGCTGCATGAGATATAGTTCTTGTTGTGCTGCATGAGAGACAGTTCTTGTTGTGCTGCATGAGAGATAGTTCTTGTTGTGCTGCATGAGAGCCTGTTCTTGTTGTGCTGCATGAGAGATAGTTCTTGTTGTGCTGCATGAGAGACAGTTCTTGTTGTGCTGCATGAGAGACAGTTCTTGTTGTGCTGCATAAAAGATAGCTCTTGTTGTGCTGCATAAAAGATAGCCCTTGTTGTGCTGCATGAGAGACTGTTCTTGTTGTGCTGCATAAAAGATAGTTCTTGTTGTGCTGTATGAGAGACAGTTCTTGTTGTGCTGCATGAGAGACAGTTCTTGTTGTACTGCATGAGAGACAGTTCTTGTGCTGCATAAAAGATAGCTCTTGTTGTGCTGCATGAGAGACAGTTCTTGTTGTGCTGCATGAGAGACAGTTCTTGTTGTGCTGCATGAGAGACAGTTCTTGTTGTGCTGCATAAAAGATAGCTCTTGTGTTGCATAAGATAGTTCTTGTTGTGTTGCATAAGAGATAGTTTTTGTTGCGTTGCATAAGATAGTTCTTGTTGTGTTGCATAAGAGGCAGTTCTTGTTGTGCTGCATAAGATAGTTCTTGTTGTGTTGCATAAGAGACAGTTCTTGTTGTGCTGCATAAGAGGCAGTTCTTGTTGTGCTGCATAAGAGGCAGTTCTTGTTGTGCTGCATAAAAGATAGCTCTTGTTGTGCTGCATAAAAGATAGCTCTTGTTGTGCTGCATGAGAGACTGTTCTTGTTGTGCTGCATAAAAGATAGTTCTTGTTGTGCTGTATGAGAGACAGTTCTTGTTGTGCTGCATGAGAGACAGTTCTTGTTGTACTGCATGAGAGACAGTTCTTGTGCTGCATAAAAGATAGTTCTTGTTGTGCTGCATGAGAGACAGTTCTTGTTGTGTTGCATAAGATAGTTCTTGTTGTGCTGCATAAGAGATAGTTCTTGTTGTGCTGCATAAGATAGTTCTTGTTGTGCTGCATAAGATAGTTCTTGTTGTGCTGCACAAGATAGTTCTTGTTGTGCTGCATAAGATAGTTCTTGTTGTGCTGCATGAGAGACAGTTCTTGTTGTGCTGCATAAGATAGTTCTTGTTGTGCTGCATAAGATAGTTCTTGTTGTGCTGCATAAGATAGTTCTTGTTGTGCTGCATAAGATAGTTCTTGTTGTGCTGCATAAGATAGTTCTTGTTGTGCTGCATAAGATAGTTCTTGTTGTGCTGCATAAGATAGTTCTTGTTGTGCTGCATAAGATAGTTCTTGTTGTGCTGCATAAGAGGCAGCTCTTGTTGTGCTGCATAAGATAGTTCTTGTTGTGCTGCATGAGACACAGATCTTGTTGTGCTGCATAAGATAGTTCTTGTTGTGCTGCATGAGAAACTGTTCTTGTTGTGCTGCATAATATAGTTCTTGTTGTGCTGCATGAGAAACTGTTCTTGTTGTGCTGCATAAGATAGTTCTTGTTGTGCTGCATGAGAAACTGTTCTTGTTGTGCTGCATAAGATAGTTCTTGTTGTGCTGCATGAGAGACTGTTCTTGTTGTGCTGCATAAGATAGTTCTTGTGCTGCATGAGAGAGAATTCTTGTTGTGTTGCATGATAGACAGTTCTTTTTTTGTGTTACATACGATAGTTCTTGCTGTGTTGCATAAAACAGTTCTTGTTGTGCTGCATGAGAGACAGTTCTTGTTGTGCTGCATGAGAGACAGTTCTTGTTGTGTTGCATAATATAATTCTTGTTGTGCTGCATGAGAGACAGTTCTTGTTGTGCTGCATGAGAGACAGTTCTTGTTGTGTTGCATAAGATAGTTCTTACTGTGGTGCATGAGAGACAGTTCATGTTGTGCTGCATGAGAGACAGTTCTTGTTGTGCTGCATAAGATAGTTCTTGTTGTGCTGCATGAGAGACAGATCTTGTTGTGCTGCATGAGAGCCTGTTCTTGTTGTGCTGCATGAGAGATAGTTCTTGTTGTGCTGCATAAGAGATAGTTCTTGTTGTGCTGCATGAGAGATAGTTCTTGTTGTGCTGCATGAGAGCCTGTTCTTGTTGTGCTGCATGAGAGATAGTTCTTGTTGTGCTGCATGAGAGCCTGTTCTTGTTGTGCTGCATGAGAGATAGTTCTTGTTGTGCTGCATGAGAGCCTGTTCTTGTTGTGCTGCATGAGAGATAGTTCTTGTTGTGCTGCATGAGACAGTTCTTGTTGTGCTGCATAAGATTGTTCTTGTTGTGCTGCATGAGAGATAGTTCTTGTTGTGCTGCATAAGAGATTGTTCTTGTTGTGTTGCATAAGAGATAGTTCTTGTTGTGCTGCATGAGAGCCTGTTCTTGTTGTGCTGCATGAGAGATAGTTCTTGTTGTGCTGCATGAGAGACAGTTCTTGTTGTGTTGCATAAGATAGTTCTTGTTGTGCTGCATGAGAGATAGTTCTTGTTGTGTTGCATAAGATAGTTCTTGTTGTGCTGCATGAGAGACAGTTCTTGTTGTGCTGATGTTGTGCTGCATGAGAGATAGTTCTTGTTGTGCTGCATGAGAGATAGTTCTTGTTGTGCTGCATGAGAGACAGTTCTTGTTGTGCTGATGTTGTGCTGCATGAGAGATAGTTCTTGTTGTGCTGCATGAGAGATAGTTCTTGTTGTGCTGCATGAGAGACAGTTCTTGTTGTGCTGCATGAGAGACAGTTCTTGTTGTGCTGCATGAGAGATAGTTCTTGTTGTGTTGCATAAGATAGTTCTTGTTGTGCTGCATGAGAGATAGTTCTTGTTGTGCTGCATGAGACAGTTCTTGTTGTGCTGCATGAGAGATAGTTCTTGTTGTGTTGCATAAGATAGTTCTTGTTGTGCTGCATGAGAGACAGTTGTTGTTGTGCTGCATAATATAGTTCTTGCTTTGCTGCATGTGTTATTTCTTTCTCTGCAGTATAAGATATTTCTTGCTGTGCTGCATGAGAGACAGTTCTTGCTTTGCTGCATTCTGCAGTATAAGATATTTCTTGCTGTGCTGAATGAGATAATTCTTGTTATGTTCAAAGGGAGACTAGAAATTTGACTGCATAAAATTATTTTTTGCTATTGTACATGGGAGAAATTCAGAATTGACTGCATAAGATAGTTCTCACTTTGCCGCATGGGAGACAGTTCAGATTTGACTACATAAAATAGTTCTTGCTATGTTGCAATGAAGACAGTTCAGACTTGACTGCAATTAATTGTTCTTGCCATGCTGCACGGGACACGGTTCTGGTGTTTTTTTGCTTAGCAAATTGTATTGTTTTAACATCATGAGGGATGCTTCATGTTTAACATCATGAGGGATGCTTCATGTTTAACATCATGAGGGATGCTTCATGTTTAACATCATGAGGGATGCTTCATGTTTAACATCATGAGGGATGCTTCATGTTTAACATCATGAGGGATGCTTCATGTTTAACATCATGAGGGATGCTTCATGTTTAACATCATGAGGGATGCTTCATGTCTGACATCATGAGAGATGCTTCATGTCTGACATCATGAGAGATGCTTCATGTCTGACATCATGAGAGATGCTTCATGTCTGACATCATGAGAGATGCTTCATGTCTGACAGTATGAGAGATGCTTCATGTTTAACATCATGAGAGATGCTTCATATCTGACATCATGAGAGATGCTTCATTTTTGACAGTATGAGAGATGCTTCATGTTTGGCATCATGAGTGATGCTTCATATCTGACATCATGAGAGACAGTTTAGGTTTGTTAACGTGAGAGACTTCCTTGTTTTAGTTATTATGAATGAATAGCAAACTGTGAGGAATGTGATAGGTAGAGTGATGGCCTTAAAGTAACTTTAGGAGTGTTCACCATGATTATTTTTTTGAGAGGACAGACGAAAGGAAGACCAGGGGTTAATTTGATTGGCTATGTTAAAAGTCACATTACAGGTAGAACTTGTGTCCTGCGAGGCCACACCATGTGACAATTTGGATGTAACATAAGATTTGACAGCCAATGTTATATTAACTTACAATATGAGACCTAACGATGCCATGTGATGACCTTCAAGTTAGACCATGTGATATAACTACCTGTACAAGCTTCTTTGACAAACACAACAAGATCCCTGTGTTGTTGACTAACTTCAGCAGTCCAGACTGGCACCAATTATAGAAAACATCAAACTTTCACTGCAAGCCATGAAAAACCTGAGAGATGTGCTATTTGTACCTACCAAAGAAAGACACAAATGAAATCACATATTCCAAAATGAGACACATAAGAAATGCTGCAAGTGGGTGATTAGATGCTCTCTATGCTAAACACCAGTCTCAAGACAGAGAGGTTCTGAGTTCAAATCCTGGCCGCACCAGTTAGGATTTTTATTTGTGATTTCTCACTGCAGTAAACACCTCAGCAGTGAGGCCTGGTTTGAAATGTCAATTAATCATCGATGGAAAAAATAGAAGCACCCCCTGAAGACGGAGTTATCTACCTGTGCGGCGAGGAACCCCTGTGCACACAGCTGGAAGTGAAAAATAGAAAATGCAAAATTCATTTCCTAGCCTCAAGCTGGCGAACTGATGTAAAAAAAATGCTGCAAACAAAACAAGGAGGAATTAAATCAAAGATAAATAGCACTAAGAAAAATCATTCTTTGTGACTTGAGCATACCTCATACCTGGTACAAGATGAATAAATGGAGTCAGAGATTAAATTAAAAAAAAAAATTCAAGATGACAATTCAGGCTACACAAGTGGCAATATCTATACAAACATCTTTGCAATACCTCGAAGCACAAGCAATAGGGCAATGACTTACGTCTTGCAGCTTCTTATGGAACAGAGGGGCTGTAACCTCACTCTGCCAATAGACCCAGTTCTGTGCTATCTTCTCCAACTGAGCTCACAGCAATCCTACAACCATTGCTCCTGCTTCAATAGTTCTTCTCTAGGTCTGCTTGAACCTTCTAACTTTCCTAGTTACTTATGGATTCCAGCTCATTGACTGTCTTGTAATATTGCTTTGTGGTCATTGCAATATGTAGGCAATCTATTTCCTTTTCTTGGTCTCTGTTTCTACTGGCACCTGGCCATTCTTTCTCAATTTTTTTCATTTGTAATTTTATTTGATGATCTAAGAAACTGTTGAAGGCATCTGTTTATGAAAGATTGGAGAATAAGACATTATAAGTAGTCGTTTTCTGTTCCAATTATCTGCTAAAGAAGCAAAGTCTTATCAGGCACACAAACAATGATGCCAAAAAATACCTCTAGGTAAAGAGAGGAGTCATTGTTTGGTCGCTGGCAGCTAACATTTGCCTATTTAAGCCAACATTTTTTGTGATGAATTTATTGTTGAACTCTACCATGTTTCATATACTTTGTTGTTGAACGTCTGGCATGTGGCAATGAGTATTACGTTCCAATCGCATGATGTTTATGCCACAAATTGATTAGATAACCAGACTCAAATTTGGGCTTGCGCAGGTCTCCAGGTTACTGGTAATGCAAGTGAAGATTGAAATAGTGATGGTGAACATATTAAACTTTGCAAGAAAACAACTTAAGAGTGTAAGCTCTCATGTCTTTTACTGGAAACCACAGAGGACAAGATGAATGAGGAAGCCAACCATTACTTGTATGTGGAAAAGATTGTTGAATTACATGCTGCCTTGAATCAGTGAATGGAAGAGTTACAGTATGTGTGTACATGAAATAAGTGAAATTTTAATGAATTTATTCTTCCGTATAGGATGATAAAGAAAGCATGAAATAAATGAACTCTTCTATCATTCCCGTTTAGTCCTTATGTTTGGTGGCACCCATGTTGTTTCTCCATACTCTTTCTTTCCTATCACTCACACTAACAACATTTCTAATAAGAGACTTTTTGTTTATATTTTGCTTCTTCTATTGAGTTGATCTAGATTTTCACTGAGGCTATGTTAATACTTTGAGATCCTTTTGTGGGTGCACTGGGGATTTAATGACATCTCTAACTGCAACCCCAATCTGTTTGGTTGTTATCATAGATAGGTAGTCTACCCCTTATGTAAAAGTTGAAGATGTGTGTCAGAGGGAGAGAAAATGAACATGAAGAGAACTGTTTGTATATTTCCTGAACAACAAATAAAACAAATGTTAGATATCTTTTAAATATTGTCTTTTCATGATTTCATTGTTATTTATTCTGCTCCTTTTTGGGAGTAACTGCAACCATCCTCAGTGATTGCTGCATCTACATTCACACCCTTACAACCATAAACAATAACCTGCTATTGGTTGCTTTTTTTTTTTTCTCACGAGTTTATCCAATCAGATTACACCTTATACATTATGTACAGACAATCCAATCAGATTCAAGTTTGCATTTACATATGAACAGCTCACAGTCAAATGATGCAATATGGCAACATAAAAAACATCATGGGAACAAATATTAAAAGAACAGCTTTTAAAATGATCATAAACTTAATAAGAAGAAAGACTTGAAAAAAAAAATGACAACAGGAAAAAATAAAAGGGCAAGAGAGAGGATGGTAAGAGTTCAGATCTGGGACAGTGACAATATTGTTGAGGCAAAAAGAAATGAAGGTTATAAAGTATTGAGAGGAAAAGAAATGAAGGTTATAAAGTATTGAGAGGAAAAGAAATAAAAGTTATAAAGTATAGAGAGGAAAAGAAATAAAAGTTATAAAGTATTGAGAGGAAAAGAAATAAAAGTTATAAAGTATTGAGAGGAAAAGAAATAAAAGTTATAAAGTATTGAGAGGAAAAGAAATGAAGGTTATAAAGTATTGAGAGGAAAAGAAATAAAAGTTATAAAGTATTGAGAGGAAAAGAAATAAAAGTTATAAAGTATTGAGAGGAAAAGAAATAAAAGTTATAAAGTATTGAGAGGAAAAGAAATAAAAGTTATAAAGTATTGAGAGGAAAAGAAATGAAGGTTATAAAGTATTGAGAGGAAAAGAAATAAAAGTTATAAAGTATTGAGAGGAAAAGAAATAAAAGTTATAAAGTATTGAGAGGAAAAGAAATGAAGGTTATAAAGTATTGAGAGGAAAAGAAATAAAAGTTATAAAGTATTGAGAGGAAAATAAATAAAAGTTATAAAGTATTGAGAGGAAAAGAAATAAAAGTTATAAAGTATTGAGAGGAAAAGAAATAAAAGTTATAAAGTATTGAGGGGAAAAGAAATAAAAGTTTTAAAGTATTGAGAGGAAAAGAAATGAAGGTTATAAAGTATTGAGGGGAAAAGAGATAAAAGTTATAAAGTATTGAAAGGAAAAGAAATAAAAGTTATAAAATATTGAAAGGAAAAGAAATAAAAGTTATAAAGTATTGAGAGGAAAAGAAATAAAAGTTATAAAGTATTGAGAGGAAAAGAAATAAAAGTTATAAAGTATTGAGAGGAAAAGAAATAAAAGTTTTAAAGTATTGAGAGGAAAAGAAATGAAGGTTATAAAGTATTGAGGGGAAAAGAGATAAAAGTTATAAAGTATTGAAAGGAAAAGAAATAAAAGTTATAAAATATTGAAAGGAAAAGAAATAAAAGTTATAAAGTATTGAGAGGAAAAGAAATAAAGGTTATAAAGTATTGAGAGGAAAAGAAATAAAGGTTATAAAGTATTGAGGGGAAAAAAGAAATAAAGGTTATGACATATTAAGGAAAAAAGAAGTAAAGATTATAACGTATTGAGGAAAAATAAAATAAAGGTAATAAAGTACTGAAGAAAATGAAAGAATTTTGGAGAAAGAATTGATTGTCAATACCATAATTGATGATGGTAAACATTCTTGTAAATTAACTTTCTTCTTGCTTGAAAACATTGTCAGCTTCTAAACATATATATGAGCTAAAGACCACATCAAATTTCATATATGTACCTAAACCTTTTCACATTAAAGTGCAAAACTTTTTGACCAATTCCCATACATTTAGTTCAGTCTTATAAAGCAACAAGACAACAGGGTCAAACATTCTTACAAACCAACCAATCAGAATGCTTCATCTCTACAGACATTCTTACAAACCAACCAATCAGAAAGCATCATCTCTTCAGACATTCTTAGAAATCAATCAATCAGAAAGCTTCATCTCTTCACACATTCTTACAAACCAACCAATTAGAACGCATCATATCTTCAGACATTCTTACAAACAAACAATCAGAAAGCATCATATTTTCAGATATTCTTCTACAAACCAACCAATCAGATAAAGACATTTTTTCAAACAGCCACATGAAATGCATCACCGGGACAACAAAACCTCTACAAATTCGAGTATTTACATATTTCCTTTCTCTAACTCACCCACTAACAAATCTTTCTATAAATCATGCCTGTACTACCGTTGTGTGAACAAAAGAACACATTCTGCAAATACTTGCAGAAAACAACAGCAGAGAGAAAAGAAAGAGGCGAACCTTGAAAGACAATGAGAACACCGACAAGAGAGGCAATGATAGCAAGCACTGATTCAATGAAGCTGTGAAGTCAATCAAGAATAGTGTCTTATGGCAGTAAATCCTGTGTGACATCATATGACAATGGAAGAGTGTAGGGCATGCACATTTAGATAAGAGTATGTTTTATGCTATGCTTCTGAATGTTTCCGGACTTCTGTTTCTCATTTCCATTTATCCCTGCGTTATTCAGGTTTAACTAGCTTGGAACTTGTCAAGCTATTTGAGATTTCACAATTTCAGTTTCTTTCTGAAATCTATTGACATCTTCCTATTGCCATTATGTCATAAAGTAGTTATAAACTGACATTTGCCCATAAGAAATATTTAAAAAGACTACCTCTCAAAGATTTAAAAAACCTTTAGTTAAGACCAGTTCTGACTATTTCACAGAGATTAAAAAACCTTTAAGACCAGTTCTGACTATTTCTCAAAGATTTAAAAAACCTTTGGTTAAGACCAGTTCTGACTATTTCTCAATGATTAAAAAACCTTTAAGACCAGTTGTGACTATTTCACAGATATTAAAAAACCTTTAAGACCAGTTGTGACTATTTCACAGAGATTAAAAAACCTTTAAGACCAGTTCTGACTATTTCTCAAGGATTAAAAAACCTTTATGACCAGTTCTGACTATTTCACAGAGATTAAAAAACCTTTAAGACCAGTTCTGACTATTTCTCAAAGACTTAAAAAACCTTTAAGACCAGTTCTGACTATTTCTCAAAGACTTAAAAAACCTTTAAGACCAGTTGTGACTATTTCACAGATATTAAAAAACCTTTATAACCAGTTTTGACTATTTCTCAAAGATTAACATCTTGTTGGCTCATTCAAATTTCCAGAAAATAAACCCAGACTATGGCTAAAACTTCACTGTTGAACAGTTCACAGTTAAAACTAATAAATAAAAGCATAAATTGGTATCTGCCTGAAGCTTCTTCATATTTTATCTCAGAGACTAAAACCAGCCTCTGGATTAGCCATTGTCAAAGTGAATTTTGCCACTGATGGACTGAGCATTAGAAGGGTAAACTTGGGTCTCCAAATGTTGTCAGACCAATTCTCTGTGCTGTTTCTCTTGTAACTTCTGAGATATTGAATCTTCCCTTGACTGGCAAGTCTTGGAAAGTTTTATCTACTTGCTGCCAGTTGCACTGTCTCTTGCACCCACTCATAGAGTGCAGTAAATGTGTCTCTGATCCTTCAACTTCGTTTGAACTTTTTCGACGTACTTTCTGCTTTAAGTTTGCATCCATTGAGACTTCACACTCCTGCATTGGGATCCTAGGTCGATTGGGTTGTCCTATAAATAAATTTGTGTGATTTACACTTGGGGGAGAAGGGATTTGACATTCACCTGCAGGATCTGTTCTGCTGCTAAGAGAATCTGTCTCATGACTTAAATTGTGAAGGTGAGCCTGCCTGGGGGACTTGGCAAGGTCTGGAGACTTCAGCTCACAGATTTTGTTCCTGGAAAGACTGTGGTGTTTCAGAAGTTGTTGGTGTGCCATCTCAAAGTAACACATTTGTTTTCGTGCTTCATTAAGCTCGTCAAGTTCAGCTGTTCTGTGAGTATCAAAGTTCGACAGATCATGTGGTTTGTGGTAATGCTGAAGCCAGGTTGAATTGTAAAAACTAGGATTTTTAGAATCCAAATTGAAACAATTTGATTGTGACACATTGGCTTGAGCGTGTAAATGTTCATCATGGTGATTCTCCTTCAGGAAAGATGGAGGCAGCTCCCTAGCAGGTGCATGTGGGTTTTCTTCACCTGGTTGACTTGATGACAGCCTACATGCATTTTCCTGCTTTCCTGGTAAAGAAAGCCCATTTGTGAAATGGTTGAAGATTTTGCTAGTTGTCGAAGAGTTCATTGGAAAAATGTGGGAAGAACTGTTGGAAGTCTTGAAGCGGGGTGGTGATGGTGTCATATTAGCTTGAAGTGTCGGAGATGCCGGGCCATTCTGGCTAAGCATTTGTCCTAATAGAGTTGATGTTTCCAACCTTTCAGGGACGGGTTGCCTGGAGCTAGATCCAAGAGTGTTTGCGCCCATTAGGGGCCTCATTTCATCATGTCTAGTACCTTGATGTCTGCATTGCTCAGATGTTCTGCTAGCAAAAGTCTCTCTGTAACTAGGTAATAACATGGGAAACTGGTTGTTTGCACTGTCTGTTCTATCGTGGGGGAGGTGTTTATGTTGTTTAAGGTGGTCCATCGACGAATTGTAGGGAAATGTGTAATCTGAATTTCTGTTACCGTGGACACCAGGGCTGGGCGCAAAAATGTTGCTGCCTGGAGAAATACCACTGTCCGTGGAAGGAGACAGCTGCCCGTACTTGTCATTCTCTCCAATTGTTTCAGTAGCTTGTTTGGCAAATGTTTCCATGTTTAGCAAAGAACCTTCACTTTCGCTGGATGACTGCGATGAACGTTTTTGTCTCCCTTGACCGTGTTCCCGGAAATGTGTGGTCTGACCTAGGTATGGTACAGAAGATGGTAGAATGTCTGATGACTCTTTGGACGTATGTAGGTCACTTCTTTCTGAGAAAGGATGAGCCCTTTCATAGAACTGTGAGGGTAAGGGAGTAATGTCTCCAGACATGCGCCTTGAGAGTGGGGGATGCTGATTCCCCCAAACTGGATGGGGTCGCTTTACGTTGTGGAAATAGCTTGGAGGAGAGAAGTTGTTTTGGTAGGGGTGCCAATGTTGCTGTCGAAAATAAATAGGTTGCCAGTGATCAGATCCGTCAACACCAGCTCTTGTAAGGTTGAGATGGTGGAGGTTGTGGTCTAAATTATAGTAGAAGTCGCTAAAGAGGCTGCTTGTGCTATTGCTCGAGACATTAGCTCCACTCAAGGGAACTAGGTTTTGGCGTGGGTGGGTGTTCAGGTGAGGTGCACATTTATTAGCAGGAGAGCTGGTGACACGGCTATTATCAAATGTGTTGACGTAAACTTCCAGATTAGAAGTACCAACACTGCTGCCACTGCTACCACAGTCAGGAACATCTGGACAACCGAAATGTTCTGAAGTGAAAGTCTGATTGCTGAGAGAATAACTACTGCTGCAACAATTGTTGTTGTTGCTGTCATTGGTCAGTGAGTGGCCAGCACACCCCGTTGACCTGAAGTTGTTGTTGTTGCTGTCATTGGTTAGTGAGTGACCAACACACCCCGTTGACCTGAAGTTGTTGTTGTTGTTGTTGCTGTCACTGGTCAGTGATTGAGCCACACACCCAGTTGACCTGAAGTTGTTAATGTCATGCGTGAGTTCATCCTTGAACGGACTAGATACGTCTAGTTCTTGTTTACAAGAGCTCTTCATGGCAGAAACACAAACTGTGTGAATGATAAAACAAGTACGTTAAAATTACAATTGCTGAAAGGTTTTACAAATTAACGTATTAAAAAAAAAATTACTGTAACAGGTCATCATCATCAAGTACCAGGCCTGATCATGTCTCTCCACAACTTTCGATCTCGACAGTTATTTATCAGTTTTGTTGTTGACCTTCTGCAAAGTCATTCTCTGAAACCGTCTGGTGTCTTTTCTCTTTGCTTCCCTCTATCTCTTCGTCCCTCAATTTTTCCAGTTGTCACTATATATTACAGCTGTTCTCTTCTCATAGCATGACCAAAAAATGATGACTGTTTCTTCTTAATATTGGATATTAGTTCTCTTTTTGCTTTGGCCTCTTTCAGAACATTTGCATTACTCTTAGCTGTCCATGATACTCTCAACATTCTTATGTAAAACCAGATTTCTCTTATCTGTCCATGATACTCTCAACATTCTTATGTAAAACCACATTTCTAAAGCTTCCGGTGATTTTCTTGTCTGTTGTCCTATTGCCCATGATTCACATCCATTTATTAAGACTGGCTCTATGTAATATTTAAGAACTCTTTTTCTTGTTTCTACTGGCAAAAATGGATTGCACAGTATCTTTCTCATTTTTTTGGGAAAGCTCCTGTTTCCTTAGCCATTCTGCATCTCTGTAACGTATAAAGGTATTTCTAAAACACAGCACAGTCGTTTATCACTGATATTTTAGCTGGTTTTCTCATGTGTGACTTTCCAGGAAGATAAAATACACTGCTTCTCATATTAAATGTTCAAGGTGATTAGAAGAAGGTATATCTTAATATTAAAAAAATTATGTAGCTAAAGGAAGAAATAAATGAAATACTATTTGCAGACGACCAAGTTCTGATACACAAAACAACTGAGGACCTACAAGAACATATCAACAGGCTAAACAACACTTGTAAACAATACAACATGCAGATCAACATAAGCAAAACCGAAGTAATGGCAATAGCGAGAAAGAAAGAAAAACTAAACATCATTATAGATAATACGACTTTGAAGCAAGTAGACAATTTTAAATATCTGGGTAGCACGTTAACACAAGACAATAACCAAGAAACAGAGATAGATATAAGGTGTAACAAAGCATGCCAAGTTATAGGCCAAGTATCAACACTATTGAAAAACAAAGCAATAACTACGGAAGCAAAAAGGGCAATATACAAATCAATTTTTCTACCAACTCTGTGCTATCAGTGCCAGAATTGGACGCTGGACTCTAGAACAATAAGAAAGATAACGACCACCGAAATGAAATGTGTCAGAAGAATGACAGGAAACAGCTTAAGGGACAGAGTAAGAAACACTGACCTGAGGAAGAAACTCGAAATTGAACCAGCCATCGAATACATAAAGAAACAACAGATAAATTGGTTCGGCCACATAACAAGACAAAAAGAACTAACAATGACTCGAAGAGCCTTAAATAAACGCTACGAAAACGCCAGATTAAGAGGAAGACCGAGAAAGAGATGGATAAAGGGAATACTAGAGTCATTAGAAGGGATAACATCAGAAGAGGCCAACAGAAGAGCAAAGAATCGCAGATTGTTTCTCCCCTCGACGCCAACGGCAGCAGAGGAAGGATAGAAGAAGATGAAGAAGATGTAGCTAAAAATGGAATATTTTATCTCAAGAATATCTCAGATTGGCAATTTCGTTGATCTTGTTGTTACAAGCATTAACTACCAAAACATCATTCATTCATAATTTCTGACTTTAGCTAAAAATGTTAAGATTGAAATTCTTAAATTCCTGAAGGGAGAATAGATTTGCAACATATTTTATTTTATGATAGAGAAAAGTATTACATATATAGTAGATCCAAGTTTTATAATAGAGAAAAGTACTATATGTATAGCAGATACAAGTTTTATAATAGACAAAAGAGTACAGTACATGCTAAAGGTAGCGCAGAATTTTTCTACCAAGAGTCGATGCGTAATGTTTCAACTGAAAGCAGAGTACAATGTTTCAACGTTAAACAGACCACAATGTTCCCGCTAAAAGCAGAGTACAATGTTTCAACGTTAAACAGACCACAATGTTCCCGCTAAAAGCAGAGTACAATGTTTCAACGTTAAACAGACCACAATGTTCCCGCTAAAAGCAGAGTACAATGTTTCAACGTTAAACAGACCACAATGTTCCCGCTAAAAGCAGAGTACAATGTTTCAACGTTAAACAGACCACAATGTTCCCGCTAAAAGCAGAGTACAATGTTTCAACGTTAAACAGACCACAATGTTCCCGCTAAAAGCAGAGTACAATGTTTCAACGTTAAACAGACCACAATGTTCCCGCTAAAAGCAGAGTACAATGTTTCAACGTTAAACAGACCACAATGTTCCCGCTAAAAGCAGAGTACAATGTTTCAACTTTAAACAGACCACAATGTTCCCGCTAAAAGCAAATGCTATCTTCCTCACAAAACAGAACATAATCTTCCAAGTGAAAGAGAGCACAAGCAGTTATGTGCATGGTATTCCACCTAAAGCAATGCACGACCTTCATGCTGTAAGCATCTCACAATCATTCTACATGCAGATTATTTTTCAAAAAGTTAATTAAAACCCATACTGTGTATAGAGATAGACTCAAGATACAACAAAGCGTGTCGGAATCATTGGAAAGTTATCACCACTATTGTCCAAAAAGGAAATAACTCTAGAAGCAAAACGAGCACTATACAATACAATCTTCATCCCAACGTTGTGCTACCAATGCCAGACCTGGACTCTAAATGCAAGAACAATAAGAAAAATAACCTCTACAGAGATGAAATGTGTTAGACGAATTATAGGAAACAGTCTGAAAGATATGATCAGAAATGAAGAATGGAGAAAAAAGTTAGGAATAACGTCCGCCATAGAATATACAAAGAAACAACAGATAAAATGACTTGGCCACGTGACAAGGCAGAAAGAACAAAACACAACACAACGAGCCTTCAGCAAACTTTGTGAGAACACCAGGACGACTACGAAAAAGATGGATTGACGGAATATTAGAAGAACTATGAAACATAACAGCAGCAGAGGCGAACAGAAGAGCAAAAGATGGATTGACGGAATATTAGAAGAACTATGAAACATAACAGCAGCAGAGGCGAACAGAAGAGCAAAAGATGGATTGACGGAATATTAGAAGAAGTATGAAACATAACAGCAGCAGAGGCGAACAGAAGAGCAAAAGATGGATTGACGGAATATTAGAAGAACTATGAAACATAACAGCAGCAGAGGCGAACAGAAGAGCAAAAGATGGATTGACGGAATATTAGAAGAACTATGAAACATAACAGCAGCAGAGGCGAACAGAAGAGCAAAAGATGGATTGACGGAATATTAGAAGAACTATGAAACATAACAGCAACAGAGGCGAACAGAAGAGCAAAAGATGGATTGACGGAATATTAGAAGAACTATGAAACATAACAGCAGCAGAGGCGAACAGAAGAGCAAAAGACAGCAAATTACATCTCCCCTCGACGCTGGAAGGCAAATGAAGAAGGAAAGAAGAAGAGGAAGAAGAAGAAGTAGAAGAAAAGTCATATCCTTGATAACACGGTGATATCAAGCATATTTTATTTAACATATGTCGATATGTAGTCAGTTTTGATGTTTGAGTAATGATGATTGCTTGTATTCCATTATGTCAAACCTGGCCCACCGTATATGTATATATGTATGTGACAAACTGGTTGGCATAGGCTTTTATATCCTTCCTCAATTCTTGGTTCAAAGTGCATTCTATCATACTGTTGTTGACTCTTTACCACGCCACAACACTAAGCTATCTAGTATCTTCTCTCTTTGTCCTCCGCGATCTTTCTTTCCCCGTATTTTGCCAGTTGTAACCAAGTATTCCAGCTCTTTCTCCTAATTTTTCTCTTTTCATTGATGTGCCCAACAAAATGTCGATTGTAGGAATGACATAACATGATCTTCAACTTAATTCTCCAGCGCCGCTAGACGTCGCATCGAGACGTCGCCACCCATCTCTATTCTAGGCGAGATGTTCAATTTTATCTAATGAGTCTATGCCTGCCAACTTTGATTCTCTTATAAGTATTCTGGGGACTGAGAGGTTGTGAGTTCAAATCCTGGCTGCGCCAGTTGAGATTTTTATTTATGATTTCTCTCTGTGGCAACCACCCCTGGTCTCAGCAACGAGGCCCGGCTAGAAACTTCAATTACTCATCGACGGAATAAATATCAGTACCTCCGAAGACGATGGAGCCGCGATAGCTCAGTGGTCAGTGAACTGGACTACAAAGGACAAGAGGTAGGGTTCGATCCCAACCGACGGCTTCCGGGTTCACCCAACCTTTAATGGGTACCGGATTTTTTTCTGGGAAAGTGAAGCGGCACGGACGTAATCCCGACCACATTACCCCAAAAATCATGTGCCGAAGGTCTGTAAAATTGATGGTCACTAACACCATATTCCCTATAGGCCACTTGGCGTGACGGGGGCACTTTACTTTTTTTTACCTCCGAAGACGGAGTTACAGGCTTGTATAGCTTGTGTAGACGGCTGCCAGGGAAACACGGATTAACACGCACAATTCAGTTCCTAGTCTCTATCTAGTGACTTTACCAGAGGTTAAAGCTGGCGAACGCCAAAAAAAAAAAAAAAGAAAAAAAAATTAAATAAGTAGTCTTTTCAGTGTCTTTCTATGTCTTCCTCTTTTTCTGTATCCTCAAGTTTCTCACAGAAGGGTCTGTTTTTTTAATTCTCTTGTTGTCTCTCTGTTTTTTTAATTCTCTTGTTGTCTCTACTCAGCACATGCCCGACATATGTACATCTTCTTTTCCTACTTGCAGATGAGATCGTTGGCTGCATCGCCATTTTCTGTTGACATATACATGACATATATATGTAATGTATGGCCTTTAGCGTCTTGACAGATGGTTGGTAGCAAGCAATCATGATAAGTCAGTAGTTTGGTAAAACATTAGTGTTTCATACTAGGTGCTGTTTTACTGAATAGCTTCTATCGTGGCTGAATTTGCCAATCTTGGACAGACAGATCCATCCACAGAACGAGCAAGGTGTATTTGCAGTACCTGGCCTTGTCACTTGCGCCTTTTGTCTTCTGAATTTGCTATCAGCACTGTCTCGAAAGTTGCTGTTCCACTTTTTATTTTTTGCTCTCCATGTGCTACGATCTGCAACCACATTTTCCCAGTTTCTTTCACTGATAAAAAATTCCATCAACATCCTGCAAACATCCTAACATCTCAGGACTGGTCTGCCCTTTGGTCTCTTTCCATCCTTAAGTTCGCCGTACAATATTTGTTTGGGAATACAATTGTTTGCCATTAATATACAGACATATACATACAGCACAAATTATTGGAATATTCAAAGCCGTGGCGAGGACTGTGAACTTCATCTTGACGAGAAGGGAAAAGACATGACTATAAGCTTATCAAATTATGTTCCGTTAGGTTTGTTTTATGACATTTTGTTTTAATTTCCAGGTTGAGTTGTCCAACCTCTATTAAACTATTTCGTGAAATGTACAGCTTGAGTCCGTTGTCCTCTGAGAATTTACCATTTTGTTAAATTTGTCTACCGAGTCTTCTGTCCAATGAAAAAATATACCTTTTTGTTAAATTTGTCTACCGAGTCTTCTGTCCAATGAAAAAATATACCTTTTTGTTAAATTTGTCTACCGAGTCTTTTGTCCAGTGAGAAAATACCATGATGTTAAATTTGTCTACCGAGTCTTCTGTCCTATGAGAAAATACCGTGATGTTAAATTTGTCTACCGAGTCTTTTGTCCAGTGAGAAAATACCATGATGTTAAATTTGTCTACCGAGTCTTTTGTCCAGTGAGAAAATACCGTGATGTTAAATTTGTCTACCGAGTCTTCTGTCCTATGAGAAAATACCGTGATGTTAAATTTGTCTACCGAGTCTTCTGTCCTATGAGAAAATACCGTGATGTTAAATTTGTCTACCGAGTCTTTTGTCCAGTGAGAAAATACCATGATGTTAAATTTGTCTACCGAGTCTTTTGTCCAGTGAGAAAATACCATGATGTTAAATTTGTCTACCGAGTCTTTTGTCCAGTGAGAAAATACCATGATGTTAAATTTGTCTACCGAGTCTTTTGTCCAGTGAGAAAATACCATGATGTTAAATTTGTCTACCGAGTCTTCTGTCCAGTGAGAAAATATCATGATGTTAAATTTGTCTACCGAGTCTTCTGTCCAGTGAGAAAATACCATGATGTTAAATTTGTCTACCGAGTCTTCTGTCCAGTGAGAAAATATCATGATGGTAAATTTGTCAGCCATCTTCTAATCTGGTCAATATGGCGGATAGGTGGCAGGACCCGTTGAGGCTCTGTTTGAAAACCGTTCCTTGTTGCAGTTTCCTCATTTTCCAAGTCCGGCTTGCTCCCGGAGCTACTGAGTTTAATGCTCTGTATACACAGTGAGCCGTGTTTTTCATTCGGACCATTTTTCGATATTCCGATTGCTTAAGATGAATGACGATATCGTATAACGAAGGACATATAGTTGCGTTCACTTTCAGTGCTGCTGCGCCTTATGTCTTTTTGACGTATGCTGTGGTTGCTATGACTGCAGCTACCTTTCTTTTTCAATCCTTCAGTGAGATGAGATGTTAATTCGGATGATTCCACTGGTACGAGCGGTTGATCAATTATGGATTTTAATTCGTTTGTCGTGATACCGGGGCTTTGGACTTTCTACAACTATAACTTCTATTCATGTCAAAAATAGCATTTAAAAAAATTATTTTCTTGCCAGTCTTCGGTTAAATGAGAAAATACCACTCTTGGAAATGCATCTCGAATTTTCCATCCTTTGTGAAAATACCATTTTGTTGATCTTATCTGTTGAATTCTGTGTGAAAATAATTGTCATAGATTTTCATTTCTAAAAATTTCATGTACTCTCTTCTTAGAAATCTGAATACTGCATGATTGTGTATCTGGTCATCGTTATGGTGATCATCATCATCGTCATCAAGTACCGGGCCTGCTGGCGTAGGTGGTCATGTCTCTCCACAATTTTCGATCTCGACAGTTATTTATCATTTCAGTTGTTGACCTTCTGCCAAGCCATTCTCTTAAGCTGACTGGTATCTTTTCGCTTTGCTTTCCTCTATCTCTTAGTCACTCAATTTACCCAGTTGCTGCAATATATTTTAGTTATACTCTTCTCATTACATGGACAAAAAATGATGATTGTTTCTTCCTAATATTGGAAATTAGCTCTCTCTTTGCTTTGGCTTCTTTCAGAACGTTTTCATTACTCTTCTTACCAGTCCATGGTATTCTCAACATTCTTCTGTAAAACCACATTTCTAAAGCCTCACCACATTTCTAAAGCCTCCAGTAATTCTCTTTTTAGAGATCTAAAAACTGCAAGATTGTGTATGTGGTCATCGTTATGGTGATAGGTAAATAATAAACATAACCCACCTGAGCGAAGGTTGGAGAAGCTTAGCCAGCTAGATGCCCAGTCAGCGACAGAACATAGGAACTCTCCCGTGGACTCTCCGTGGACGCTCATCTTGTATGACTCAAACAGGGGATGCATGATAGCTTTGAACTAACAGCAGTTAAGGAAGATATTGTTGAGGTTCTTCCCGGTGTTTGGTGCCTACTTTTGTCATGATTGATAACATCAGGATACATATTTGATAACATCAGGATACATATTTGATAACATCAGGATACATATTTGGTAACATCAGGATACATATTCGATAACATCAGTATACATATTTGGTAACATCAGGATACATATTTGGTAACATCAGGATACATATTTGATAACATCAGGATACATATTTGATAACATCAGGATACATATTTGGTAACATCAGGATACATATTTGGTAACATCAGGATACATATTTGATACCATCAGAAGACATATTTAGCAACATCAGGATACATATTTGATAACATCAGGATACATATTTGATAACATCAGGATACATATTTGATAACATCAGGATAGATATTCGATAACATCAGGATACATATTTGATACCATCAGTATACATATTTGATAACATCAGAATACATATTTGATAACATCGGTATACATATTTGATAACATCAGAATACATATTTGATAACATCAGGATACATATTTGATAACATCAGGATACATATTTGATAACATCGGGATACATATTTGATAACATCAGAATAGTACCTTGTTTGAGACAAACGGACATGCAAACAAACAGACGGACATACAAACAAACAGACGGACAGAGATAGACAGACAGACAAATAGATAGAGACATGCAGACAGATAGAGACAGATTGACGGAGACAGTCACACAGACAGGCAGGCAAACATAGACAGGCAGACAGATAGAAACAGTCAGATAGACAGAGATAGTCAGATAGACAGGCAGGCAGACATAACAGATAGGCACAGACAGACGTAGAGAGACAGGCAGATATACAGAGACAGACAGATATACAGAGACAGGCAGATACAGACAGACATACTGAGATTAACAGACATACATTTATTCCTCTATCATCTGAACTTAACCCTCGTGTCTTCACGTTGGTCTGTTTACAACGACTTTGTTGTCATGGAAACGTTTATTTACAAATGACGTAAAAAAGGATACAGTTCCGAAAGTCCAACTTTCCTTGCTCTTCTGTTGGACATACTCCTCATAGCAGTCGTCCATAGTGACAGTCAGGTCAGCGTAAGTGCACAAGTCTGGAACCAGGCTTTCGTAATTTCTGTGAACATCAAGGCATACTTAGATAGTGTACGTCATCAATAGAGAATACCCTTCATTATAACACTATTCATTTTTCATAATTTCGTTTAAAAATGATAATACATTTTTTTTAGTACTAACATCTCTAACGATTCCAAAGTATTATATCAAAATATTAAATTATGTTATTTATGTCATTTTAATAGTGCTTTTATATTGTGCCAAACTGTCTCTAGCAAATATAGCTGATAAGTTTGTTGGCAGCTCCGGCACTGAGTATGACCTGACTCTGGACAAAGAGGACATCTCCATGTTTGTTTTTAATTCTTTAACTCTTTCAGTAAGGAAGGTGTTTATCAATCCAGCGGTAGAGATTTAATTAAAACAAGACAAATGAAATTTTTGGGGCATGTTAAAAGACACAACAGCCTACTAAAAGTAATATTGGAAGGGAAAATACAAGGTAAAAGAGGCAGAGGCAGACCAAGACTAACATGGACGAGTAACATCAAAAGATTGACAAGTCAATCTATGACAGCCTGAACCATCAAAGCAAGAAACAGAGTAGAATGGTGATCCATGGTAGCCAACCTTCGTTGCGGAGAAGGCACTCGATGATGATGATGGTAGAGATTTCAGAGAGAAAACGTTTCATGGTTTTAAATATTAATCAACATGTTTATATTTATCTAACACCTGATATATTCTAACATTTGTTAGATAATTAAACAAAGAATTATATTTCAATAATACCAAGATGATCATCATCATCAAGTACCGGGCCTGCTGGCGTAGGTGATCATGTCTCTTCACAACTTTCGATCTCGACAGTTATTTATCATTTCTGTTGTTGACCTACTGCCAAGCCATTCTCTTAAGCTGTCTGGTATTTTTTCTCTTTACTTCCCTCTATCTCTTCATCCCTCAATTTTCCCAGTTGTTACAATATATTCCAGTTGTTCTCTTCTCATTACATGGCCACAAAATGATGATTGTTTCTTCCTAATATTGGAAATTAGCTCTCTTTTTGCTTTGACCTCTTTCAGAACGTTTTCATTATTCTTCTTAGCTGTCCATGATATTCTCAACATTCTTCTGTAAAACCACATTTCTATAGACTCCTGTGAATTTCTTGTCTGTTGTCCTATTGTCCATGATTCACATTCATATGTTAAGACTGGCTCTACATAACATTTAAGAATTGAGACATGATATATGATGTAAGATTTGTTACAGCTTGAGGAACGAATGAACCGCTGTAAAGATGTACAGAAAACCGCACTAGCTCTTTCATCCCTGACTTTTTTGTTCTGATTTGAAAAATAATTGATCAGATTCGATCACCATAGCGACCCCTTACAACAAGACAACGTCTGGTAATAATTATAAACACAACTTTTGTTCAAAATGTGCTAGGAAACCCCAACAGATTTTCAACATCATCACGTGCCATAACGGTTGGCGTAGGCGATCATGTTCTTCCACAATCTACTATCTATAGTGCATCGTATCAGTTCTGTTGTTGACTGTTTTCCATGCCATGACAACAAGCTATCTAGTGAACAGATTTTAAGACTTAAAAAAAAATATTACATAAATGTATAGGGGCGTAAAACGAGCCAGATCTACAATTTGAAAACGAAAGTAAACGACTCCTTCCGGGAGATCACACTGCCACTGCCACCATTTGGTGATTCCCAGTGATACAGTCTGCCGGCCCTACAAGTCCCACCAGGAAACAACTCTTGTTAACTGAGATAATATAGCAAATATGAAGCAGGACAAATGTGAAGAGGTCCGTCAGGGCCTGAAAGGGTTTTAAAAGTCTTCAATATTTGTCTTTGGCAGGAGAAAATCACTAAAATAGAATTATGGAAATGTGACAGTCAAATACCAGTGGATAAAGAGATACAGCAAAGACGATGGTGCTGGATAGGACACACAGGGAAGCCAACTGAGAGTATTACACAACAGATCCTTTTTTGGAATCCCCAGCGGAAAAGACAAAGAGGAAGACCAAAAAATTATTGGAGAAGACAGACAGAAGCAGAGATGAAGATGATGTGGGAGACATGGAATGATCTTAAAAGAATGGCAAGAAACAACGACTTGGAGAGTGTTTGTTGAAGACCTATGCTCCACAGGGAGCTTAAAGGTAGAAGAAGAATATTAGTCTTGACACATAGGGTGATGTGATAAAGGAAAGAACATTCTCGGCGTGTATCGTTTCAACCTGGAGCTGTAGCCTGTGAGAAGTTTTACAAGAAACTGTAGCTTTCTAAAATCGGAGATAGGATAGAAGGTATCGTGAATGGTTTCTCCATCAGAAGTAACCAATACATGTCCGAAGTTATTCTGAGCCCACATCGGGCTTAGTCGTATTCGTACACAGACTAAACCTATAATTCAAGGAAACAGCGGTCCACGATGTGGTAGCAATCCATTTCTGGGGTTAGTTTGGGAGACTGATGGGAAAGTAGAATAAAGGTCGCTTGCCCAGTGCAGTCGCCACGAGGTGTTCGAGTGCGAGATTTTCATTTTCTCCATAGGGAGAGTGGTTGGTCTCGAGGCAAGACGCGGCCTCGAGACAGTGGGGTTGTGGGTTCAAATCCCGGTTGGTTGGGATTTTTATTTATGATATCTCTCTGCGGCAACCACTCCTGGTCTCAGCAGCGAGGCCCGGCTTAGAACGTCAATTACTCATCGACGGAAAAAATATGAGCACCTCCGAAGTCGGAGTTATCTCCCTGTGCGGCGAGAGACCCCTCACACGGCTTCCAGGGAGAAATGGATTAACAAGCAAAATTCAGTTCCCAGTCTCTAGGGACTTCGTCAGAGGTCAAAGCTGGCGAACGAAAACAAAAAATTTCCTTCATAACCTTGAAGGACGAATAATAGCAACTGTATTATACTACAAGTAGAAGTACTACACTACAAGTAGGAGTATTACACTATGAGTAAAAGTATTACACTACCAGTAGGAGTATTACACTATGAGTAAAAGTATTACACTACCAGTAGGAGTATTGCACTATGAGTAAAAGTATTACACTACCAGTCTTCGTTTTTTTCTGTTGTTGTTTGTCTGTTAATTTTTCCGAGTGCTAACACATACTTATTTGTTCTATTATTCCCTATTATCGCCTCGGAAGTTCCCCATATAATAATATTTATGTATTATTATTTGTTACCAGTATATAACCACTGGAAACTACTATTCGTGCTGTTTCGTCCAATAAATGTTTGTCTACAACACAAGTATTCAGCCCTACTGGGAGATACTTGCATTAATAGGAAAGTACAAATATACAATTTATTTCCGGTCTGAGATCGTTACCCTATGCTATAGTCATTGAGAGCGCCTTTCGTGGAAGACACTACTACAATAGCCAATTTTTTTAGTTGGCTGAGTGGCAGTGTGCCAAGCGTTCGGCCTCTCGTGGCAAGGCGCGGTGCCAGGGAGTACGGGTTCGATCCCACTTCGGACCATATATTGTTCTTCGTTTTTTTCTGTTGTTGTTTGTCTGTTAATTTTTCCGAGTGCTAACACATACTTATTTGTTCTATTATTCCCTATTATCGCCTCGGAAGTTCCCCATATAATAATATTTATGTATTATTATTTGTTACCAGTATATAACCACTGGAAACTACTATTCGTGCTGTTTCGTCCAATAAATGTTTGTCTACAACACAAGTATTCAGCCCTACTGGGAGATACTTGCATTAATAGGAAAGTATAAATATACAATTTATTTCCGGTCTGAGATCGTTACCCTATGCTATAGTCATTGAGAGCGCCTTTCGTGGAAGACACTACTACAATAGCCAATTTTTTTAGTTGGCTGAGTGGCAGTGTGCCAAGCGTTCGGCCTCTCGTGGCAAGGCGCGGTGCCAGGGAGTACGGGTTCGATCCCACTTCGGACCATATATTGTTCTTCGTTTTTTTCTGTTGTTGTTTGTCTGTTAATTTTTCCGAGTGCTAACACATACTTATTTGTTCTATTATTCCCTATTATCGCCTCGGAAGTTCCCCATATAATAATATTTATGTATTATTATTTGTTACCAGTATATAACCACTGGAAACTACTATTCGTGCTGTTTCGTCCAATAAATGTTTGTCTACAACACAAGTATTCAGCCCTACTGGGAGATACTTGCATTAATAGGAAAGTACAAATATACAATTTATTTCCGGTCTGAGATCGTTACCCTATGCTATAGTCATTGAGAGCGCCTTTCGTGGAAGACACTACTACAATAGCCAATTTTTTTAGTTGGCTGAGTGGCAGTGTGCCAAGCGTTCGGCCTCTCGTGGCAAGGCGCGGTGCCAGGGAGTACGGGTTCGATTCCACTTCGGACCATATATTGTTCTTCGTTTTTTTCTGTTGTTGTTTGTCTGTTAATTTTTCCGAGTGCTAACACATACTTATTTGTTCTATTATTCCCTATTATCGCCTCGGAAGTTCCCCATATAATAATATTTATGTATTATTATTTGTTACCAGTATTACACCACCAGTATTATACTACCAGTATTATACTACCAGTATTATACTACCAGTAATACACCACCAGTATTATACTACCAGTATTACACTACCAGTATTACACCCCCAGTATTATACTACCAGTATTACACTACCAGTATTATACTACCAGTATTACACTACCAGTATTATAATACCAGTATTACACTACCAGTATTATACTATCAGTATTACACTACCAGTATTACACTACCAGTATTACACTACCAGTATTACACTACCAGTAATATACTACCAGTAGTACACTACCAGTATTACACTACCAGTATTACACTACCAGTATTACACTACCAGTATTATAGTACCAGTATTATACTACCAGTATTACACTACCAGTATTACACTACCAGTATTACATTAGCAGTATTACACTACCAGTATTATACTACCAGTATTACACTACCAGTAATACACTGCCAGTAGGCAGTGCTGCAGTTACCCCTAGCTACTTCAAATACAAAATACAATGCGGTCCTCAGTCCAACAATAAACAATATCATATGTACGCTCAGAATGTGAAACTATGACATTTATCAACAACATTACCGGCAGTAGCAATATCAAAAACATTGCCAGCAACATTAACACCATTACCAGCAACGTCACCAATAATACCAGCAGTGTCAACAACATTAGCAACGCAACAACCAATAGCAGGAACATTAACAACATTATCAGCTACATCAGCAATATTACCAGCAACGTCACCAGCAATGTCACCATCATCAACAATATCATTAACAACGCCAGCAACATTACCCACAACGTCACCAGCAATGTCACCAACATCAACAATATCATTAACAACGCCAGCAACATTACCCACAACGTCACCAGCAATGTCACCAACAATACCAGCAACATAACCAGCAAAGTTACCATCAATGTCACCGACATTAAAGGCAACATCATCATCAATGTCACCGACATTTAAAACAACATCATTATCAATGACACCGACATTTAAAACAACATCATTATCAATGACACCGACATTTAAAACAACATCATCATCATCAATTTCAACGACATTACAAGCAACGTCATCAGCGACATCAATATTCCCAGAAAAACAAAAACGATCAACTTCAAGATATTAAGACAAATGTCGTATCTCACTTGATGTCCAAGGTGAGAAGATCTCGCTCCGCTCTCAGAGCTTCTAGAGTTGAGCTCAGCTCATTGATGTCGTTCTGCAACAATTTGCTGTAGTCGACAGCTGTGGAACATGGACAATATGGACACGTTAGCTCACGTAGGCGTTAGACACATAATTGAAATGTAAACCAGTTCATACAAATGATTCACAAAATAGGGAGACTAGTTTGGGCAAATAAGAAGACCAGTCCAGACAAATGATTCACAAATTAAAAAGACCAGTCCAGACAAATGATTCACAAATTAAAAAGACCAGTCCAGACAAATGATTCACAAATTAAAAAGACCAGTCCAGACAAATGATTCACAAATTAAAAAGACCAGTCCAGACAAATGATTCACAAATTAAAAAGACCAGTCCAGACAAATGATTCACAAATTAAAAAGACCAGTCCAGACAAATGATTCACAAATTAAAAAGACCAGTCCAGACAAATGATTCACAAATTAAAAAGACCAGTCCAGACAACTGATTCACAAATTAAAAAGACCAGTCCAGACAAATGATTCACAAATTAAAAAGACCAGTCCAGACAAATGATTCACAAATTAAAAAGACCAGTCCAGACAAATGATTCACAAATTAAAAAGACCAGTCCAGACAAATGATCCACAAATTAAAAAGACCAGTCCAGACAGATGATTCACAAATTAAAAAGACCAGATCAAACAGATGATTCACAAAATTAAAAAGACCAGTCCAGATAAATGATTCACAAATTAAAAAGACCAGTCCAGACAAATGATTCACAAATTAAAAAGACCAGTCCAGACAAATGATTCACAAATTAAAAAGACCAGTCCAGACAAATGATTCACAAATTAAAAAGACCAGTCCAGACAAATGATCCACAAATTAAAAAGACCAGTTCAGACAGATGATTCACAAATTAAAAAGACCAGTTCAGACAGATGATTCACAAATTAAATCGATCATCATCATCTTCTGTTTTTATGTCCTGCGCGAGTTGTCCACCTTCGGCAGCAGTCATTCCCAGCTCGCCAGGTGGCTATAGGGGACCTGACCACAAGCAAGGGGAGAGAAGAATAGAAATAGTGTCCCATGCCAGGCATGTCGTAAGAGGTGACTAAGGCGATTGGGATCAAGGTCTTCGCCGGTGCTACGGAGTTCATGCATCTGTGCTGAAGCCATCTTTTTTGCTTTCGCTAGTGTCAGGTGGGCGTGCTTCATACTAGGAAACATGCTGAAGAGGGATCTAAGTACTATAGGTCGTTTCAAAATATTTTGAAGGTGTTTAAAATTCCATATCTCTGCAACCAATTGATTGATAATGCTGAAATTTTGCATATGGTCTTGTGATTTTTTTGGTCCCAAGAAGTACATTCATTTCCTCACCAACAAACGTATAGTTTTAAATATTCTTTATTTGAAGTATACAAATTTAAGGCATTTTGGTCAAACCATATATTTGGAGGAATTACCGCTTCATATGAGTGAGCACCCACGGACTTGTCATCTTGAACGTAATGCGCGCCAATTTCCCTGTTTTAAGCACTAAAAAACACATAAAACGCGTCATAGTTATAATTTTATATCCGGTGCATCCCATTTCCTGTCGTTTTGTTGTGATTTATGTGCAACGGCGTATCCTAATTATTGGGTAATTTCGTTAAATTTGTGATCTGTTAGTCAATGGGTATAAAAGTAAAGTTCCTTACATTGCAATCAGTGGCAATAAAGGTGTATAAATATTTTTGCATAGAAGCTAAGCGTGGAAAACTGTATCGAAGCATCTCAAAGCCAGAAAAGAGAACTATTCACGCATTGGGTATAAGCAAACGCTTTTTCAAACAAGTGCTTAAAGCTAACGGAGTGTCCAGTTCAATCAAGACTAGGACGCTAGGAAGAAAGAAAGTAATAGATAGTTTTGACAAGGAAGTGATTAGAAGAGCAATTTGTAAAATGTTCGATTCCAAAGAAACTGTGAATTTAAGAAAACTGAAAATTCGACTGAGAGCAGAAAATGACATTGTTGTGTCGAAAACAACATTATGGAGAACTGTTAGAAGCATCGGTTTTACGTTTAGAAAGTACGATAGTGGTAGAAATGTCATCTGCGAGAAGCCGCACTTAGTTTCTATGAGGAGTAAATATTTAAGTGAAGTACGGGAAATGCGTAACCAAGGTTATGATATTGTATTTCTAGATGAATCTTGGATAAATTCTCACCACACAAGTGCAAAGGAATGGCAGTTATCAGATGGAAGTATTAAAAGATGTGTACCCACTGGAAAAGGACAGCGTATTATAATGGCACATGCAGGCAGCCGAAAAGAAGGGTTGGTGAAAAATGCAGAACTTATATTCACCTCTAATTATACTGACAACAGGGACTATCACACCGAGATGAATGGCCATATATTTAGAGAGTGGATTGAAAATACTCTTCTTCCAATTCTAGACAGACCATCCTGTCTGGTAATGGACAACGCGTCGTACCACAACGCTGTGGCAGAAGAAGACAAAATTCCTACATCTACCAGTACAAAAGATGTTATAAAGATTTGGCTAAGAAAGGAAGGAATTCCATTTAACGAGGGATTTTTGAAACCTGAATTACTGTCACTTGTTAAGAAATCGCAAAAGACCAAAGTATTCCAAATAGACAAAATCATTCAACAGCATGGTCATACGTGCTTGAGACTGCCCCCTTATCATCCACAATTAAACCCCATTGAACTCGTTTGGGCAAAAATTAAAGGGCAGGTGGCAGCTGGGAATACAAGTTTTAAACTATGCGATAGAAAAGGACTGACATATGCTGCTCTATCACAGATTGACAAAGATTTTTGGTGCAAATGTGAAGATCATGTCTTAAAAGAAGAAAATGACTATTGGAAAAAAGATGGACTATCGTTCGTTCAGCCCAGATTAGTAATCAATATGTTAGACTCCTCTGATTCAGAATAAATGAAATAATAATGGACGTTTTTATATGTCCGCATGATCAATCTTTAGCTAAAGTTGATAACGTTTTGAAAATGTAAAGATTCTTGATATGTGTACTGCAGGCATGCAAAGAAACTAAATCACTTTCATATGTCTTGTTTACGTAAAATAATGAAATTCACATGGAAAGACATAAAACGAACAATGTAGCTCTTTACAGTGAAGAGGATCCCGTGCTTACATCGGACTCTTTAGTCACATGCGTACCCATAAACAATAACTTTGCTTGATATGTCATGCTCGTTATCGCTCGCAACGGATAATTAATTTTTTTAAATGTATTCTTTGTTGTATATTGTTTAAATAGTTTTCATTAATGGAACTGTTTATACGCTGATTTGTTTTAGACCGTCTGTAAAGGCTATAACGTTGACATTCTCATAGTATTTTAAAGAAAGTAAACAATAGAAAGTAAACAGTTGATAAACGCCTCCAACTTTCAAGTTGTGTAGAGACGCCTATGTCGAGAAGCTGATTTCCATTAATGTACGGTAAATTATTTTCTCCAGGAGCAAAAAGATCCGTAAATTCACTGAGATCAAAGGAAAGTGCTGCTTCATGATGAAGCATACTTCCTACATCATTAAATTTTGTGAAATCGGTGGGACCTTGGAAAAACAAGGCCAGATGCAAAAAATCAAGTTTGTAAGTGCAGGGAAAGAGGAGATATTTCATGTTAATCGTGAACATTTAGATTTGAAACGACCAATAGTGAGTTGTCCTTTATACGATGATGATGATTATGATGATGATGAAGATCTTCTTCCTCTTCTATCTTTCAGCTCCCTGTGGAGCATAGGTCTTCAACAAATACTTTCCAAGTCGTTCTGTTTCTTGCCATTCTTTTAAGATAATTCCATGTCTTCCCCATCATCTTCGTCTCTGCTTCTATCTGTCTTCTCCAAGAACTTCTTGGTCTTCCTCTTTGTCTTTTTCCCTGGGGATTCCAAAAAAGGGCCTGTTCTGTAATACTCTCAGTTGGCTTCAGCAGTGCGTGTCCTATCTAGCGCCATCGTCTTCGTTGTATCTCTTTATCCACTGGTATTTGACTGGTACATTTCCATAATTCTATGTTAGTGATTTTGTCCTGCCATTTCCATCCTTTTATTCTGCGTAAGCATCCATTAATGAAAGTCTGTATCTTCGTGATTGTCAATTTTGTTGTTCTCCGTGTTTCACAGCCATATAATAGGACTGACTTAACATTGGAGTATGATGATGATCTGTCGACGAAATATTCCCAGATCCATGTCGTCTGTGGTATTTTGCGCGCATCTTCATATATATATATATACAGTATATATATATATATATATATATATATATATATATATATATATATATATATGGGACAGGTTGGTTTCGAGGCAAGACGCCGGTGTCAAGACAGAGATGTTGTGAGTTCAAATCCCGGCTGCACCAGTTGAGACTTGTATTTCTCTCTCTCTCTGCGACAACCACCCTTGGTCTCAGCAGCGAGGCCCGGCTTGAAACGTCAATTACTCATCGACGGCAAAAATATGAGTTCCTCTGAAGACAGAAGTATCTGCCTGTGCGGCGCGGGACCTCTGTGCACACGCCTGTCATGGAAAAATGGATTAGAACGCTAAATTCCCTTCGTAGCCTCTAGGACCTTCGCTTGTGGGGAAAGCTGTCGAACGCAAAAAAAAAAATAATAATAATTTTAAAAAATTATCTTCTATGGCTTCATCTCGAACGTGGTTTACCTATAACAACACCCTCCATCATTGTCTTCACTGTGTCATTTTATTACTTTACGTGTCCTTAATATTTTATTTTATTTATTTATTTGTTTAATGTTCTATATCAAGAGCCTCGATGGCTGAGTGGTTAGTGTACTCGCTTCCTGGCCAGAAGGGTCCGGATTCGATCCCCAGCAGTGGTGGTTTTTTTTTTTTGAAATGACAAGGCTCCGGCGTTCACCCAGTCTCTAAAAATGGGTACCAGAGATTATTCTGGGAAGTAAAGGCGGCCTGGCGTGATACCGACCACATCACCCAAAAATGTACCATGGTTATAGAAAAATATGGTTACTAACGCCATATTCCCCATACGCCTAGCAAGGCGTGAAGGAACCTTTACTTACTTATTTATCAACCATTTTAATGAAATTGTAAGTTCTTGCGAGATTAACATATTTGTTCTTAAGTGCAGATTATATTTATAGAATTCGCCCGTGCGCTGCCGGGGCCCGAAAGGGAAGTAAAGAATAGCGGCGCTGTACCCTACCAGGCATGTTCGTAAGAGGCGAGAAAGGAGGGTTAGGCATGGGACTGGCTATCCCATACTGTAAAAAAATAAGCCGAAAAAACTTCACAAACATGAACAAGTCAAAGAAAGATAAAGTTAATCCGTCAATCAGGAAAGAGAAGGGCTCTCTGTCTAAGAGACGTATGACGCAATCCGGAGAAAGCCATAAGGAGTCCGGGTTGCCGACTCACCCTTTGTCTACCAGGAAATCATCCAGAATTGGCACCTGGAATGTTCGTACCCTTAACGAACAGGGAAAAGCGGCACAAGTGGCAGCAGAAATGAACAACTACAAGATAGATATTCTGGGAATGTGTGAAACAAGATGGCTGGGAGCGGAGAGAATAAAATTGAATACAGGGGAGATGATTTTATCATCAGGACACCAGGAACCAGGAGCACAACATAGCGAAGGGGTAGCTATAATGCTATCAAAGAATGCACAGAAGACACTAATAGAATGGGAGGCAGTGGGACCAAGACTGGTGAGAGCAACATTTAGAACAACCAAAAACAAAATAAAATTACACATTATACAATGCTATGCACCAACCAACGATAAAGATGACTCAGTTAAAGATGATTTTTATAAACAGCTACAATGCCAGATGGATGCAAGACGAGCCAAGGATATTATAATCTTGATGGGAGACCTAAATGCTAAGGTAGGATCAGACAACAGAGGCTTTGAAGAGATTATGGGAAAACATGGACTTGGAGATATAAACGAGAATGGAGAGATATTTGTGAATTTCTGCGCCCTTAATCAAATGAGCCTAGGAGGAACAATATTCCAACATAAAAGAATACACAAAGCTACATGGGTGTCACCAGATCATAGAACGGAAAATCAAATTGATCACATATGTATTAATAATAAGTTTAAGTCATCCTTACAGGATGTAAAAGTATATAGAGGGGCAGATATAGCTTCTGATCATCATCTGCTGTTAGCCAAACTTAAAATTAAATTAAAAAGGTATACTACAACGAATAAGGGCAGAACGTATTTCAATGTAGGGTTTCTTAAAGAACAAGGAATTAAAGATAAATTCGCAGTCACAATATCAAACAAATACCAAGTCCTCCAACAACTAGAAAATACAATAAATATAGAAGATCATTGGAAACAGGTAAAAAATATATGGAAAGAGACATGCGAAGAAACACTGGGGAAAAGAGAACGCCAGAATAAGGCATGGATGACAGCAGAGACCCTGGATAAAATTAAAGAAAGAAAGAACAAGAAAGCAGACATAAATAAAAGCAAAACAAGAAGTAATAAAGCCAAGACACAGGAAGCTTACACAGAGGTGAACAAAGAAGTGAGAAGATGCATTAAAAGGGATAAGAGGAAATATATAGATGAATTAGCTAAAGAGGCAGAAGAAGCAGCAAATAAAGGGAATATGAAAGAACTGTACAACAGCACAAAGAAATTAGGTGGAAAATACAAACAGATCAACGCCTTTATCAAAGATAAGAAAGGAAATCTGCTTAGTAATATAAAGGAACAAATGGAGAGATGGAAGGAGCACTTTGAAGAACTTTTGAACAGACCTGGCTCAAATAATCCTCCAGATATACTACCAGCAGAAGAAGAATTACACGTTAACTGCGGAAAACCAAGCAAAGAAGAAATAATGAAAGCCATCAAACTGTTAAAAGATGGTAAAGCCACAGGACCAGATGAAATTCCTTCGGAAGCCATCAAAGCAGATATTATCACCTCTACCAAGATGTTACATAATCTATTGGATAAAATTTGGGAGAGGGAAGAAATACCTAAAGACTGGAGAGAAGGTTATATGATCAAACTACCAAAGAAAGGAAGTTTACAGGAGTGCACAAATTATAGGGGAATTATGCTACTATCAGTGCCAGGAAAAATATTAGGCAGAATCATTCTGGAGAGACTAAAAGAGGCTATAGAGAAACACTTGAGAGATGAACAAGCAGGTTTTAGGAAGAACAGATCATGTGCTGATCAAATAACTACTCTACGTATAATAGTTGAACAAAGTTTAGAACTAAAATCCCCACTTTATATTGGATTCATAGATTACGAAAAGGCATTTGATAGTTTAGACAGAAGAATGCTTTGGAAGTTGCTGAGTCATTATGGAATCCCCATAAAGTTTATTAACCTGATAAAAACAATGTATGAAGGAACAAAATGTAGTGTGGTGCATGAAGGACAGCTTACAGAAGCATTTGAAATAAGAACAGGAGTAAGGCAAGGATGCCTTCTGTCTCCATTTCTCTTTCTACTGGTCATAGATTGGATTATGAAAATAACTCAAAACAACAGAAATGGGATCCAGTGGTCACTGACCAAACAACTTGATGATTTAGACTTTGCTGATGACATAGCTCTCCTATCACACAGCCACCAACAGATGCAAGATAAAATGAGTATATTAGATGAGAGATCACAACAGCTAGGACTAAAGATTAATAGAGATAAGACCAACATTATGAGAATTAATGCAGTTGGCAATAACCAAATAAAACTAGGAGAAATACCTCTACTAGACGTACAATCTTATATATATCTGGGCAGTAATATAGATAAAGAGGGAGGAACAGAAAACGATACCAAAATAAGGATATCAAAAGCAAGAGGAGCTTTCATTGCACTGGGAAACATATGGAAATCCAAAGAAATTAGGCTAAATACAAAAATACAAATTTTCAACTCCAATGTTAAGTCGGTTCTATTATATGGCTGTGAAACATGGAGAATAACAAAATTGACAATCACGAAGGTACAGACTTTCATTAATGGATGCTTGCGCAGAATAAAGGGATGGAAATGGCAGGACAAAGTCACAAACGTGGAATTATGGAAATGTACCGGTCAAATACCAGTGGATAAAGAAATACAGCGAAGACGATGGCGATGGATAGGACACACACTACGGAAACCAACTGAGAGTATTACACAACAGGCCCTTTTTTGGAATCCCCAGGGGAAAAGACAAAGAGGAAGACCAAGGAATTCTTGGAGAAGACAGATTGAAGCAGAGATGAAGATGATGGGGAAGACATGGAATGATCTTAAAAGAATTGCAAAAAACAGAACGACTTGGAAAGTGTTTGTTGAAGACCTATGCTCCACTGGGAGCTAAAAGGTAGAAGATATTTATAGAATTATTTATTAAAAAAAATAAAGAGATACAGCGAAGACGATGGCGCTGGATAGGACATACACAGCGGAAGCCAACTGAGAGTATTACACAACATGCCCTTTTTTGGAATCCCCAGAGGAAAAGACAAAGAGGAAGACCAAGGAATTCTTGGAGAAGACAGACAGAAGCAGAGATGAAGATGATGGGGAAGACATGGAATGATCTTAAAAGAATGGCAAGAAACAGAACGACTTGGAAAGTGTTTGTTGAAATCCTATGCTCCACAGGGAGCTGAAAAGTAGAAGAAGATATTTATAAAATGCGTAAATGAGGCAGATAACTAAAATATGAATACGAAACTGTGAGTAACGATAGCTTATTTTCCTAATAATTTCGTTACCTTTGAAAAGAATATCCGCCTTGCTGTCTCTACCTGACGCCTGCTCATACTTGGGTACGATATTCTTTAATGTTCGGAACCCATCCTATGAGATCAAAGAGAAACGGTTTCAACAGGTGAGTAATTTGTTTGCGGGTTGTGTGTATCGTTTCATGTGAGAAACGAGTGTCATGGACGTGTCACAGTTAGCAATGGCGTAAGATTAGTTTATTCTGTCAGTTTTCTTTTATTTGTTCTCTTTAGTTATTTGCTTGCTTGCGTTTTCCGTAACGGTTTGCGCAAGGTAATTAATTGTTAACGTATGTGTGTAGTGATTTGCTGGCGTGACGTTTCATAATATATAGAATATATGCGTACTCTTAATATGCCATTCTGGTTGGTGTAGGCAATTATATCCTTCCTCAATTCTTGGTCCACAGTGCATCGTATCAGTTCTGTTGTTGACTGTTTACCGTGCCACGACCAAGCTATTTAGTATCTTCTCGCTTTGTCGTCCGCGATTTCTCTTGCTTTACATTTCTTCTGTTGTAACCAGGTACTCCAACTCTTTTCCTCTCATGGTGTGCCAGAAAAAAATGTTGGTTATTTCTCTCTGATGTTTTTCTGTGCTCTCTCTATGTGCTGATCTCTTTGAGAATCTCGTAGATGGTCCTTTTAGCTGTCTAGGGGACTGGCAACATTCTTCTGAGAAATCCCTTCTCTGTGACCTTTAATCGTATTAAAAAATATTTCTCTCTCTATTTATGTCAAAAATAATTGGATAATATTTGTTAATTGTGTAGGATAATTTATGTTAATTGTGTAGGATAATTTATATCAATTGTGCAGGATAATATATGTCAATTGTGCGGGATAATTTATGTTCATTGTGTACGATAATATATGTCAAATGTGCAGGATAATATATGTCAATTGTGCTGGAAATATATGTCAATTGTGCAGGATAATGTATGTCAATTGTGTAGGATAATATTTGTCAATTGTGCCGGATAATACATGTCAATTGTGGTGGATAATATATGTCAATTGTGCAGGATAATTTATGTCAATTGTGTAGGATAATATATGTTAATTGTGTAGGATAATATTTGTCAATTGTGCCGGATAATACATGTCAACTGTGGTGGATAATATATGTCAATTGTGTAGGATAATACTTGTCAATTGTGTAGGATAATATTTGTCAATTGTGCAGGATATATATGTCAATTGTGTAGGATAATACTTGTCAATTGTGTAGGATAATATATGTCAATTGTGTAGGATAATACTTGTCAATTGTGTAGGATAATATTTGTCAAATGTGCCGGATAATACATGTCAACTGTGGTGGATAATATATGTCAATTGTGTAGGATAATACTTGTCAATTGTGTAGGATAATATTTGTCAATTGTGCACGATAATATATGTCATTTGTACAGGAAAATATACCAAAATATAAGTCATTCCAAATCTAGTTCTGTGGAAACTAATTTTGTCCAAAGATAATTCTGTTCAAGAATAACTTCGTCTAAAGATAAATTTATCTGAGTATAATCTGCAGAAGATAAAAATGGAGACAAAGGTAATAAATAAAAAAAAAATAATAATGGAGGAACTCCGAGGTGCAAGACAAATATAAATTAAATGTTAATTAATTATGTAGCTGCGGACCATTCGTCATAACAAGTATTTTATGCATGTAAATTTATTTTATTAATCTGATGTCCATGTTGCGCAACAACCTTACTTGATTTAAACTTTCATAATTTTTAGTTACAACCAAAATATATACATACTTTAAAGCTTGAAGATGTTTGTCTTATGTACAAGACAATTTTAATCCAGGGAAATAATTACATAATTAAAGAGTTAAATTAAAGTAATTAAATTATATTTGTCTACAAATACAAGCCTGAAGGTAAATCTATTTGAAAATAATTGTCTTAACTGGCAGAAATGTGTTTTTTTTCTTCTCACTGTTCTACCAGAATAAAATAGCTCTGGGCCTTTACCTGTATTTTGCCCCTCCTCCTGTGCTCGGCGTTTATGTGTGATTCTCGTTTGTGACGTGGGATGGGATTACGGGGTCGTCCACATTTACGCTTAACCTTGACCTGGCCATTGATGTCCACATTGGTCCTTGACACTGGACATAAGACAGAGGGCGGTACGGGTCCCTGTGGTAGAGAGAACAGATTGAAACTCTAAATGAACTTCAAATTATTAGATTCGGAAGGTCGTTTAATCTATTTGGGACATGGAGTTTTTTTTCTTTTCTTTATAAAATAACTGCTGCAGCGAACATTATTAACCTCAGATGGTAGATGTAGAACAGTGGTGAGATGCAGAGTGGCTCAAGCAAATGCAGCTTTCCAACAAATGAGGAAGATACTGTGCAATCCATTTTTGACAATAGAAACAAGAAGAATAGTTCTTAAATGTTATATAGAGCCAGTCTTAATATATGGATATGAATCATGGACAAGAGAACAACAGACACGAAAATTACTGGAGGCTTTAGAAAGATGGTTTTATAGAAGAATGTTGAGAGTACCATGGGCAGCAAAGAGGAGTAATGAAAACGTTCTGAAACACAGTGTTCACACTGGAGTGCCAGTATTCTGTTGAACATCTCGTAGATGTTCACAAAAATTAGCGTCTCCTAGACTCGCCAATATAAGTCATGTGGCATCTTTGGCATATGATGGCATAAATGATGTTACGGGATACACATGTGAAGCCATGCTTGATCTCGAACCGTCCATTAGGGAATAAGACCGAGTCAGTAGGGAGCACATAGGCAGAGGTGATACAGTTCCGACCACAAGGGGCCGTACCGAAGTGTTGAGGGTAGGAGCGAGGGAACCAGAATATCTCCCAAATTCCTGTCGCGCTTGAAGGCGATCTTAAGGGGATCACTAAAAAGTAAACGGGTAGTGGGATCAGAGAGGAGAATGGAACGGTAGCGGTTGAGTATCTTCACAGCTGCTAAGTTGTGAGGATGATATGTGAGGGTGAGTATAGTTCTCTCAGGTGGGTGGGGGGGGGAGGGTAGTTAGAAGGAGTAAGTGCCTCGGACAGGAGATAAGAAGAACCCGCTTGAGGGCAGACTGGAGGACCGAGTCTGGATAAAGCCGGCGACTCAAAGCCGGGTACTCAAGGTACCGGTAGCTCTGGTAGTTGCCCGGGGCTCGTCATGTGCATAGGGGCGTCATCAAGGATCCTCCAAAATGTTTATATTTTTTTCATTGCGAACATTTTTATGAATGAAATAAAATGAAAAAAAAATTAAGCGGAAAAAAATAAACTGAAATAAAACTGGAATAAACAAATAAATAGGATTAGCAAAAAGTACTTTTAATGCCTTGAACAATATACTAACATCAAAACAAATGATAAAATGGCTAAAACTCAGAATAGCAAAATGTTATATCTTCTCAACATTTCTGTTTGATGCAGAAACATGGACATTAGACAAGAAATCAGAACACAAAACTGAATTCTTTGAAATGTGGATTTATACAAGAATATGAAGAATTGGATACAAAGAAAAGAAAACAAACAATGAAGTCTTAAAACATTTAAAAATGAAACAAGAACTACTAAACACAATTCAAACAAAACAAATACGATTTTTGGGCCATGTTAAAAAGACACAACAGCCTACTAAAAGTAATCTTGGAAGGGAAAATAAAAAGTAAAAGAGGCAGAGGCAGACCAAACTAACATGGACGAGTAACATCAAAAGATGAACAAGTCCGCCTAAGACATCCTACACTATCAAAACAAGAGGTACGCCACTGATTGTAATAATTGAATTTTGTTTGTGGATCAAAATTCCTGGAGCTTGCAGCTGGAAGTCACGTGCTGCCTTCTGTGAATAACCTCAAGAAGGTGAAGGTTATCCGGTGAGGGTAAACTGTACTAATAGACCTAAAGTTACGTCATGATGTGACGAGTACCAGTAGCGTGGTGGTTAACGCGCCTGGTTGGCGATTCACTAAAGGATGGTTAGTCTCGGCATAACTAACTGACTGACTAGCTAACTAACTAACGAATTAGCCAACCAGCTAACTAACTAACTGATTGACTGACTAATTAACTAACAAACTAGATAACTAAGTAACTGATTAACTGACTAACTAGCTAATTAACTAACTGACTGACTGCCAGGCTGGCTGACTGACTAATTAACTAACGAACTAGCTAACTAACTAACAAAACGACTGACTGACAGACTAATCAACTAACAAACTAGGTAACTAATTGACTAACTGACTGACTAGATAACTAACTAGACAACCACCTAACTAGCTAACTAAACGACTGACTGACTGACTAATTAACTAACAAACTAGGTAACTAACTGACTAACTAACCAATTGACCAACTGACTCACTAGATAACTAACTAACTAGCCAACCAGCTAACTAATTAGCTAACTAACTAAATGACTGACTGACTAATTAACTAACTAGATAACTAGCTAACTAACCGACAGACTGACTGACTGACCGACTAACTGACTGACAAACGAACTAACTAGCTAACTAATTGACTTAAATAAATGAAAGAGCACCTCCAAAATGTAATTATCGAATAATCAAACAGTCTACAGATTAGTGTGTATGATACAGCAATGTCAAGAACAAAGTTGATAGTTCGCTGAACAGCTAAAAAGATCAACAAAGAAATTCTCAAAGAGGCCAACACAAAAGGGTGCTTCAAATGAACATCAAAAAGAAACATTCACAATTTTTCGGGCGTATCATGAAAAGATGAAAGTTGGAATATTTGGTTACAACTGGCAAAATAAAGGGGAACGAGAGATTACGGACAATAATGAGAGAAGATAGTATAGATAGCTTGATGTCATGGCATGGAAAACAGTCAACAACAGAATTGATACGACGTACGATAGAAAATTACAGAAGGGCAAGCTCGCCTACGCAAACCGGTATGGCACATGATGATGATGACGTCATTAATACTTCATTTCATTCGACGCTGAAAGGCACAAAGGAACATCATTTTATTTAATAGAACAAAAGAAGAATTTACAAACAGCAGAAATAGACTGAAGATACAACAAAGCTTGTCAAATCATTGGACAGCTATCACCACTATTGTCCAACAAGGAAATTAATTAACTCTATAGGCAAAACGGGTACTTTTCAATACAATCTTCATTCCAACGTTTGTGCTACCAATGCCAGTCCTGGACCCTTGATACAAGAACAATAAGAAAAAATAACATCTACTGAGATGTAGTGTGTTAGGCGAATGACAGGAAAAAGCCTTAGAGGTATGATCAGAAATGAAGAATTTAGAAAAAAAAAGCTAGGAATAAACCCTGCCATGGAATATATCAAGAAACAACAGATACAATGGTTTGGGCAATGTGACAAGGCGGAAAGATCAAAACACAACACAACGAGGCTTCAATAAACGTTGCGTGAACTGCACGCACAAGGGCCGACCACGAAAAAGATAGATTGACGGAATATCTCTCTCTGCGATCAGGACTCAATCAGAGTAGGATTCCAGACTCTCACATGAAGTCAGCTGTCAGGTTAAGTGTGTTGATCGCCCCCACTAGCAGAACATCACAACTAGAGTCCGCCAGATCCACTCTGATTGAACACCCGTTAAAACGTTGCACTGTGTTCTGCGCCAGTGGCCCAGTGCATCCGATTTCAGCCAGCATTTTATTTATAGGGAATATTATAAATACTAGGAAACTTAACAGCAGCAGAGGCGAACAGAAGAAATTATACAAATTATATCTCCCTTCGACGATGAAAGGCATATGAGAAAGGAAAGATAAAGTAGAAGAAAAGATGATATTTAGTCATTCGTATGAGGAGACGGAGTAATGTTGTATAAAATCAAAGTAAGTAGAAGCTAAAAATATGCAGCACCATTTCGTTACATTCTCCAGTGGGGCGTGGTAACCTCTTGATATGACCCGGATGTTATTTATTGAACTCATAAGAGTTCCTAACAGTTTGTCGGGTTTATAAGCATGCTACGATATGCCAGGGTTTATGTTTTCAGCATATTAATTAAATCCTGGTTTGGCTGGACTTCCCAGTTAGTCCTGCCTATTTGCTTAGACTGATAACATCACACACGGGGCCGGTAGGATAGGGCTTATCCATTTGTTATTTCAAGAAAGTGACCTCAAGTTCATTTTCTGCAAACACTGAAGGCTTCTTTGTACCACTTTAGACAACTTTTTTTTCCCTTTTCCTCCCTCGTGTCTTTCTGTTTATATCTTTATGATATCTTTGATAATGAAAAAAGAGCAATGAAGACATTAAAAGGCCTTTTTTTTTCGTTGACCAGCTTTCACATGTGGCGAAGTCCCAAGAGTCTAGGAATAGAATTATGCGTGTTAATCAGATTTTTCCTAGCAGCCGTGTACAAAAGGGTCTCTCGCTACACAGGCAGGTAGGTGGTAACTCCGACTTCGGAGGTACTCATATTTTTTTCCGTCGATGAGTAATTGCCATTTCAGGCCAGACCTCGCTGCTGAGACCAGGGGTGGTTGCCGCAGAGAGAAATCATAAATAAAAATCCAAACTGGTGCGGCCGGGATTTGAACTCACAACCTCTCTGTCTCGAGCCGGCGCCTTGCCTTGAGACCAACCAGTCCTCAAGGCCTACAATTTGAACAGATTTGACACATAAACATTTTACAGACGAAATTACAATACGATGACCACGTCAACAAACACACCAGACTGGAAAGAACAATAATGGGACTCATGGTCCCATGAAGTGGAGCCGCGATAGCTCAGTGGTTTGTGAACCGGACTACAAAGCACAAGAGGTAGGGTTCGATCCCAACGACGGCTTCTGAGTTCACCCAGCCTTAAATGGGTACCGGATTTTTTTCTGGGAAAGTAAAACGGCACGGGCGTAATACCGACCACATTACCCCAAAAATCATGTGCTGAAGGTCTGTACAGTTTATGGTCACTAACACCATATTCCCCATACGCCAATTGGTGTGACGTGGGTACTTTACTTGACTTACTATAGTACCATGAAGACAAGACAGGGGCAGCTAAAGATGAAGGTGGTTTCAAGATTTCAAAGAGACCTTGAACATGACAAAAGAAATGAGTAACCTGACTAGAGACAGAGATTCATTCCGACAGACTTAGATGTGTGCAACGTGTGACTCCGACGTTGCCTTTCAGCTTTGATGTATGTATTGCGAGTTTTAATGCTCTAATCTTGATTTCTCTTACTGTTATACTTCCTAGTGCCTCTATTGAGTTATTTGAGGCCATCGTCATTGCACTCCGAACATGTCCATAAGTGCTCAGGTCCCCTCGGCAGCAAGTCCCGCAGTGTCTAGCAACTGACACCTCCAGTTCTGTATTGGTTGATAAGTCTTCTTACACACCCACTAAGTTTCTCTTTTCTGGCTGTGTCCATTTTAACTCCCATCTTTTTCATTCGAAAGAGTGACGTGGATTTATGGTTGTCGAAGTCCTGTGCCCTTCCCACATTTCGGAATTCACTGGTTGACCGTCCTCACTAATAGCGCAGCTAGCCCACCAGTCCACTCATTCATTTCCCCATACTCCCGCATGTCCTGGGACGTAGACTAAGGTGACCTTTTGTGTTCTTGACCTCTGCAAGGACTCTACCCATTGCATGAGCACAGAACCCGCCTCCGCTTTTTTTTTTTTATAATGCTCATCGAATCACTCAAGTATGCAGGCGTGGGTGTAGTCTTGTGACTCTAGCCAGATGAATGCCCAGGTCATTGCCATCACTTCCATCGTCATCCTACTCGTGGTCATGACGAATGCCCCGCTGTCTTCTTTGACTATTCTGCCTGCCGAGCGTGCTGTAAATACCCATGCACTCCTTTTGTGTCGTATTACAGATCCATCTGTATAGATGACTGCATCTTTCTCATCGGTATTATCCTAGATGAGACCTTTGACCTCCGCATTGACCACGACTGAGTCCTGTTCCCTACATTTCTTATCGAATGTGTCAATACACGAGAATGTCCCCCTAAATGACGTAGGCAGCAGATGAGGAAAAAAACTAGACACATTTAATGAAAGACTGAATACAGTGGGTGACTGGATATATTTAACCTAGATACATTGATTAGAAAGATAAGGTTAGGAAATGAAAGGATACTGTTATGGAAAGCTGAGTACAAAGACAGACTGAATACAGTGGGTGACTGGATATATTTAACCTAGATACATTGATTAGAAAGATAAGGTTAGGAAATGAAAGGATACTGTTATGGAAAGCTGAGTACAAAGACAGACTGAATACAGTGGGTGACTGGATATATTTAACCTAGATACATTGATTAGAAAGATAAGGTTAGGAAATGAAAGGATACTGTTATGAAAAGCTGAGTACAAAGACAGACTGAATACAGTGGGTGACTGGATATATTTAACCTAGATACATTGATTAGAAAGATAAGGTTAGGAAATGAAAGGATACTGTTATGGAAAGCTGAGTACAAAGACAGACTGAATACAGTGGGTGACTGGATATATTTAACCTAGATACATTGATTAGAAAGATAAGGTTAGGAAATGAAAGGATACTGTTATGGAAAGCTGAGTACAAAGACAGACTGAATACAGTGGGTGACTGGATATATTTAACCTAGATACATTGATTAGAAAGATAAGGTTAGGAAATGAAAGGATACTGTTATGGAAAGCTGAGTACAAAGACAGACTGAATACAGTGGGTGACTGGATATATTTAACCTAGATACATTGATTAGAAAGATAAGGTTAGGAAATGAAAGGATACTGTTATGGAAAGCTGAGTACAAAGACAGACTGAATACCGTGGGTGACTGGATATATTTAACCTAGATATATTGATTAGAAAGATAATGTTAGGAAATGAAAGGATACTGTTATGGAAAGCTGAGTACAAAGACAGACTGAATACAGTTAATTAAAGACATGATATAGTTTTGGAAAGTTTGGATTCATTTATGGAATGACTAGATATCAAATGGTTAGAGTCACAAGACTACACCCACGCATGTATACTGAGTGATTCGATGAGCATGATAAAAAAAAGTGGAGGCAGGCTCTGTACGCATGCAATGGGTAGAGTCATTGCAGAAGTCCAAAATATGTAAGGTTACCTTTGTCTATGTCCCTGGACATGCGGGAGTACGGGGAAATGAAAGAGCGGACAGGTTGGCTAGCTGCGCTGTCGTTGAGGACGGGCAACGAATGGATCAGGCGGACATCATCAATGCCCTCCGAGATGTGGGAAGAGCACAGGACTTCGACAAACACAGATCCACGTCACTTCTTCGGATGATGGAAATGGGAGTTAAGATGGGCACAGCCAGAAATGAGAAGCTTAGTGTGTGTGTAAGAAGACTTATCAACCAACATAGAACTGGAGTCGTCAGTCGCTGGACACTGAGGGAATTGCTGAGGAGGGAATCTGAGCACCTATGGACATGCTCGGAGTGCAATGATGATGACCCGCAAATAACTCAATAACTCAACAGATACAATTATGGAATGAGTAAATACAATTATGGAATTAGTAGATACAACTATGGCGGCTGTATACAAGGAATAACTTGGTACAGTTAATGAAAGTCTACACACATGTATAGGAAGACAATACATAAAGAACAACTTGATACAGTTAGGGAAAGTCAACATATATAAGGAAAGGTAATACATTAAGAACTACTGAATACCGTTAGGGTGAGGCACACTGGATACATTTAGAGAAGTTTATCGTTATGGAACAGTTAGATGCAACAATGGAGCGATTTGATCGAATTAGCCACCTGTACTTAACACGCCCACATGGCAAACTTCTCATAAACACTCGACACGTGCTTAGACAAGCGTGGATACACAAACACCAAAGTATAAGGTTTCAGGAAGAGATCTGCAACCGAGGACACGACAAGGGTAGCAGAAATAGCTCTTTAAAATTCCAGAGAATTATTTAAAAAATATACTGATAATACAATATTTCGGTTGTCAAGGGAGGGCAACAAGTCAGAAAACATTTGCAACAGAGGTATGACCTTCTGACCCACGTGTAGCAACAACAGATGACACGCCACACATGACCCTAACAACTTAAGCTTTCTCAAGTTGAACGAGATCCACTTATTTTGAAAGGCAGGTTACTGCGAGATTCGATTAGTGTTTGACTATCCTGGAGAAGATAACGATTGTGTCATAGGTGCATACATACACACACTGTTCGTGTTTGGGAGAGAGAGATGTGCTCTGTGGTGTGTATCCTGCCTACATGAAGCTCTTCTCAACACATAGATTAATAGTCTGGTCTACACCAGGCAAAGATAGCCTACTTTCTGAAGAACTTCTCGTGAACCTCAAGTGTGTGTGTACTCCAGACTCAGGTCCTCTACGATAGCGCCCCAGTTTTGTTTTACAATATAGCATGTGTGTGTGTGTACTCCAGACTCAGGTCCTCTACGATAGCGCCCCAGTTTTGTTTTACAATATAGCATGTGTGTGTGTGTGTACTCCAGACTCAGGTCCTCTACGATAGCGCCCCAGTTTTGTTTTACAATATAGCATGTGTGTGTGTGTACTCCAGTCTCAGGTCCTCTACGACAGCGCCCCAGTTTTGTTTAACAATATAGCATGTGTGTGTGTGTGTACTCCAGACTCAGGTCCTCTACGACAGCGCCCCAGTTTTGTTTAACAATATAGCATGTGTGTGTACTCCAGTCTCAGGTCTTCTACGATAGCGCCCCAGTTTTGTTTTACAATATAACATGTGTGTATGTGTACTCCAGTCTCAGGTCCTCTACGATAGCGCCTCAGTTTTGTTTTACAATATAGCATGTGTGTGTGTGTACTCCAGTCTCAGGTCCTCTACGATAGCGCCCCAGTTTTGTTTTACAATATAGCATGTGCGTGTGTGTGTGTGTGTGTGTACTCCAGTCTCAGGTCCTCTACGATAGCGCCCCAGTTTTGTTTTACAATATAGCATGTGTGTGTGTGTGTGTGTGTGTGTGTGTACTCCAGTCTCAGGTCCTCTACGATAGCGCCCCAGTTTTGTTTTACAATATAGCATGTGTGTGTGTGTACTCCAGTCTCAGGTCCTCTACGATAGCGCCCCAGTTTTGTTTAACAATATAGCATGTGTGTGTGTACTCCAGTCTCAGGTCCTCTACGATAGCGCCCCAGTTTTGTTTTACAATATAGCATGTGTGTGTGTGTGTGTGTACTCCAGGCTCAGGTCCTCTACGATAACGCCCCAGTTTTGTTTTACAATATAGCATGTGTGTGTGTGTGTGTGTGTGTTTGTTCTCCAGGTCCTCTACGATAGCGCCCCAGTTCTGTTTTCCAATATAACATGTGTGTGTACTCCAGGTCATCTACAATAGCGCCCCAGTTCTGTTTTACAATATAGCATGTGTGTGTGTGTGTATGTGTGTTATCCAGGTCCTCTACAATAGCGCCCCAGTTCTGTTTTACAATATAAAATGTGTGTGTGTAATCTAGGTCCTCTACAATAGCGCCCCAGTTCTGTTTTACAATTTAGCATGTGTGTGACATGCGTGTGTGGCATGTGTGTGTGGGACATGTGTGTGGTATGTGTGTGAGGTGTATTCTGCGTGCGGCATGTGTGTGGAATACAATAAAAGCAGGCACCAACAAAAGAAACAACAACAGTTGTCAACAAATGATGGTACACAACAACAGTTGTCAACAAACGATGGTACACAACAACAGTTGTCAACAAATGATGGTACACAACAACAGTTGTCAACAAATGATGGTACACAACAACAGTTGTCAACAAATGATGGTACACAACAATAGTTGTCAACAAATGATGGTACACAACAACAGTTGTCAACAAATGATGGTACACAACAACAGTTGTCAACAAATGATGGTACACAACAAAATTAGAACAAGGTGTTTAGGGTTTAAGTTGGAAGTTTGTTTTGGGGGAGGGGAAGCGCGAGTGGGAGCAAATGGGAGATAAGAGATTAAGATAAACACAATAATATAGACGACACAGTAGAGTGGCGAGAAGTGATAGAGTAGTCTTTATGTCTCTACAGCTGAAAGAAAAACAGGAAACAGAGAGAGATGAGAAATATCAACTGGCAAAAAAAAATGTTAGCCTTTCAAAGAATGCCTTAAAGAAGATAAGACTACAGCGAAATAGATGGAAAAAAAGCATTATAGGTTGGTCAAGTAGTGTATCTTCTTCTTCCTCTTTCCTTCCTCATCTGCCTTTCAGCATCGAGGGGAGATATAATTTGCAGTCTTTTTGCTCTTCTGTTCGCCTCTGCTACTTTTATGTTTATTAGTGCTTCTAATATTCCATCGATCCATCTTTTTCGTGGTAGACTCTTGGGTCTGGTGTTCTCACAACGTTTGCTGAAGGCTCGTTGTGTTGTGTTTTGATCTTTCTGCCTTGTCACGTGGCCAAACTATTTTATCTGTTGTTTCCTTATATATTCTATGGCGGGGGCTATTCCTAGCTTTTTTCTCAGCTCTTCATTTCTGTTCTCAGACTGTCTCCTGTCATTCGTCTAACACATTTCATCTCTGTATAGGTTATTTTACTTATTGTTCTTGCATCTAGGGTCATTGGTAGCACAACGTTGGGATGAAGATTGTATTGTATAGTGCTCGTTTTGCCTCCAGAGTTATTTCCCTGTTGGACAATAGATCAGTGTATCTAGAGCAAGAAGGTACAAAGGTGGAAGAGAGGGGGGAATAACATTGTGAATTGACAATGAGGGGGGTATCTACAGCAAGAAAGTAGAAAGTAGAAAGGTAAATAAAGGTGTCAGTATATCCGTCTAAGACCAAACTCCTTCAGACTACTTTTGGGGAATCCAGCCATGGACAAAGTCACTATATCCAGACATGAGATCACATGTGAATGAAAGTGATATTCTGGACGAATAAGAGGATTTATCAACCAACACCAAACTGGCACAGGTAGTCCCTGTGTGCTGATGCACATTTTGAGAAGATCAGAGCACCTATGGCATTGTCCGGAGTGCTGAAATGATGATTCTAATTTACCATAACATATTCATGGGCGACATCCCAAATGAGAGCAATCATTTTAGGTTGTTTAGCTGGCAGTGTGAAGAAAGGTACAGGTCAACCCGTGGCAAGGCGCTGTTCCGTGGAGTACGGGTTCGACCCAAGAACAATGAACTAGATGACTTGAGAACAACCCTGGACCAACTATGCAATAACTTCCAGAGAGTAGTCATTCAGTGGATACCATCACACTGTAATATACACGGGAACGAACGCGCAGACAAATTAGCTAAAGAGGGAGGGGGATTACCACAAGAGAACCATCCGCTCAGTTATGATGAAGCCAAATCCATCCTCAAGGGTCAGTTCCATGAAAATGGAAACGAGAACACCCAAAGCATAACGAGAGGGACGGATACCACCAACTATCAAGGAGGGATCAAGTCATCATACTTCGCCTACGCACTGGCCACAATAGAATGAGAAATCACATGTTCACCAAATTCAAAATAGGTACAACCAGCCTATGCCACTGTACACTGGACAATATGACTACAAAACATGTTCTACAGGATTGCCCCCAGTACACAGACCTGAGAAGAGCAATGTGTTCCACACCCACCTCCCTGGAATAGAAACTATATGGGACAATGGATTCACTTAAACAGACAGCTGACTACATGACAGAGTCTGGAATCCTACTCTGATTGAGTCTTGATCGCAGAGAGAGAGAGAGAGAGAGAGAGAGAGAGAGAGAGAGAGAGAAAGCAATAAATAAAATACGTAATTATTACATGAAAATAGCATTTACTGTAACTTAGGGGAGATTTGATATTCCTTGTAGATGGTGAAAAGTTGGGTGTGGTTGGAGGAGGGGCGGGGGGGGGGGGTGTACTGTTTGGAAGGGAGCTCTCTTTCATAAACACTCAAAATATATTGTACTTCCGGTGCTCCATCTTTTTTTATGTGCCTCTTATCACTACTGGTTATATGGTCTGGTACACTTTCCCTCTTTGCTATATCCGCCACACGTTTACCACTTTTATTTTCAAGATAAGTTCTTTTCTAATCATCATTCGGCCTCTTAGGCTTCATTGCTAACATACTATTGTTAAATGCTATAGTTAATTGATAGTGGTTTATATATATAACCAAACACACTAAAAATAAAGTAGGCAAAGCACTGAAATCGCATGAGCGTAAAGAAAAAGATGGCTTCGGTGCGCACAAGAAGGCAGGTACAGAATAACATTTTTATTTCTGCGCACAGGTAGTTAAAAAAATGGAAGCATTGTTCGAACTCTGGATAAAAGCCTTCTCGAATTTAGCGTTCGAACTCTGGAGCGTTCGAAATACGAGGCTACAACGTGCTCTCTTTTAAATGGAAGTCGTTTGGAATCGTCGCCTGTACAACCGAATAGGGCTGCATGGTAGTCGACTTTATCAACAGAATCTGCCATCGCGCTTTGAGAATTTTCCGACTGCAGTGAACTGGATTCTATGAACAGAACAGAACAGCTAAAACATGTGCTTTGCTGGATTCAGCATCGGAGAATATGAGTTGCGAGATAAATTGAAACCTATCAAAGAATACTGGGAGAAAACGTCAAACCAACTGTTGCAAATAAGTAAGTAAATGCCCCGTCACGCTAAGTGGAGTATAGCGAATGTGGTGTTAGTGAAAATATTTTTTTTACAAACCCTCGGTATGTGATTTTTGGGTAATGTGGTCGGTTTTACGCTCGTGCCGCTTTACTTTCCCATTTAAAAAAATCTGGCACCCGTTTAAGGGTGGATAAGCCTGAAGCCGTCGATCAGAATTGAACTTGACGTCTAGTCCTTATAGTTCAGTGCACTACCCACTGAGCTATCGCGGGTCCCTTACAAACGGTTGTCTCGTGATTGAATTGGAGGTGAAAGACAGAGAGAGAGAGAGAGAGAGAGAGAGAGAGAGAGAGAGCGAGAGAGAGAGAAAGAGAGAGAGAGGGATAGATAGATAGATGGATGGATGGATGGATGGATGGATGGATGGATGGATGGATGGATGGATGGATGGATGGATGGATGGATGGATGGATGGATGGATGGATGGATGGATGGATGGATGGATGGATGGATGGATGGATGGATAGATAGATAGATAGATAGATAGATAGATAGATAGATAGATAGATAGATAGATAGATAGATAGATAGATAGATAGATAGATAGATAGATAGATAGATAGATAGATAGATAGATAGATAGATAGATAGATAGATAGATAGATAGATTGGTTGATTGATAGAGAGAAGAAACAGCAAATTCAGTGATGTCACAAGTTTAATTTTTAAGGAAAACGGTGTTAATGCTCATAATATTGTTAACTATCGGCCCATTTACGAACATTGAGGTCAGCACTACCCCAGGCCGTCTTTCTTTCCCATAAAATGTTCCAGTACCCGTTTATGGCTGAATGAAAAAAGAGGCTGGTCCATGGGTAGAATGGAGCCGACCTTGCGTCATCAGTAGACCAACTCATTAAGTGTTGAATCGCCCGTGTGGCTACCGAGGCTCTGACCACGAGCTGGGGAGAAAAGGATAGAGCCACTTTCACCTGTCACGTCCATGTGGCTACCGGAGTCATGACCACGATCAAGAAAAGAATAGAGCCACTGTCAACTGCCACGTCCATGTGACTACCGGAGTCATGACCACCCCTTGTCCTTTGTAGTCCAGTTCATTAACCACTGAGCTGTCGCGGCTCCCAATCCAGTATGTATCAGCTTGATTTTAGTTGCTTAAATTCGAAGTAGCGTTAGACACATACACAATGATATGATTATCACGTTTAATTAGACCACGAGTTGGATAAAATCGAACACGAAAAGACAGACGCGACGAGGATCTTAGTACGAGGACATGTCGAGGTAGATTTGGTTAATCTGAATTTGAGAGATAGCGGGGTTGTTCCTGTTGGTGTCACGTGATTTGATATAATGATGCAAGACTTGCAACCTCTGTGTTAATGGCGCAGCTTTTTTGCTGTTACTTTTTGAGGCAATAGCGGAGGTTGTGATTGTTGCAGTCATGTTGATGTTGTCTTTGGATCAAGTGCTTAGTGCAAGTGCTTTTATCACAATGAGACTTAACATTTGCACCACAGTTATAGTCAGTATCATCCATCTCTCGCTGTCAGTATCATCTATCTCTCTGTCAATACCATCCATCACTCTGTGAGTATGATCTATCTCTCTGTAATTATCATCCATCTATCTGTCAGCATGATCCATATGTCTGTCATTATCATCCATATCATCTACCAGTATCATCTATCTCATCTACCAGTATCATCCATCTCTCTGTCAGTATCATCCATCTCATCTACCAGTATTATCTATCTCATCTACCAGTATCATCTATCTCATCTAACAGTATCATCCATCTCTCTGTCAGTATCATCTATCTCTCTGTCATTATCATCCATCTATCTGTCAGCATCATCCATCTGTCTGTCAGTATCATCCATATCGCTACCAGCATCATCCATCTATCTGTCAGTATCATCGATATCGCTACCAGTATCATCCATCTCATCTACCAGTATCATCCATCTCTCTGTCAGTATCAACCATCTCAAATACCAGTATCATCCATCTCATCTACCAGTATCATCCATCTCATCTACCAGTATCATCCATCTCATCTACCAGTATCATCCATCTCTCTGTCAGTATCAACCATCTCAAATACCAGTATCATCCATCCCATCTACCAGTATCATCCATCTCATCTACCAGTATCATCCATCTCATCTACCAGTATCATCCATCTCTCTGTCAGTATTAACCATCTCAAATATCAGTATCTTCCATCTCATCTACCAGTATCATCCATCTCATCTACCAGTATCATCCATCTCATCTACCAGTATAATCTATCTCATCTACCAGTATCATCCATCTCATCTACCAGTATCATCAATCTCTCTGTCAGTATCAACCATCTCAAATACCAGTATCATCCATCTCATCTACCAGTATCATCCATCTCTCTGTCAGTATCAACCATCTAAATTCCAGTATCATCCATCTCATCAACCAGTATCAACCATCTAAATTCCAGTATCATCCATCTCATCAACCAGTATCATCCATCTCATCTACCAGTATCATCCATCTCATCTACCAGTATCATCCATCTCATCTACCAGTATCATCCATCTCATCTACCAGTATTATCTATCTCATATACCAGTATCATCCATCTCATCTACCAGTATTATATATCTCATCTACCAGTATCATCCATCTCACCTACAAGTATCATCCATCTCATCTACCAGTATCATCCATCTCATCTACCAGTATCATCCATCTCATCTACCAGTATCATCCATCTCATCTACCAGTATCATCCATCTCATTTACCAGTATCATCCATCTCATCTACCAGTATCATCCATCTCATCTACCAGTATTATCTATCTCACCTACCAGTATCATCCATCTCATCTACCAGTATAATCTATCTCATCTACCAGTATCATCCATCTCATCTACCATTATCATCCATCTCATCTACCAGTATCATCCATCTCATCTACCAGTATTATCCATCTCATTTACCAGTATCATTCATCTCATCTACCAGTATCATCCATCTCATCTACCAGTATAATTCATTTCATCTTATAGTACCATCCATCTCATCTACCAGTATCATCCATCTCATCTACCAGTATCATCCATCTCATCTACCAGTATAATTCATTTCATCTTATAGTACCATCCATCTCATCTACCAGTATCATCCATCTCATCTACCAGTATCATCCATCTCATCTACCAGTATCATCCATCTTATCTACCAGTATTATCTATCTCATATACCAGTATCATCCATCTCATCTACCAGTATTATCTATCTCATCTACCAGTATCATCCATCTCATCTACAAGTATCATCCATCTCATCTACCAGTATCATCCATCTCATCTACCAGTATCATCCATCTAATCTACCAGCATCATCCATCTTATCTACCAGTATCATCCACCTCATTTGCCAGTATCATCCATCTCATCTACCAGTATCATCCATCTCATCTACCAGTATTATCTATCTCATATACCAGTATCATCCATCTCATCTACCAGTATCATCCATCTCATCTTCCAGTATCATCCATTTCATCTACCAGTATTATCTATCTCATCTACCAGTATCATCCATCTCATTTTCCAGTATAATCCATCTCATCTACCAGTATCACCCATCTCATCTACCAGTATCATCCATCTCATCTACTAGTATTATCTATCTCATCTACTAGTGTCATCTATCTCATCTACCAGTATCATCCATCTCATCTACCAGTATCATCCATCAGTATCATCCATCTCATCTACCAGTATCATCCATCTCATCTACCAGTATCATCCATCTCATCTACCAGTATCATCCATCTCATCTACCAGTATCATCCATCTCATCTACCAGTATCATCCATCTCATCTACCAGTATTATCTATCTCACCTACCAGTATCATCCATCTCATCTACCAGTATCATCCATCTCATCTACCAGCATCATCCATCTCATCTACCAGTATCATCCATCTCATCTACCAGTATTATCTATCTCACCTACCAGTATCATCCATCTCATCTACCAGTATTATCTATCTCATATACCAGTATCATCCATCTCATCTACCAGTATCATCCATCTCATCTTCCAGTATCATCCATTTCATCTACCAGTATTATCTATCTCATCTACCAGTATCATCCATCTCATTTTCCAGTATAATCCATCTCATCTACCAGTATCATCCATCTCATCTACCAGTATCATCCATCTCATCTACCAGTATCATCCATCATATCTACTAGTATTATCTATCTCATCTACTAGTGTCATCTATCTCATCTACCAGTATCATCCATCTCATCTACCAGTATCATCCATCAGTATCATCCATCTCATCTACCAGTATCATCCATCTCATCTACCAGTATCATCCATCTCATCTACCAGTATCATCCATCTCATCTACCAGCATCATCCATCTCATCTACCAGTATCATCCATCTCCTACCCTGAAGCGGTAAATGATGGTCTGGGTGCGTCGTGGCAGCAGGTGTGTTGGATCCTGCGTATCGTTTGTTTGTTGCCGTTACTTCTAGCTTGTTCTACATTTGTTTCTAATGATGGTCTTGGTCAAGAAAAATAATCTGTCCTGAGATGAAGTGTGTTAGATGAATGACAATGAAGGGTTGATCGAGAAAAAAAATGGATTACCATAATATTAGAAGCATTAATAAACATAACAGTACCAGGGGCGAACAGAAGAATAAAAGACCACAAATTATATATTCTTTCGACGCTGAAAGGCAAACGAGGAAGGAAAGAAGAAGAAAATGGCCTTGATTTTTCTTATGGTTATAGTTATTCGAAGGCCGCTGTATCACTGCAAACGATTGGAAATCCATAACCGCGCAACCGCCCGTGTCAGTGGGATCATCCGAATTAACATCTCATCGAGTATTAAAACAAAATAAGGTAGCTGCAGTCCCCACCGTGGCAAACACAGCACACGTCAAAAGGCACAAAGCGTATTATAGCACCGACAGTGAACGCATCTGTACTGTCCTTCATCATACGACATCATCATTCGTCGTAAGCAATCTGAATATAGAAACACCATCTGGATGAAACATACAACTCACGGTGTGCACAAAGCACTACTCAGTATCACCGGCAACAAGCCCAGACAGCGCCTCAACGGTTCCTTGTCGCCTATCCGACATATTGACCGGAAGGTTTTTCTTTAGCTCACTGTACGGTTGTATTGGGATTTCCTAGCTCCAAGTTTTGGAGAGGGTATCAGAAATTGCCCCCTGGGAATACATTGTGTGGTTTGCAGCAGCTCATTTAGTTCTTAGATGATGTCTTGAGTAGTTCATTGGGAATATAAGTTGAATCCCTAAATTCCATTAACAAATGTCATGCTACTACATCTGCTACTATTCCTACTGCTACTGCCACTACTACTACAACTACTACTACAACTACTACTACTACTACTCCTACAACTGCTACTCCTCCTCCTCCTCCTCCTACTACTACTACAACTACTACTCCTACAACAACTACTACTACTCCTACTACTACTCCAACAACAACAACAACTACTACTACTACTACTGCTACTACTCCTACTACTACTGCTCCTGCTACTACTACTGCTACTGTTACGACTACAACTATTACTACTACTATTACTACAACTACTACTACAACTACTACTACTACTAATGATATAACAACTACTACTAATGAACTTTGTAGGAATAAGTTTGTCTTTAGAGAAACCAGTGACAGGAATAAACAAGCAGCCAGAAGGACAGGCTCGTTAAGGGAACAGGGGACAACAAATGTTCGCTGTCAGGAAAGACAGAAGTAGACCTGCAGTGGATACCAGTACACTGTGGCATCCATGGATACGAGAAATCAGACGAATCCGCAAAAAACATGTGGGAACCTTTAACAGTTCAACAAACCACAGGGCCTCAAAGAAATAGGAAAACAGAATAGAGAAAAGTATGTGAAAAAAATGATCCATCCATCCATCCACCCACCCACCCATCCACCCATCCATCCATCCATCCATCCATCCATCCATCCATCCATCCATCCATCCATCCAGTCATACATTCATTAATTCCATCCTGACCCACCCACCCATACATCCATCCACCTAACCCCCCCCCACTCGTCTGTCTGTCTATCTGTCTGTCTATCAGTCAGTCTGTCAGTCTGTCTGTCTGTCTGCCTATCTATATATTTATGAATTGATGGATAAATCAATCAATCAATCAACCAATAAATTCCTCATAAGATTCAATGGTCTTACAAATATATTGTGTTTGGTGTTTCTTGTCTGGAGAGTCTGTGTCACCTTCCTCCATAAACCAATCACCATTCTCAAGGTGAACAACGTTCCTGTTACAGTCAGCGCATGCGCAAAAGATCAACTTTCTGGTCAAAACACACCCCATAATGTCTCCTTGAAATGTTTATTCTTTAAAAAAAAATACACCGGAAGAACAACCAGGAAGTAAAGACAATAACAAGAAGAAGTTTACAATATGAAAAACAGCTGGGAATTTTTATTTTATTTTATTTTTTTTGCGTAGGCGATGGTATGGGTATTGTGTTGAGGTATGATGCTAATCTCACAAACTAGATGTAAAAATAGTTACAATAAACAACTAGAGGAAAAGAAATGTTAGGTCACATGAGCCCAAAGTATTTTTCATTTTCATTATTAGATGGCAATTTTTAGGAAAAATAACCTCTACTGAGATGAAATGTGTCAGACGAATGATAGGAAACAGTCTGAGAGATAAGATCAGAAATGAAGAACTGAGAAAAAAGCTAGGAATTGAAGTTCAATGACAAACGATAAATAACAAACAGCAGAGATAGAATCAAGATGCAACAAAGCTCGTCAAATCAGTGGACAGTTATCACCACTATTGTCCAACAAGGAAATGATTCTAGAGGCAAAATTAGCACTATATAATACAAACTTCATCCCAACGTTGTGCTACTAATGCCAGACCTGGATCCTAGATGCAAGAACAATAAGAAAAATAATCTCTACTGAGAGGGGCAAAGAAGAAGGTGACAACAAAGAACATGACAAAAAAGATGAGGACAAAGAAGAAAAGAACAAAGAAGAAAGCGATAAAGAAGAAAGGAAAAAAAATAAGGAGACCATGTGGAAAAGGCGAAGAATAAGACAAAGAATAATGCGATAAAGAAGTGGACAAAGAAGAAGGGACAAAGAGGATAGTAAAGATGAAGGCAAAGAAAATGTGGACAAAAAAGAAAGGGAAAAGCGGGATAAAAGGAAGGGGACAAAGAATAAGGCGAAAAAGAAAAACGATACAAAAGAGGAAAGGGAGAAAGAAAATTCAAAGAAGAAGACAAAGAAGAAAGTGATTAAGTAGAATAGGACAAAGAAGAAGATGAAGAAGAGGATAAAGAAGAGAAAGACAAAGAAAAAGACAAGAAGAGCAGATGAAATGATCAACATCGATATGATAAGAAGAGAGCATATAATAAAGCACATAATCCAACTAAAACAACATACACATACAAAAGAAGAATGGTTTGCCTACACGAAAGAAAACAAACATACAAGACATGTGTAAGAGTGGATCGGTGTAGCGACAGAAACAGACTCAACGTTTGAAGAAGTGACAACATCAAGAAAGCTCAACAACAGAATCGTATAACTATGGTTGAAGTTGCTAGATGGTTGAGAGATACACTTTGTAACTTGCTAGATGGTTGGGAGATAAACTTTGTAACTTGCTAGATGGTTGGGAGATAAACTTTGTAACTTGCTAGATGGTTGAGAGATAAACTTTCTAACTTGCTAGATGATTGAGAGATAAACTTTGTAACTTGCTAGATGGTTGAGAGATAAACTTTCTAACTTGCTAGATGATTGAGAGATAAACTTTGTAACTTGCTAGATGGTTGAGAGATAAACTTTGTAACTTGCTAGATGGTTGAGAGATAAACTTTCTAACTTGCTAGATGATTGAGAGATAAACTTTGTAACTTGCTAGATGGTTGAGAGATAAACTTTGTAACTTGCTAGATGATTGAGAGATAAACTTTGTAACTTGCTAGATGATTGAGAGATAAACTTTGTAACTTGCTAGATGGTTGAGAGATAAACTTTGTAACTTGCTAGATGATTGAGAGATAAACTTTGTAACTTGCTAGATGGTTGAGAGATAAACTTTGTAACTTGCTAGATGATTGAGAGATAAACTTTGTAACTTGCTAGATGATTGAGAGATAAACTTTGTAACTTGCTAGATGATTGAGAGATAAACTTTGTAACTTGCTAGATGATTGAGAGATAAACTTTGTAACTTGCTAGATGATTGAGAGATAAACTTTGTAACTTACCCGACGCTCAAATAGGCAATACAAAGTGAAGAACAGTCAATAAATTAGTGTTGATGCAGTAATATAGTTTCCCGTGTGTTACCGGGGCCTCATGAGGGAAGTAAAGAATAGTGACACTGTGACCTTCCAGGCATGTCGTAAGAGGCGACTAAGGAGGTTGATCGATGGCTTGACGCGCTGTCATTGTAAAAAGTATTGTTATGGAAACAGAGCCATAGATTTTGGAAGCAGTGATCTCTGCAATATGTGACATTTTGGTACGCAAGGTTTCTGTTTTTGAGATTGTGGTTCTGCCCTATGTGCCGTCTCCGGCTCAAAAGGACAATAGATAGATAGATAGTAATATAGTTATCTGTGTTCACTTTCTGTGCGGTTTCGCCTTATGTCTGTTGGCGTGTACTGTGACTGCTATGATGGGGACTACAGCTACATTTCTTTGTTTGGGAGATGAGATAGTAATTCGGATGATTCCACTTGCACGGGCGGTTGAGCAATTATGGATTTTAATTTGTTTGTAGCGATACCGAGACCTTCCATAACCAAATAACCAAAGCTGTAAGGATAGCGCTGTCATGTAGTAGTGATGTTGAAGCAGTAGACTCCACGATCTTTTCCTTCTTTCTTTCCTCGTTTACCTTTCAGCGCCAAGCGGAGATATAATTTGCAGTCTTTTGCTCTTCTTTTCGCCTCTCTCCTGCTGTTATGTTTCCTAGTGCTTCCAATATTCGATCAATCCATATTTTTCGTAGTTGGCCATTGGATCTGGTGTTCTCGCAACGTTTATTGAAGGCTCGTTGTGTTGTTATCTTTCTGTCTTGTCACGCGGCCAAACCATTTTATCTGTTGTTTCTTTATGTACTCTATGACATGGATTATTCCTAACCTTTTTCTCAGTTCTCCATTTCTGATCTTATCTCTCAGACTGTTTCCAGTCATTCGTCTATCATATTTCATCTCACTAGAGGTTATTTTTCTTATTGTTCTTGCATCGAGGACCCAGGACTGGCATTGGTAGCACAACGTTGGGATGAAGATTGTATTGAAGAGTGCCCGTTTTGCCTCCAGAGTTATTGAAGTCTCGAGGTTGATTTTGTATAGTAGCAACGAGGTTTGTCTGTAATAATATCTACGAGGTTCATTATCTTGCACACTACATTACATAAACAAGGCATGCTGCAATGTGTTCGCAATGTTGATGTAATGAAGGCACAGCATTGATGTAATGACGGCATAATATTGATGTCCTAATGGGTTTGTAATGTTGATTTTCGTAGTTAAGACATAATATTGATATTGATTCATCCGAATTAACATCTCATCTCATTGAAGGATCCAAGCAAAGAAAGTTAGCTGCAGTCCCCTTCATAGTAGCAACAGCACACACCAAAAGACATAAGCCGTAACCGCACCGAAAGTGAACGCAACAATCTCTCCGTCGTCATACGACATCATCATTCATCGTAAGCAACCGAAATATCGAAACACGATCCGGATGAAAAACACAGCTCACGGTGTGCACAGAGCACTAAACTCAGTAGCTCCGACAGCAATTCGGACTTGGAATATGAGGAAACTGCAACAAGGAACACTTTTCTGACAATGCCTCAACGGTTCCTGCCGTCAATCCGCCATATTGACCGGAAGTCCCTAGTGAGTCCTGAATCGTTTTAGTTTTAAAAATACTCGCAGAGATAAGGGTACTATATTATTGGTAGTGATCTTAGACTGACAAATGAAAAGACGATTAGATGCCACAGAGATGGGATTTCTCAGAAGAATGTTGAAAGTTCCCTGGACAGCTAAAAAGACCAATGAGGAAGTTCTCAAAGAGGCCAACACAAAAAGGGAGCTCTTAAAAAACATCAGAAAGAAGCAATCAACATTTTTCGGGCACATCATGAGAAGAGGAAAGTTAGAGTGCTTGGTTACAGCTGGCAAAATAAAAGGAAAGAGAGATCGCGGACGACAAAGACAGAAAATACTGGATAGCTTTGTGTCATGGCATGGAAAACAGTCAACAACAGAACTGATACGATGCACTATAGATAGAAGATTGTGGAGGGACATGATCGCCCACGCCAAACGGTATGGCACATGATGATGATGATGATGATTGAGCTTAGATACTTATAATCAATAATACTCTTCTCTCTCACGCTGTCTTCACTTCCTCTCATACCTCTTTGAATATCGAGGACGCTACAAAATTCTACCTCTAGCTTGTCTCGTCTCTCCTTAGGTTCAGCTGCTTAATATCATGTTATATAATAATTATATGTATATATATATGGGTTATTTTAGACATTCTTGCAGCATGAGCCAGTCTCAATTGATCTTGTTGTAGCGTTTCTCAATAATATTAAACCCTATCACGGACACTGTCTGTCCTTCGCTCATCTCACTTCCTCTTACATTATCTATCTCTCTCTCTCTCTCTCTCTCTCTCTCTCTCTCTCTCTCTCTCTTTGTAAGGTCGCAGAAGCAATTAAAAAAAAATGCTCACGAAATCTACTTTAATAAACAAAGAGAAACACACACACGATAGCCATAGAGATTACCGCTAAACATTACAGACGAAGCATCTTCTAATCATCTTTTAAACTCATCCACTCTACTCCCACTTTCTTTCTCTTTCTCACTATTTTTCCTTATCTCTCACACTCTTCATCTCTCTCAATCGTCCTCTGTCTGTAGTTCTCTCTCTCTCTCTCTTTCTCTTCTCTCTATCATACTGTGAACACACGAATACATAAGCTCACATTTACACGGTAAATTTGGGAAACATGAAACACTATAGAGATAAAGAGATAAATTATAACAGTGTGTTGCACATGTTCTTTATCTTTCTTTCTATCTTTCCTTCTTTCTTCCTTTTCACTCTCTCTCTCTCCCGTTCTCTGCTTCACTCGCTATCTCCAACCCCAATCCTCTATCTCTCACCTTCTATGACCAAATAAATATATACGCAAACATGCACAAAAAGTAAAGTAAAGTACCCCCCGTCACGCCAAGTGGCGTATAGGGAAATATGGTGTTAGTGACCCTATATTTTACAGACCTTCAGCACATGATTTTTGGGGTAATGTGGTCGGTATTACGCCCGTGCTGCTTTTACTTTCCCAGAAAAAATCCGGTACCCATTTAAGGCTGGGTGAACCCGGAGCCGTCGGTTGGGATCGAACCCTACCCCTTGTCCGTAGTAGTCCAGTTCACTAACCACTGAGCTATCGCGGCTCCTACTAATTTTTAGGGAATTAGTAAAACCCAGGTGTCCTCGCCAGGATTACGAACCCCGGCTGTTGCCGTGGTGAGCCAACCGCCTATCGATTGCGCTAACCGGACACACAACAATTATTACAGAAACATGAAGACACAATCATCAGAAAAAAAATAATGATTACCTGACTTATCGCAATAGAAAAGAAAGAAGAATTCGGAGAAAGTAGACAGACAAGTGTACTAGCTGACGAGCAGTTAGACAGACAAGTGTACTAGCTGACGAGCAGTTAGACAGACAAGTGTACTAGCTGACGAAGAGTTAGACAGACAAGTGTACTAGCTGACGAGCAGTTAGACAGACAAGTGTACTAGCTGACGAGCAGTTAGACAGACAAGTGAGCTAGCTGACGAGCAGTCAAACAGACAAGTGTACTAGCTGACGAGCAGTCAAACAGACAAGTGAGGTAGCTGACGAGCAGTCAAACAGACAAGTGTCAAACAGACAAGTGTACTAGCTGACGAGCAGTCAAACAGACAAGTGTACTAGCTGACGAGCAGTCAAACAGACAAGTGAGCTAGTTGACGAGCAGTCAAACAGACAAGTGTACTAGCTGACGAGCAGTCAAACAGACAAATGAGCTAGCTGACGAAGAGTTAGACAGACAAGTGTACTAGCTGACGAAGAGTTAGACAGACAAGTGTACTAGCTGACGAGCAGTTAGAAAGACAAGTGAGCTAGCTGACGAGCAGTCAAACAGACAAGTGTACTAGCTGACGAGCAGTCAAACAGACAAGTGTCAAACAGACAAGTGTACTAGCTGACGAGCAGTCAAACAGACAAGTGTACTAGCTGACGAGCAGTCAAACAGACAAGTGAGCTAGTTGACGAGCAGTCAAACAGACAAGTGTACTAGCTGACGAGCAGTCAAACAGACAAATGAGCTAGCTGACGAAGAGTTAGACAGACAAGTGTACTAGCTGACGAAGAGTTAGACAGATAAGTGTACTAGCTGACGAGCAGTTAGACAGACAAGTGATATAGCTGACGAGCAGTTAGACAGACAAGTGAGCTAGCTGACGAGCAGTCAAACAGACAAGTGTACTAGCTGACGAAGAGTTAGACAGACAAGTGAGATAGCTGACGAGCAGTCAAACAGACAAGTGTCAAACAGACAAGTGTACTAGCTGACGAGCAGTCAAATAGACAAGTGTACTAGCTGACGAGCAGTCAAACAGACAAGTGAGCTAGTTGACGAGCAGTCAAACAGACAAGTGTACTAGCTGACGAGCAGTCAAACAGACAAATGAGCTAGCTGACGAAGAGTTAGACAGACAAGTGTACTAGCTGACGAAGAGTTAGACAGACAAGTGTACTAGCTGACGAGCAGTTAGAAAGACAAGTGAGCTAGCTGACGAGCAGTTAGACAGACAAGTGAGCTTGCTGACGAGCAGTTAGACAAACAAGTGAGCTTGCTGACGAGCAGTTAGAAAGACAAGTGAGGTAGCTGACGAGCAGTTAGACATAGTGAGCTAGCTGACGAGCAGTTAGAAAAACAAGTGAGCTAGCTGACGAGCAGTTAGACATAGTGAGCTAGCTGACGAGCAGTTAGACAGACAAGTGATATAGCTGACGAGCAGTTAGAAAGACATGTGAGCTAGATTACGAGCAGTTAGACAGACAAGTGAGGTAGCTGACGAGCAGTTAGAAAGACAAGTGAGCTAGCTGACGAGCAGTTAGAAAAGACAAGTGAGCTAGCTGACGAGCAGTTACATAGACAAGTGTACTAGCTGACAAACAGTTAGACAGACAAGTGAGCTAGCTGACGAGCAGTTACATAGACAAGTGTACTAGCTGACAAACAGTTAGACAGACAAGTGTACTAGCTGACGAGCAGTTACATAGACAAGTGTACTAGCTGACAAACAGTTAGACAGACAAGTGAGCTAGCTCACGAGCAGTTACATAGACAAGTGTACTAGCTGACAAACAGTTAGACAGACAAGTGTACTAGCTGACGAGCAGTTAAATAAAGAGATAATTTTATAGACAATAAAGAGACACATAGTTTGTTTCATAGAAAATAAAGATGACCATAAGTTTCAGTTGAAATAAATCATCTGCTGTGACAGTTAAAGAACTGAGCGCTACAACACGATGCTATAATTGCCTACCTTGATGTCTGCCAAGACCGGCACGGCTCTCTCCGTGATGCTGAAGCCGTCATCGTACAAAGACAAGTGGGTAGCGAACTCATCATACGCGCTGCCTGGGTTCTCGTCTCTTTGAGTGGACATTATTAGCGGGACCATCATGAGTTGAGATCATCCAATGAAACCTTGAAACTCAAGCTCGATTTATTACAAGTCTAGTTCTTCACAAGGACGGCCGTATCTTAGATCACCTGATCTCGATACGGCCCACAAACGACATTGGTCGGGGGGTAACACTCAATCGGAAATGGGAGTTCTCTTAATCTTTACGCAAAATACGTTTTACTGTTTTATTATCGTATTCAACTGGCTGCAGATACTGAAGCGTTTACAGCTCTTTGTTTAGCGTAGAAACGTGATGATTACGTCAACAACAAACTAATACAAACTTTAACTGCATCTTCGTAATTTGCTAACGCTGATATGGCGGGAGAAATTATCATTCAAATTGACATCACAAACGAGATGGTAAGACATAATTACGTAATAGTTCAAAATCACGATTTGTTCCGTTTTTTCGAAACGCATGATAAACATTTTTACAAATCGGTTGCTATGAAATTAATTTATTAATATGACCTTAACCTATGCATAATTAAATTACATTACTATTTTTTCTGTTGTTCTGATACACGGTTACTGCTGTTATGAGTTGGGACTATATGAAAAAAAAAAAAACAAGAAACACCGGAAATATTAGTTTGAAATGTCCACAGAATGGGGTCGAAACGTCCAGAAGTCGAGTTGCCATAAACACGGTTTGAAGCTGAATTGTGGAAACAGATTACCGACCAGTCGTATGTAAAATAGGTCAGCGGAACTAGATTATGCAAGCGATAAATGCGCCCGATATGAACCTGAAGTGAAAGATGGGACCGAGTCACGACGTATACACCCTTAAGTAAGGGACCGTCACATGGTACTGGCTTCTGAATCCGTGTTTGCTGAATTCTGGGACAGTTTCACCCAACAAAAAGACAATTTAATAGCCAAACAATACAGGGAAAAAAGCCAGAAAGAAATCGAATTTAGAACTATGACTTTTTAAATTTGGCCTTAACTGGTAAAGTGTTTGTATTTATTGCGCACGTGTTTGTCAGTGTGTATACATGTGAGAATGTGTGTTGTGCATACGTTCATATGTGTGTTTTTATGCGGGCCATGAATGAACAAAACACATGAAAACTAATATCTCATTTATTGTTTTCTTGAGTTATCCATTATTAACGTTCAAGTGTTGCATATTGGAGAGTGTTCTTACATAGTATGATGGATTAAATGTGTGAGGAATTAAATGTGTGAGGCATTAAATGTGTGAGGGATTAAATATGTGAATGATTAAATGTGTGAGGGATTAAATCTGTGAGTGATTAAATGCGTGAGGGCTTAAATGTGTAAGTGATTAAATATGTAAAGGATTAAATGTGTAAAAAAAAAGTATTAAAGTGCCCCCGTCACGCCAAGTGGCGTATAGGGAATATGGTGTTAGTGACCATATATTTTACAGATCTTCAGCACATGATTTTTGGGGTAACGTGGTCAGTATTACGCCCGTGCCGCTTTACTTTCTCAGAAAAAAAAATCCGGTACCCATTAAAGGCTGGGTGAACCGGAAGCCGTCGGTTGGAAAATGTGTGAGGGATTAAATGTATGATGGATTAAATGTGTGAGGGCTTAAATTGAGTGAATGTTTGTATGAGTGAACGAGTGGGTGGCTGAATGAATGAGTGACTGAATGAGCGAGTGGTTATGTGAGTGAGTGTGTGGTAGATCCTTCTGACCAATGTAATAATGCTCTTTTGTACCACGGAGAAGAAATGAGTTCTGCGGTTAAGATGGAGTGAGCAAGGTGACAACAAAAGCAACTAAGCAACGTTGGCCAGATACCAACACACCAAAAATGCTTCGGTTCAGAGCGAAGAAATGACTACAAGACTTTTAGTTTAGCTCAACACTGTCAGTTATCATTACTTAAATATGCCCCCACGCCCAGGCAAATGTACTTTCTGCACAGGGGTCCATCTTAGATCGTAAAATGGATCGAGCCAAGAACAAAGGACGACAACGTAGCACATATGAACTAATATCTCAGGAAATTGGTTAACGACATGTTTTTTTTAATGTTTAAAGAGAATTTAATGTTCGTTTTGTTATGTTAATTTTATTTATGTTTTTGTACAAAATGTTACTGTTAAATTGGTCAGGATAATTGTCATAAAAATGATTGTAAAAATTTTACTGATTAAATCTTCGCACGGTATTTATCTATGATTTTAAAATAAATGTCCATGGAAAATACTTGGTATAAGCGTTGAACGAATTCAAAACAAACGAAGAAATTAGAGAAATCATCAATCAACCACTAGTATCATCAGTGATCAAGAAAAGAATTTAGACATGTGATGAGAAGAAATAATGACTGAATAACAAGGTAAGCCCTCATGTGGGAAACAACAGGTAGGAGGAAAAGAGTCAGTGGTGAGGAGTGTTAGACACTCCAAGGTATGGTGACAGCTTTACAAAAAAGGAACACAACACAATACTGACGTTCAGGGAGGCAAAGGCAGCAGGAATTGGCTCCATCAATGAGATTGAAATGCTTGCAGAGAACAGAAACAAATTGCAGGATTTGATAAATGTTTTCTTGCAAGGTTTGAGACTGCTAGAAAGAAAATTTATAAAAAGGGAAAGAGTATCTGGGTCTATGCCCTACAGGACCGGCCACGGCTCGAAAGGTTAATAGATATATAGATAAATTTATGTATGCTCTTTCCGATTTTCTATATCAAAAGATTATTTTATGGGACATATTCGATCGTCTGCCTCCGATAGGATCAGGCATTAGATCCCACTAAAATGAGGTAAGAGATTTTTGTAAAAGAAGCCGGTGTCGATCGCCTTGCTCGGTGCCCTCAGTGGTGAGATGTGTGACATAAAAGACATAGTAGTAAGTACTTCCAGGATGGACAAACTTCGATTTCTTCAAAAGAACTCTGGAAATTAAGAAAGTCTTTTTAGCTTTGCTGAATCGCCTATCTTGATCGACGAGTTAACGGCTTATGTCGACTGTAACATTTAGCAAATATATAAAATAATATTTCCATGCAAAAACATTTACTAACTCTTCCTGTACGTTTCGACGCACTGTGTCATCATCATCATCATCATCATCATCGAGTGCCGTCTCCGCAACGAAGGTTGCCTACCATGGAGCGCCATTCTGCTCTGTCTCTTGCTTTGATGGTGCAGGTTGTCATTGGCTGATTTGTTCATCTTTTGATGTTACTTGTCCATGTTAGTCTTGGTCTGCCTCTGCCTATTTTACCTTGTATTTTCCCCTCCCATGATTACTTTTAGCAGGCTGTTGTGTCTTTTAACATGGCCCAAAAATCGCATTTGTCTTGTTTGAATTGGGTGCGCTCGACGCACTGTGTGCCGTGCCGATCTCAGTCGGGAATGTTTAGCTTCACAGTTCATCACTCTTAATTTGATTAATGTAAACCGTCATCAAACCATATTCTTTTTATTTGTCTTGTACCATCTTGGTATTGATTAACTATAATTCCTTGTTCAATAATTGAACAATTCATATATAATATGTTATATGTTAGATAAATATAAACATGTAGATTGATGTTTACAATCATGGCAAATTATGCCTCTAAAATCACTCCCGTTGCGTTGATAAAAAACCTTCTGTACTAAAAGAGTTAAAAGAGAAGGGAGAAGAGCAAGAGGCAGACCCAGAGTAAGATGGACAGACAACGTCAAAAGAACACTATAATATCAAATGACAATGAGTGAAGCCGCCAAAAGCCAACAATCACAACTTTGTATCTTCCTCGACACCCGAACGGGTAGAAGAGGAAGTGAAGTGAGAAGAAGAAGGTTCAATCATTCAACCCACAAATAAATCAATCAATTCTATATAATGACACAAGAGATCGGATTAGATATAATATAATTAACAATAAAAAAAAAAAAAATACGGCTCTGGAAGAGCAAGATTTGTCCAAAAATACACCACTTCAAGATAAGTGAAATTAAAAGAATGATTTTGTTAAAAAATGAGTGGAGGAACGCAGTAAAAAGAAATAAAATTACAGTAAAAAATTGGAGCGGGAGTAAAAAGACTACACAGGCGTTAATCTCAGTGGAACTGGTCATACGCCAATCTATCGAGGAATGTTTTGTCACTTACAAGAGTGAACTCTGGAAATGTTCACTTCTAAATCGGGGCGATAATTTCGGTTTGTTGTTTATCTAAAAGCTAACACAACGGAAAGAGAAAAAAACACACACACTTGGCACGCGGGTCTATCTTGATAAGAGCACTGACACACGGGCTCCATGACTTGTGTGTTCCTGGAGGTAGACATAGCTCGGCCGACGCCAGTAATGAACTATTTCTTCCTGTGTCGTTGGACCAATCTTGAACAAACTGCCCACCTCCAGCAATCTTTCAACTTACTTAAAAAAAAAAAAAACATTCCCCTCGACCTTTGACCTCAAAGAAAAGATTAAATTCGTAATTTAACGTTGGGGAAAAAAAACCGGCAGATCGTGAACGGCTTAAGTTAAATGTAATCTGGGGGCCATGAAGGTGTCATTACACACCTGACCCTTCCCTCTCCCTCGTCATCTCTGGTGTTACTTAAAAAACTGGATAAAATGAACAAATTAAAATGTAACGAGGACGTCATAAGTTACTAAGAAATAACATGGTATTTTGGGAGTGAGTAGATGTACACTTGGTAGGTTGGGCTTGCAGTAGATGTACACTTGGTAGGCTGGGCTTGCAGTAGATGTACACTTGGTAGGTTGGGCTTGCAGTAGATGTACACTTGGTAGATTGGACTTGCAGTAGATGTACACTTGGTAGGTTGCACCTGCAGTAGATGTACACTTGGTAGGTTGGACCTGCAGTAGATGTACACGTGATAGGTTGGACCTGCAGTAGATGTACACTTGGTAGGTTGGACTTGCAGTAGATGTACACTTGGTAGGTTGGACTTGCAGTAGATGTACACTTGGTAGGCTGGACTTGCAGTAGATGTACACTTGGTAGGTTAGACCTGCAGTAGATGTACACTTGGTAGGTTGGACCTGCAGTAGATGTACACATGGTAGATTGTATCTGCAGTAGATGTACACTTGGTAGGTTGGACCTGCAGTAGATGTACACGTGGTAGGTTGGACCTGCAGTAGATGTACACATGGTAGATTGTATCTGCAGTAGATGTACACTTGGTAGGTTGGACCTGCAGTAGATGTACACGTGGTAGGTTGGACCTGCAGTAGATGTACACTTGGTAGGTTGGACCTGCAGGAGATGTACACTTGGTAGGTTGGACCTGCAGTAGATGTACACATGGTAGATTGTATCTGCAGTAGATGTGCACTTGGTAGATTGTATCTGCAGTAGATGTACACTTGGTAGGTTGTACCTACAGTAGGTGTACGCATAGTAGGTTGGACATGCATTAGATATACACATGGTAGGTTTGACCTGCAGTAGATGTACACATGGTAGATTGTATCTGCAGTAGATGTTGCATCTTTTGAGTAATTCTTAGTTTCACCTCTTGAATAATTCTTAGTTTTACCTCTTGAGTAATTCTTGGTTTGCATCTTTTGAGTAATTCTTGGTTGCACCTCTTGAGTAATTCTTGGTTTGCATCTTTTGAGTAATTCTTAGTTTCACCTCTTGAATAATTCTTAGTTTCACCTCTTGAGTAATTCTTAGTTTCACCTCTTGAGTAATTCTTGGTTTCACCTCTTGAGTAATTCTTGGTTTTCACCTTTTGAGTAATTCTTGGTTGCACTTCTTGAGTAATTCTTGGTTTTCACCTTTTGAGTAATTCTTGGCTGCACCTCTTGAGTAATTCTTGGTTTCACCTCTCTTTATTAATTCTTGGTTGTTTATTTTTCCTAATCAGATTTCCTTTCCAGCTTGCAAGGTAGGGGAGGGAATGTTCATTTGACTTTTTACTTATTGTATATTTGTATATGTCTGTCTAACAAGGTTACAATATGCCAGGAAGGATTTATCTGAATCTGTACACCTGATGGGAGTAGTGATACACCTCCCTGACTGAGCTGTCAACACGTTCTCGGGTATCAGAGATCACGTCATGAGCAGAAACGCAACTTCACTTTCCCCTAATGTCCCAGGTAACAGATCTCAGGTGACGCTCCACGCTTCCTGCTCATTACCTGTCATTTACGATGATTACCTGCCCCTGGAATGTGAAACCAACCGGTTTGACGATAACTGTCCTGAAACTCTAGCTAAATAAAGATGTGTGGCTCTGAAAACTTGTCCGACTCTTTGATTCCTTGCAAAATCTGATCTGTAGGTTGAGTTCTTGAGAAAGTGTACAACAAATTTGCACTGGAGGCTGTTGAAACTTGAGGTTGGCAAGGTCTGTTGATTTACTAGTGGTGAATATGTCCTCGCTCTCTAGATCGTTCTCATATAACCACATCGATGCCGCTCGTAAAGTCGAAAGTCTGTTTTAGAATTTTATCGCCGATTTCCAGTTTCAACTATAATATCTTTGACATTATGTTTTAATATGTCCTCGCAGTTTTCGAATAAAAAAAATCGATGCCGCTCGTAAAGTTGGAAGTTTGTTTTTCGATTTACTGTAGAAGATTGGTGGCCTTGAGGTAAGACGTCGTCCTGTGGGTTGGAAGTTCCTGGTTTCGAATCTCGCCACAGGCGGTTGGAATTTTTCACTTAGAAGTTGTTTCTTCTAGGCCTTACCTTCCCCTGGTCTCTGGGTAGTGAGATACGATGTCTAGCCCTTTCTGAGTAGTAAGATACGATCTCTAGCCCTTTCTAAGTAGTAAGATACGATGTCTAGCCCTTTCTAAGTAGTGAGATACGATGTCTAGCCCTTTCTGAGTAGTAAGATACGATGTCTAGCCCTTTCTAAGTAGTGAGATACGATGTCTAGCCCTTTCTAAGTAGTGAGATACGATGTCTAGCCCTTTCTAAGTAGTGAGATACGATGTCTAGCCCTTTCTAAGTAGTAAGATACGATGTCTAGCCCTTTCTAAGTAGTGAGATACGATGTCTAGCCCTTTCTAAGTAGTAAGATACGATCTCTAGCCCTTTCTAAGTAGTGAGATACGATGTCTAGCCCTTTCTAAGTAGTGAGATACGATGTCTAGCCCTTTCTGAGTAAGAGAAATACTATGTATAGCCCTTTCTGAGTAGTGTATACGATGTATATCCCTTTATGAGTAGTGTATACTATGTATAGCCCTTTATGAGTAGTGAGATACTATGTATATCCCTTTCTGAGTAGTGTATACGATGTATAGCCCTTTCTGAGTAGTGAGATACGATGTCTATCTTTCTGAGTAGTGAGATACGATGTTTAGCCTTTCTGAGTAGTGAGATACGATGTCTATCTTTCTGAGTAGTGAGATACGATGTTTAGCCTTTCTGAGTAGTGAGATACGATGTTTAGCCTTTCTGAGTAGTGAGATACGATGTTTAGCCTTTCTGAGTAGTGAGATACGATGTTTAGCCTTTCTGAGTAGTGAGATACGATGTCTATCTTTCTGAGTAGTGAGATACGATGTTTAGCCTTTCTGAGTAGTGAGATACGATGTTTAGCCTTTCTGAGTAGTGAGATACGATGTTTAGCCTTTCTGAGTAGTGAGATGCGATGTTTAGCCTTTCTGAGTAGTGAGATACGATGTTTGGCATTTCTGAGTAGTGAGATACGATGTTTAGCCTTTCTGAGTAGTGAGATACGATGTTTAGCCTTTCTGAGTAGTGAGATACGATGTCTAGCCTTTCTGAGTAGTGAGATACGATGTTTAGCCTTTCTGAGTAGTGAGATACGATGTTTAGCCTTTCTGAGTAGTGAGATACGATGTTTAGCCTTTCTGAGTAGTGAGATACGATGTCTAGCCTTTCTGAGTAGTGAGATACGATGTATATCTTTCTGAGTAGTGAGATACGATGTCTATCTTTCTGAGTAGTGAGATACGATGTCTATCTTTCTGAGTAGTGAGATACGTTGTCTAGCCCTTTATGAGAGTGAGCTTTTATA